>JAFIDM010012231.1:121750521-121790629 GCA_023159025.1 Thereuonema tuberculata | reverse complement strand
CTTGTAAAAAGTGGGCTAAAAGTCTAGGATTTGAAAATACACACACACACACACACACACACACACACACACACATATATATATATATGTACGGAATGTGTGGAATATTTATGGAATTATTTATGGAATTGTAAACATTCGAAATTCCGTGCTATTCATTGGTTTTTGATAGAACTGACGTTAATCAAGATATATTTTGGTTTCCTTAACACCGGATTTAAT
The DNA here is from genome assembly GCA_023159025.1 of Thereuonema tuberculata. Taxonomy (NCBI): domain Eukaryota; kingdom Metazoa; phylum Arthropoda; class Chilopoda; order Scutigeromorpha; family Scutigeridae; genus Thereuonema; species Thereuonema tuberculata. Next base: position 121,790,407 of record JAFIDM010012231.1, on the reverse strand, counting down.
AATATTCAATGATGCTAGCTTAACGAGGACTGCATTGTTGTTACATATCTATAGTTTTAATTTGAAATTTACCCTAATTTCAAAGCCGTGAACGCTTTTATATCTAGTTAAACAAAAAATGTCATCAACAAAGATGAAAATCAATAATCCAATAATGAAGCAGATATCTAATTAATGAAATGAGATCCAGAGCGATAGAAAAACAACGAAACAATTCATTACATGTAGTTTAATGCATGTTTTTAACCCCTTTTAATGAAGATGCAAAACTAATTAATTTAATTATAATTATAATTATTTCCATTATCAAGCTTCATATTATACAATTGTATGATTTTCATAACCGATTCTTTCAATTTATGTAACGATTTCGTCGTACTTCATTCGCACTACTATTAAGAAATTAGTGATTTCAAATGAAGATTAATTAAATGTACAATTACAAAATAGATATCAAAATCACATTTACACGTTTTAAAAATAAAACAAACAAAAAATCTAAAATTAGGGTAAACATTTCTAGTATAAAAGCAAATTTTTAAATTATATCAAAAATCATTGAAACCTAATTACTTGAAGCTTAAAGCTTGTAATAGTTGGGTTACTTTTACTTCAACCAAAAAAAAAATCCCTTTTTCATATTTGAAATTGGATAATAAAAAACTTTAAGACACGAACTTATTAAGACACCGAAATGAAACTAAATATCACTGTCAATCTTTCTTATCAAGGTCTTAAACTGTTAAAGTCCTCCTCTGCTTATTTCCTTCCTTTATTATTTTCTCAGATAAATGAGGTTTTTTTTTTCCTCTTCTGCGAATCCGTGATACACATAAACGAATCTAAAGAGAAGGTCTTTCATTCCATTTGATTTGAAGAACTTAATTAGGATTCTAATCAGTTACAGGCATAATTGTTTCTCATTTTGAATTACTGCCCAATGCAAGTCTTTTACGACATGATTCTTTACGTTTATTAGCCTTAATATCGTTTTTAGGAGTTGTGGGAATTCAAACGCACTATCTAAACTGGATTTATAGCATTGATAACCTTTATCTTTCATTAAGGAGATCAAACAATTCAAGCAATCTTGCGCATACTCAATGGACCTTTTCAACTAACGATTAAGCTATAAAACTAATACCATAAGGAAATAAAAAAAAAAAAAAACTGGACTCTACAAGAACTTTTCTAACAGTGATCAATAATAATAAAATTTCTTGAAATGTATAAATTTCAAATACTTTAATATCTTTATGTGATAAGTTTTATACAAACTAACAGTTTTGATGAAATAAATTTTAATTGTAAGAGTTACCCTTCTCTTAAGAAAGATTTATTATTATAATTTTTTTTTATTATTATTACTATTCGTAGTTTACTCAGTCTATCGAAGTTAATGATTATAACAATACTTAACAAAATTTACCAACTCATTCGTCTAATTTTATTAAAATATCAACAGAAAATTAAATATTAAATAAAAATATATTTTCTTAAATATTTTATTATGTTGTTACATTCTTACAAGTATCTATAAAATAAAGAAAAAGAATTAGAATAGTTCTGTAGCGCCAATTACCAATACAATACAATACAATATAAAACAAGACAATAAAAATATCATACAGAATAATGGCAATTCAGTTACTGTATAATAGCTTCCTTTGTACTACAGTTCTTATACAGTTCGTGTACTACCGCTCTACAGAATTGTTATCATGACGTACGCCTTTTTCTGTGTTTAGACCAGTACTTTTACAATAGTAGGTCTTGTTATTTTTGAAATGCCATTTATAAATGTGTGTATTATTACATAATTACGTTAGGCAATGAAAAGCAAAACTGAATTGTTGTTGCTTGAATACTATATATCTCAAAAATAAAGGAAAGAGATACTTAGAAGAATGACACTGGGTCGTTACTATTTAAATTGGAGTGATGCATATCACCTTGACATTTTGAATCAAGTAATCATTTGCAAGATAGGATTATGATTAGTTGAAAAAGACTTCTGGGTTTTATGTAGCTTATAAAATTACTAAGTTTCATGAAGTCATTGAATATTTGTAGTAAGCAATAAAAAAAAACACACAGAAAGTTTTCTTTGCCTTTTTTTAAAAACAAAAACAAATGATAATTCTTTTTATATCTTTCCTCGTTTTATTTACCCACTTTTATTTTTTTTACTGCGTTCATTTGCAGAAACGCATTCAAGGGCCAGAAATTTCATCTTGCCACCTTTTTGAAATTCAAGGGTTAATGCGATGAATTTTATTACCCCTGAATTCCTAAACAATATAAATCAGAAAATCCCAAATGATTATTTTTAATTTTGAATTAAAAATTGATGGCACGGGTCTTTTGGAAACGCGGGTCTAGAAATGTGGTTTTGTAAATTAATTTTATCTGTCAAATGTATTTACTTTTGAACATTATGTATCAGACATATTTAATTTAAACACCTTCAACCTTACTTTTTAGAATTGCTTCACTAAAAAAATATTAACAGGCATTTTAACTTCTATAAAATGATTATTAATTTATAATAAAAGAAAAATCATTATTATTCAAGTAATATTGATGGAATGAAGAAGAATTTGCTTATTCCACTGACCCAATGTCTTCAATGCAATGACATGATTGGACAATTATAAGCCCTTAAAGTTGAAGTAAGTCTTTTGAACTTTTCCGGTAGCTTACACATTTGACTGCTAGAAGCAAAGGATTGTGATTCAAAATTCATAATATTTCCAACCTTCTTTAGTGTTAATGTGAATGTTTATATGAATATCTAAAAATAAAGCCTTTCTGTTGTTATTTATAAGGACAAGTTTATTTAAATGACTATAGGTACAAGGGGCCCATTTATCGGTTTGTTGAAAAGCTTTAATGTGTGATAAATTGTTTAATAGTCCTTCCCAGATTTATACGGACCTTTGTTAGTTGTTTAAACAATGCACGCATTCTTTCTGTTATATACATAAATTAAGCACAATATAAGTATATATATATAGTAAGATCTGATTATAGTGACTCTTGTTTTAACGAAGTGATATCGAAGTTTAAGTAAATGATCTTCAAACAAAGACGCTGTTTTAAGAAATGCAGTCTTTTAACTGTGATGGTAAATCTCAACTAAATGCTTTGTTAATTAAAATTTAATTGGAAACCAAATCCTGACAAAGCTTTCATGGCATTTCTTTTATTACTTTTATATTTGTTTATTTAACTGAATGAAACTGTCTGGACAAACAAGAATCATCCATCTTGTTTATGATATCATTTTCTGTTTGGAATCCTTACCAATGCTACTGAGATAGACATAAAACAAAAGATATAATTAAAAAGAGGAAAACAACAAAAAAAAAAACAAGAGAGGTGTCTTTTTGTTTGCCTCTCCTACTGTTTACTGTTGGGTCCAATCTCATCGCCAGCACAATTCTTACGAATATTACTCTCCTTGCCCTAAGCCTAACTTAAGCAACTAATTCCGAGGATGTCGCGAATACGTATAGAAGCAATCCCAACATAACTCAGCCGCCCTCTAAGCCTTACCTCGACTCGGTTCCTTGCGGCCGCCTCCTCCTCCTCTTGCTGCTTCTGGAACGCTTCCATCTTCTCCCAAACATTCTCTGTCTCGTGCGGAGTCTGAGCCTCAGTGATGATAATCTCCACTAGAATATAAACGAACGCCAAGTTGGCATTAGCTGCACTGGTGAGGGAAGTGCCCTTAGTACGTGCCACAAAGATATTCAATCGTTCTATAGCCCCCAGGAGATAACCCCACCTTGGTCACTTATTCGGGTGTCTACTTTAAAGGAACATGTTTTTCCACTTTCCCTCAATAACTGGTGGATAGCACCCCGAATCACACTGAATTTGGCAATTGGAACACTGACTATAGAAATATATAAGAAAAAAAGTGCTGTATCATGAAAGACAACTTTGAGGAATCGTTGTTAATAGGGATGGTAATAAGTATTTCAGGAAATATTTCAAAATGTTCGCAAAAATCTAAATATGTTAATCCCAACGAAAAAAACTTCCAAGGATTCAATTCATGTTATTCATCAAAACGTTGTAAGGATACAATTCCTTACAAGATACAATAGAAAATAAAATAACTAGTTCTTTATAGAAAGATTGTTTATTAAGGAACATGAACTCAATAAATTTTGGCGATTTAAAAGTAATGTTTTTACAGTTAACTAAAAATATTCAAATAATGTAATTCATTGCGTAAATAACTAATATCCTGATCACGATTTCATTGAAACTTACATTGAGAAAATATAGCGTTCAATAAATCCATAATGTAACTTTAACTTTAATTAGTAAATAATAACTGAATGTACCGTTATATAATGTACCTAAATAATGAATGCTTCCAAGGCTAAAACAATCTTTCTTTAGAACTATTTGTAAATGACAGGAAAATAATGACATTTCTGGATATAAAGAAAAATTAACAAAAAAAATTAACAGCAAATAAGAGATAGAAAGAATTACATTTTTTATAGTAAATAGATCAGAAAATACTCATATGTTTTTACAAGTAATAATACTTTTCTATTAATTTGAAAGCTAAAAAAAATTAACAATGGGTGAAGCCAAATTGTTTACCAAGTGACAAACTGGAACAGCTGTTTCACGCTCTTTGGCGATCATCAGTCAGGAAAAAAAGCAGTCACCAGGAAACAACGAGGTCTCAGTACTGAGGCTAATAAGAATAATCGTCGGAATCCCAGTGGTGCGATTGCTGGCACATCGATTTCCTCACTAATATGAATTTTTCTCACCAATGAACTTTCTCACTAAAGCTCGCACATGAATGTTCTCTTTAATAATTATTAGTGAGTTTTTTATTGTTTAAATAAACAATAATATTTTTGTTTTTGAGACACCACTGCGATTCCAACGACTAAAAAAATGTTTTATAAGGAACAAAATTTTTAAATTCATTCAAAATTTCGAAACTGATTGTGAATAAAATATTTAATGAAATATTATCTTAGCAGTTATCAATAGCACTTTTATCAATTTCCAAACTCTTAATTGGTAATTAATTTCAATCTCAAAAAAGTAACTATAGCGATTTTTATATGGATTAATTTTTCTTATTACTTTCTTACGTTTTAAATAAGAAGTTCTTTATATAATTCACTCTGTGTAGCTTGATTATTCTATAGAAAAATCAAAAATCAATTGTTGGATAAAAGTGACAGGTACTTTTCAATATTTCAGAAATATGATTATGTTGCCTTAAATATTAAACTGTAATGCAAAAAAAAAGACATAATTTCTTTCTAATGTCTTCTGAATATTTCAGAAACAATTACTCTAGAACGAATAAATTTATATTTGCAGAATGTTAAATATGTGCAAAATCTCCTACATAAGAGATTTCTAAAAGTTTTGTCAAAGCTCTTCAATATTTGCCCTTATTTTCTTCAAATGACTGGATTTATGGCTCAGCTCATAATTCATTTCGAGATATCCGGAATCTTTCGTATAAAAATCTTTAATAAAGGAAGAGTTGCTTCTGCCAAGTGTATCAACGCTTCTTCCATTTCAGACTCTGAAAACCTGAAAGTTTATTAAAATATAGTTGTTTCTCCATCTTCAGTCAGCATACATCACTGTTAAGAGATGAAAAGCGAGAAATATGGCAAAAATTATGGTTATGGTGCAGATTGAGAACAGAGTGAGGGTTTTTTTTTTCTTTTTTCCTCTCTCTTTTTCACAAAGAAAAAAAAATTGCTTAACTTTGTCAGTTACTTGGCCAAAAGACAGAAGTTGTAATTTCAGCAAAGAGATGAAGAAAAGAAGAAATGGAAACTGGAAATCCATTCTCGCAAGATGTAATTTGCAGTGATAACCATTTAGCTAAATGGATATTATAATATTTTGGCTATAATATTATAACCAATATTTTGGTTATAATATTTATATTATAATTTTGAATTTTTAGCAAATATGTAATATTATTATTAATAAGTTATTTTAAATTAATTATTTGTTGATTTAAAATTTATTTTCTTGTTGATTTTTGTTTCTTGCATATCTTTCTTGGGATCACCGACTGTAAGATACTGGGCGAATCGAGCTGATGAAGGCTAGGAAGCCTGAAACAGCTGTTCTGGGTTCCCAGTATCAAAATTTCCAAAAACAGATCAGTGATTCCATTTTTTTTTTCTTGTGCGTGTATGTTCCTTATTGTGATGTTAAACTTAAGTTCCGCACGTTAAACTTGTATTTAAATTTATTTTAATTATTTGATTTTTATTATTATTATTATTTTCTATTAACGAGTTCAATCTGCTTTAAAGTAACATGGTAAATACAGATATTACCATTTGGAAATTGAAAGTATTACATTAAAACCTTTAAATACGTAGACAAGAGACTGTTTCCATCTATTCTCAAAATTACAATGATTTGCAATTATACTTCTTTTCGTTATCTTGTTAATATCAGTGCCATATTTATTTAATAAATAAATAAATAAATAGATTTATAATTTTTGTAGTATATTTATTTGTAATATATTTATTTATTATATATTTACATATTTATCAAAGAGTATTTATCCAATCAAAGAATATCAAAAGATAAGTGAAAATATGAACACTAGAAACCTTAGTCCATGCTTTAAAACGGAAGACTTTGTACGTTTGAGATCACCAGGAACATCAAATGAAACCACAATATAAAACAAGGCTTCAGTTTCAAATGAGAGTTTGGGCTATTTAGGTGTTACCATTTGAGGACTGCTAGGGTGCTCTTGTTCAAGGCTTGGGGATTTTATTTAACCAATGCCGCTAAACCTTGCGGTAAATTTTAAAGGGAAATTTTCTTTTAATGATTATTAAAGGTAAGTGGAGGGAGGGAGAAGAAGCTGGCGCAGTGAGATTATTTATACATAGAACAGAGAGGCGTTAGTAGTGAAGGGTACGAGTTACAAAGAATTTGAGAATGTTAAAATATAATTTGAATTGAACTAATAAATCTAAATTAGATTCAAATAATTCAGTAGAATTCGTTAGTAGTGAGAATTTGGATAACTGCAGAATATTGGAATATTGATTTTAAAACTGTGCAATGAAGAGATTTAAAGATTGAAAATAAAGATAAACAAAGAAAAAAACCTAGATGTAAATCTTGATTAGGGTGGTTTACATTGAAAATTAGCAAAATTAGGAATGGTAGGAACATGAAAATATATTTTAATATAAAAAGATAAAAAAAAAAATAACAGTGGGAAATACAGTAATAAATTCTATTTTTTTAAATCCCTATTGATTTTATTTTCATGAAGTTGGTGAAATTTATTGACTATCAAAATCATACTAGTATACCAAAGATTAGAACAAATAAGTCAAAAATCGTTATTTGTTCGGAAAAATACAGTATGTTTTCTGGAAGCTAATAACATTTAAGCCGCTTCGATTACGTTTCTCAAAGTTGATGATTTAGAATTATTTTTTCTTACACTTTAATTTGGCTAAATCATATTAGTCAATTTCATGACTATTAAGTCCCATTCCTTTGTCAGAATCGTAATCATGCGTTGAAGTCTTCATTTGTGTTTCAATGATCTGGAAATTTAGTCCTAAATTAGGCAGAGTTGGTACTGAGATGAGTCTGTATGTTTGTATGAATGTATTGTGAAATGGATTTTCTGTATCAAGGATTCCCTATGTATAGATAATAAGCTTATAAATATTCTAATATATTAAAATATGTTTCTGAACAGGCAAAAGTAAGTTTTCAAATACTGAACAATCTAAATGCAATGCTGACTAACAAGCTACGCAATGACGTAATAAATACAGTAAGTCATTTAAATTTATATAAACACTATTTTTCTATACGTTTTGGAGCGGCACTAAGTATGAGTTTGAAAAAAAATGTGAATTAACTTAAATAATGAAATATTAGTACTTTGTATAATAATTGCAGAAAAAATTTTGCAAACAGATTTACCTCTAGATGGGCAGAAGTTCATTTTGGTCCCTAGATCTCCAAGCTCCATTGCCCTTTTTTCTGGAATGGAATCTATCTACTTAATTTTATCTGAAAAGTAATAAGAAAAATATCATTATAAATATGAGTAAATAATGACAAAAGTTAATACAATAATAAACATATATTATACACATGAGTAATTGTGAATATTTACTTAGGCGTGATTAGAAACACTGTGCATTCTGAGTATTTACCTTTTTTTAATAAATGCACATTTAAATTACTTATTGAAGACCAAGACGTTACTTTTTCTATTTTTATTTTGTATTTAAATGCCTTTCATGCCACGCTGTTAGCTGAAATTTTTGATATTTTTGATATTTTATCAAAATTTTGATAAAGCATTGATATCTGCCTGCATGTATTTACCTAGCTTTTGGGGTTGTAGCAATGTCTCATCTTCAGATTTATTATATGTTTTTTTCTTTTAAGTCCACGTATAATAAAAATATAAACCCCAATAAACTCCATTATTATAAGAAGGGAGAAAAAAAAAGAGTTAGTTATTCAAGTATTGATCATTTATACAAATACTTTATTTTACTTTACCTTCAAAATATAGGTGGATATTATTCATAATTTCTAATCATGTTACTTATGTAAGTCAGAAAAGAAAGTAAATTAACGTAAGGAAAAACAAAACAAAAATAATATTATTAAAAAAAAATGGCAGAACTGATTCGATCCCCGGAATGTCTTACCCTTAGCCTACGAGCTTCGCCGAGAACCGTAATCGGAAACCAATGAAAAACAATGCCAAATATCTCGAAAGCCTTTGTATGTTGACCCTCAAACCCATTTACATTTTAAAAGTACTTTATCTCACAAAAGAGCATTAATTCCGTAATATACAGTGTACATCGTCTCCTTCAAGGAGAAATCAACAGAAAACTAAATATTGTTCACATTTTAATATCGAAAAATAGTTTCTGAAAGAACTTGAAACCTACTTTTCTTCAAACGCTACTTTAATATTTCTTTTCGTAAAAACAATACAGACAAACAGTCTCCTTTTTTAAAAAAAAAATAATAGAAATTGATAAATAAAAATAAAAAATTCATAAAATTATTATTTAATTTAAATATTTAAATCTGCAAATACTTTCTTAAGTTGTGGAAATCTTAACTCATAATAAAGCATGCGACGATATTAAGAGATTGATTATATGAGCGGATTTCTATTCATTATTAAGACATCGATACAAATCCATTTGTTTTGGTTCTACTTCCAAGTGTTTTTTTTCTTTCTGCAAGTGCTAATTTTTCGGAAAGACACACACGGAAAGTTTTCATACACAAATGATATTTCGTCTCTTATCAGTAAAGACGCAAAGGTTTCATGAAGATACTTTCAGTGGTTCAGAAGTTATTAAGACCAACATAAACACACAAGCACAGATACAGAGATTATTTTTATGATCGTCATTTTCCTGAGCAAATAATCTAAAAAACAAACAAACACAACTACTTATCCTATTTTGATTATAGATTGTGAATATACATTTTAAATTTATTTAAACCATTTAGATAAAATGGATTGCTCATCATATAGGGATAACCCGATACCATTTTATTGAAGAAAATCAATTTATTTTAAAACGTACAGATTTTAAAACATCCTCATATTTTTGATCGATTTATTGAATCGATTGAAAATGCACTACAGTAATTCAACCGGTGTAAATGCACAAATGCAAAAGTTCAAAATATTTTTTAATGTTATTATGTAATTTGTTTTAATCGTCATCATCAAGATGACGTAATTACTAAGTGCTTGATTCTTCGAATTTAACATAAATCTCTTTAGGCGATTTTCTAATTTTACCTAAAACTTATCATGACTTTATCAAACTAATCTATTAAGAAGATTAAATTTCTATTGAAATTATAACTTCGATTTTACTTGCATTTTACGCATTTTCTAGTTGAAGCATTAAATATAACTCATTACTTCTGTTTTTGTAAATAAAGTCTTACCAAGAATTCATTACATTTTGGTATTTGTAGACGCTTTTAATGGGTCACTTTTACATAAGGATCAAAATTTCAATAATAATTCACTGATCAACTTCGAAATGTATAACGATAGTTTTAGAAGTCCATTTCAGTAGGCAATGCCAATAGCAATGTGTGGATAGATTGCCAATGAATAGAAAGCTTTAAACTATCTTAGCCGCTTCCACATCGTCTTCCATCAGCTGGAAACTTTACAATTGCAGTCATATCTATGTTTTACTTAAACAGGAAATATATATTTCATTTTTTTTTATCTTTTTGTATTTCTTCGGTTTCAGTTCCGATATTTCTTGTTAAATCTCTACTAGCGATGATAGGTTTTGGAGAATTCAGTCATCCTGCCGCCTCACATTTTCAGGACATAATTCTGTTTTGATTTTAGTTAATGTAGATTTTTCTGGAAGCACGCACGAAAACATTGTCAAGTGATGACTTTTGTTTGTGACAATCAATTATATAGTATTTAATCTAATTAAACGTCTGAAATGTCTAAATTAAATGTCTGTTTCAGATTAAACAGACACCAACCCGAGTGGACTATAAATTCTGCAATTCGACACCAGGTCCAATGGTGGCCGATTGCTACTACAGATGGATAGCAATCGCCTTTGAAAATTGAACCTCTTCTGTATTAGAGCAACAGAAGCAATCTTTCTGTCAATCACACGATGGCCATCCAATGGCATACAGATTACTACTAAAAGCGCACGTCTAACAACTTACTTGTTAGGGACTAAATTTAAAAAAGAAAAAAAATCACAATAAAAACTTAAAAAGATTACATAATAATCAATTCACCTTACTTATTATATTTCCTCCATCTAACAATCAAATTTTTCATGCAATTTCTCTTTCCTATATTTCAATTCGAAATAGTTACAATAAATTTAATTTCCTCCGCAATTTGTATCATATCTTGAAGCTGTTTTGGACGAACTCCTGATTGATAAACTAAGATGTCCAAACATTAAGTAAATACTTTATTAGAAATGTTCTCAAAATATTGTAATTTAATCTTATGCTTGTGTGGTTTAATTTCAGTGTGTGTAAATGGACTTTGTGAATGATCTTATCTTTATTTGGTTATCTGTTTGCCTTTTCTGGTGTTGTCAATATTTTTGAAGATCTTGATCAAGGATTATTTTTTTTTAGGCATTTTTATCTGATTGTTACATTTGATCGGTGAACAGTGTGGTCTTTAATAGGGGATTTATTCTAGACGCTTGGAAATTCTCAAATAAATGTTGTTCTGTTGTATCAACACAAATGAATTTATTTATTTAGTTAGCTCCTGTCCATTGCAATCAGTTCTCAGTTCAGTCAATATATAAATAACAAAGCACGGTAAATAAATCCCTCAAATTCCATTTCAATGTTTTTCCTGTTCTCTCTACAGAATCATACTAGATGCTCTTCCTAAACAGTAAAAGGCCAATTTCTGAACTCTGGTTGTTTATTTAATATAATTTGAGTTACCCTAATGTTGAATTAGGAAATCTCATGTGTCAAAATCAAATGTGTCGCTGATCCTAGAAACACAGGCTTCGTTCTGGAATCTCCCAACATTGGTTTCAAGCATTACGCTGCAAACATAATAAGTCTATTACTATGAAAACCATACGAATAAAATTTCGCAATGCACTACAAATAAAGGCTACTTTCTATAAAAATGAGATTAGCATGTTGATCATAAAGCAAGAAAAAGTTATTGAAGTGGGCAGGATAAGGAAATAAAAAATAAATAGGCAGTACTTTCTGTTTGTTTTCGTTATTCGATAATTCAGAGAAAGAGAGAAGAGAACAATAACTCATTGAAGAACAGTCTTATGACTTGGGAAGTTTCGAGAACAGCTGAAGGATAACAATAGTCACTCAAACGCACATCAGTAGTTTCAAGATTCAGAAAGTATCTATGCCGTACAAAAAAATTGATATCTTGTTCTTCAAAATAAGAATTATTCAATCTTCTTCGATGTGATTGGTAGATCTATTAATCTATTTCGCACTAAAAGAAAAGGCTCTGTTTTTTAACTCCTAAAGTTTGAAGTTAATGCAACTCCACTCCTCAGCTGTGTAAAAGAAATCTATTTCCAGCAGAGCTGGATGACCTAAGAAGCCATCTGAAGGAAATTAATCTAGATCTCAGCCAAGGGTTGAATCTGGCTTCCAAACCAAGAAGTTTACCATTTCAGATATCGGACCCACTTGCTTGATTTTGATCCCCGATTGCTAGAATATATGCATTGGCAACACAAAAAATAGAAAAAAAATGAGAAATAAAAATATCCCGTTCAAAGAGGAAAAAACTTATTTTAAGTAATAAAGTTTTTCAAAAAAAAAAAGTATTTAGTGAGAATATTTTAAGTAATAAAACAAATTTTCATTAAATACTCTTTTTTGGCAGAGAGGGTCAATTTGTTTTAAGAATGGAAATCGATCTAGCTGTTGTTTTGAGGATTTTAATTGAATAAAGACAAGATACAAATTTCTTAATTAAATAATTCAATCCTAATAGATTCTAATTTAGGAACATGTGAATCATAACAATACCGGGTTGATTATATTAGAACTGATCGATTTATTTCTTCACAAATTTACGAAACTCCTCGATGCCACGTTCGATCATGTTCTATCTGAAAACCCTTATTTCAAACTATTATCTTGCATTGCAATTTTCATTCCAAAAGAATTCTTCCCAAAGAAATCGTATCTATCGCCTCCCATTCCTCTCTACAGGCTTTCCACAAATAGTCCAACGAACGTGGTCGCCTACTTCCATGGGCCTACTTCCAAAACCCAAACCCGTAAAAGTCCATCGGGGATGCGTCGATTGGATCGAGATATCAGAAAAAGGAATTGCACTTATTGACCTTTTTTGCTCAAAGGTTTTTAAATAATCCACGGTCGACTCAGAGGTGTGACTGAAAGTTTGTTTTGGTGCAACCAAACTTGATTTATGTCAGATACATACAGGGAAGGAACTTATTTGCGATACAATGGGTCCAGCACATTTCGCTTATAGTAGAGTGAGTTAAATTTGACATTGTTGGTCACCTTACGAATCTGGAATTTTCCCTCATATCAGTATCCAGTGATGATCATGAAACATCTCGTTAACTTCCCCACATTATCGATACCATTTTTTGGTAATTGTTTTCACCCCTAGGCCTGGAATATGTTGTTCTGGGCTTGTTACAGTCACTGAGGTACACATATGCCTCGTCCAAAGTCGCAACAAATTTCCATGTATCGCCGGAAATAGTGATCGTAAAATGTTTCTCAATTGGTACGTCGCCTTGCAATAAGCCTCAGCAGCAGCTTATGCACACGGGATTTGTGACGTTTAACCAGTTGCAGTTTCTGATGAATTATGATGTAAACTACTGACAGAGACTTCTTAATTGTCTTGCAGCAATCCTTTGGATTCCCTCCCATGACGAAGCGCTTCATTTTAGGAATCACTTCCGAAGTTTGACGAGATGTGGGTTTCTGTCTTGAGGGTCCTGGTCGTCCAACGTTACCGCTGTAACGCTTTTCTTTTTTTATTTAAGTCGTTGCTCACCCCTCCTTTCGAAAAGTGCAATCTCAGGGTTTTGTATTTGCTTATAATCGCAGAATATGAAAATTTGGCATCGGAAAGGGCATTAATATAACCCTCCCCAAATTGGTCTATTTTCGGTGGCATTATAACCACATACTATTACCAAATAATGGAATTTGAGCTAGTACTCTGTCTTCATAATCCTTGGATGAATTCACGTGACCTGATATTTTGCATATTGAAATCGTTCAATTTTAACGTATCAAACTCCTGTAATCGCATGTCTGGAAATGAAATTGATATTCGTGAAATCTTCCATGAAAGGTAAACTAATTTTACTGAAATACCATTATTAAATTCATCACATTTTACTTGGATCGAAGAGAAATTATTTCTAACGGTAATAATTTCAACCATATTTATGTTTAAGGATGCTAATGAAAATATCTTTAATATTAGATATTTACATTTAAAGAAGAGAACAAATCACAAATTATTCTTTCTGTTGGAGAATTCTATTTGTACATTAGCTTAATAAACGTAAACTCAAAGGAGTCCACTTCAATTATGAAGGTGCCTTTTCAGATAGGGCTGCGTGAACATTAGGACCCATCTGGAGAAGAAGTATCCTGCAGCAATCGACGATATCCGCAGGATATCCTTCTCCAGCCCACATCCAAGAGCCACCACCACTCACATTACTTAGTACATAATATATATACTGTACTGTATACAGTATATATATTATGTACTAAGTAATACCAGTGGTGGTGGCTCTAGGATGTGGGCCACCGAAACGATATATATATATATAACGTTTTAATGAAGAGAAGGTTGACATGAGTTATATTAAAATTGGGACAAATGTAGCCACAGTCAAAGAGTTGTACAGTCTTAGAGACATAAATCACAATCATACAAACTCGGAATCACAGGAGATAGAACCATTGAGCTTGAGATACTATTAGAGCATAGTATTATAGCATTCTTAGAGAAAGAGCAATATATCCACAGAATCATAGATGTGCAATTACATATATAAAGATATCGGATAATTTTCCGGTTTGGAGTTTGGCAGAAGGATATACCTAGTATCTCAAATTACAGCTTCGATAATAAACTTAGTCTCTATTAGGCATATGCAAACTAATATTGATGAAAAGTCCACACTAAAATCATTCCTCTGAAGTATTTAAGCTGTGGTGATTCCCAATTTATCCATTTCTGGATTTTAAAAGCAATGTGATCTGTAAGAAGGCCATTACTTCAAACAGAACTTGTGCAATCTGAATAACCTTCACACAATTTAAACCGTCAGTCAGTCTTGACATGGTATCATATTATTCAAGTTGACTTCGCTCTTTTCAATTCTCATGGTAATTTTAAAATCAAATAATCATTTTAATTTTTAACTTCATTTCTGATAATAAAATCAAAAAGGGAAGTGTCGATTGTTTTCTACTATTGTCGTAAGATAAAAAAATAGTTATTCAAATAAGGAGTGAAAAGTCTTAATCTGGAAATAAACTTCTAGACAATATAATTCAGTAAAACCTCGTTAAGTCGTCATTCAAGGGACCAAACATTTTTGACGACTTAAGCGGAGTGACGACTTAGGTGGAGTGGGAATTTTTGAAAAAAAAACAACAACAACAAGAAAACACTGAAATACAGTATGTTCTTGAATTGCTATAGGATTCGGTGAGAAAAACAAGATTTGCAGAAATCAATACATGCAAATGAATGAGTGGAAAATAAAAAATAAAAAAACCCACTTTTTTTAGTTACCACATTTTATTCGTTTTAAAAGAAAGGCAATGTCTGTCTTTGAAACTTTCCAGCCAACCAATGCTGCCGCCGAAATCTTTAATATTCAACTCCTTAGCAATTTCCATGGCTTTTTCTTTGAGAATCACGGCAGAAATCAGCACATTTTGCGATCTGGAATGTTTTAGCCAAAGAACTAAAACCTCCTCGATCTCGTCAAACTTCGATTTCCTCATCCTCTTTCTTTTGTCTTTGAGTCAGCTTCTTCAATTACTTGTTTCGATGAAAGAATATCGTTTAATGTAGTTCTGGGAATATGGTGTTCTTTGGCAAAAGCTGTTTTTAAAACATTTGATTTTTCAAAAAATGCAATTAAGTCTTTTTTTTTTTCTTTAAAAGATAACAAGGTAAGTTTTCGTTTCCCTGGCATGTTAAAAGCGCAATCGAACCATGAAATTGCAATAGAAATAAATAGCCCTTAGAGCGGGGCTTACTCGCTATAAAATGAAGTCACACTCAGGAGCGGTCAAGAAAAACGTCTGCACTCGACAAAGTCGCAGCGAGATTTTAAGAACCCAAATCCTCCGAAGGGATAGGAAAGGAATGAAGTGACAGGCGTGGTCGAAAATTCCCCGTAAAGGCTTAGCTTTCTTAAAGTGAAGGGGCGGGGCTGAAAAGACGACACGATGGCAAGCAAAATGCAGAAGAAAGATGCTTTTGGCCATTTTTGAGGGTGACGAGTTATCCGGAGTAGAATTAAATTTGGTGACGAGTAAAAGATGGTTATTTTACATTATTGTGTACGAGACCTTGTCGGGACCAAAGGAAAACGACGACTTAAACGGAGTGACGACTTATCCGGGTGACGACTTAACGAGGTTTTACTGTAATAGGCTTTAATAAGAATCAAGAATTCGGCCAGAGCCGCATTATCTATGTATTAAGTATTTCTAAATTTTGTTATACTATAATTTCACATTTAACAT
This sequence comes from Thereuonema tuberculata, assembly GCA_023159025.1. Classification (NCBI taxonomy): domain Eukaryota; kingdom Metazoa; phylum Arthropoda; class Chilopoda; order Scutigeromorpha; family Scutigeridae; genus Thereuonema; species Thereuonema tuberculata. Next base: position 121,774,066 of record JAFIDM010012231.1, on the reverse strand, counting down.
CTTGGAATATTATTGTAGTTCTTATTTGTTTTTTGATTTATAAGATTATCTTTGTACAACTCCCAGCACCTACATAACAGGTATATTTTACCTAGTAGGACTGTATTATAATATTATAATAAAATAAAATAAAAAAAAATTACTAATGTAAATCAATAGGAATTTTTTAGTGATGGAGTAAAAGTATTAAGATTTATACTCCAATAAGTCCAAAATTGCATTTAATTATTAAACATACGGCCAAAGTTCCAGCTTCCTTGGCTGTGTATAGTTTTGAATTTTTAACATATTTTCTTCGCAGAATGAAAAATGGAGTTATTTATTCTTAAAGTTGAATTCTGAATTTTTTATTTCTTTTTTATTTTCCTTTGCATTTTAAGAGAATTAGGAACTTTGATAGTTGAAGGGTATAAAAAAAAAGCAATATTCAATATGATGATACTGAATATAATAGCAATATGATGGCAGGCAGTGAAATTCTGCATTGAAATTTGATGTCTCTCAATTTAGTAATAGGCACTACACAGAAAATTTGACAAACTCTTTGGATTAACATGCAGTACAAAAATAAATTTTAAGAATTTTCCATCAAAAATTCATTCCATGAAATCTGTCAATTATTTATAAATTATAAAGTTCCCTTCTTAAAACGTGACCTTTGGCAATTCAACATATATCTATTACTTGTACATTACTGTTTATTTTCATTTGTAAAGTTTTCATTGTTATTTAGTAGCTTTTACGAAAATTATTTCCGTAAAAACAAATATTTGCATTTATGTAAGAGCGTTGTCGCTGCTTTGGAACTAATGTGAGTAAACATAGAAATCCCATTAAACAGAACTACATTTGTATTTCGCTGAAGGTTTTACTTTCAAATTGTCAAATTTGAATAAACATTTTAGAATGAGAAGGTTATATTTTTCTTGGCAAAATTGGAATGCTTAACGCTGTCATCAAAACTATAAAAATATAAAAAAGAAAAAAAGAAAAATATTTTTTGCATCAGCTTCATTTAATTTTAATTTAGTTTTAATTTTAAAATAACATCTTGATCAATAATCCTGTTCAGTAATCATACATCGAATTGAAATGTACTGATGAGATACACATGGGATTTGGCCAAAATAAAACATCATCAATAATGCAAAAGTCAAACTAATAATGCTTTAAATAACCACATCATTATTTTAATTGACTAACTTCCATCATAACATAATAAATCAGAATTCAGTCAATATGTTTGCAATACTGGTGGACATAATTGAATAATCCGAAAAATTTCATTCTTGGTTAAACAAAAATAAATCAAAACTTTTCGAAATTGTATAATTGAAACTGAAATACGGAGATGATTTTCGAAAAATATACGTATTTTTGTTGCTAAAGGGAAACTTTTCAGTCACGTTTGCTTGAGTAGGCACTATTCGTGGTTTTGAAGATTAATCTATTATATTAATGAATTTTAACGTGCAAAAAATTACAGTATTTAAAATTTAAAAAAATATATTATATCAATAAAATTGGGTGTCGAAAAAGGAGGGAGAAAAAAAAATGTGAAAGTTAGGGGAGTTAATTCGTACGTTTCAGAGATACCCATTATCAAGGGTTACGTGCTGTAGTGAAGGGGAAGAAGGGAATGTGTTCGTGTGTTGTGGAGTGTTATAAATAGTTGATTATCCAATGAGAAATGATAGATTTCACTGTATTGGTGAGGAAAGGGTAAATAAACATTTATATCAATGACAAAAAAAAGGCAAATTATGCAAATTTTATTGATAGATAGAAACTAAATTTTAAACTGATAATACGGATTTACCAGTTCAACCAAGTTATCTAAATTTTATAGCAATTTAGAATAAAAGAATTAATCCTTTTGAACAAAAGAAAAATAAATACTTACACCTCTAAGGAATTAGTAATGACAAACTGTCAAAAAAAATTTCTCGATTCCTACTAACAGAGAGGGTTGTATGAGTTCCCTACAGTCGAATTGTTGTAGTCACCAATTCGTGTATTAAATTTTTCTCTCTGAATTTAAATGTAATTTCTTTAATAATAACTTACTAAAAATACATTATATACATACTTTCTGTAATATAAATATAAACATTTATTTTATATATTATTTCTATTAACTTATATATCAATACATACATTCTTATCTTGTATAAGAATTTTATTTAAATTCAGAAAGAAAAATTTAATTTTGAGATTGGAGACTACAAAATATAACATTAGTATGAATTCGAAACTGTTCTTTGATTGCAATTTCATTACTTACAAGAAACAATTTGGCATTATCCATAATAATATGTCATATATTTATTTATTTATATATTGATTGATCTATATCTCTGTAACTGTAATTCAACCATTTGACTCCTGTAACCAACGTCCACTCAACTTTCTTTATTTACTTCTAAGAAACGCAACAATAATAATTAATTGGTATTAAGCAGTTTTAAGCTTCATCCGAAATTGTTTCAGCTAAAATTCTCATTTACAGAATATTACTGGCTAGAGAATTTTCAAAAGTTATAAATTATAAATTTCAGTATTTACTTAATGGAGCAATCAAAGCAGCTAGAACGTTTTAGAAACAAAACAAAAAATCTAGTGCCAAAAACCATTTTATAGATATTTGCAGTTGTTATGAAAGAACCACCGCAGAGACTTTCCTTGTGTGACCAAATTTCATGTTGTTTGTAGTTCCATGGATCGACATTTGTTCAATTCCATTTCCGATAATATTTAGTTTTGAATCACTCGATAAAAGGTCAATCAGACTATTTTGAGACTAAAGGCTACATCCGTAAAAGTAAGAGCTGTGAATGGCAGCCAGAACAAGAACAACATATCCATCCAATCAGAGATGGATTCGTCCGAAATCCGGCAAATCAAATCAATATACGGGAAAGTCGAAATCTACATGAAAACAATTGGTTTCTGAAGTCAGTTTCAGAAAATGATCAGGAGTGACGTCATTGAACCAGGTTACACGCTAACCGTCAACCCGAAACACAGTTCTGTAAATATCGTTCTGCAAGCAAAAGGTTTTGTATGATGTGAAAGTTACTTTATTTTGTACTGATATGGAGTGTTTAAAATTATTTTTTGTTGATATTTTCAACTGGTACACATCAATCATGCTGTTGGTTATTCATTCGTCGAACTGCTTGACATCATGGCTGCCTCCAGTACCTCGCACGTGTCTTCTCAAATGTGCTTTAAAACTAATCGTAAAGGGCAGCCTTTGCGTGGTCCTATGATTTGACTGGCGAGAAGGAAATTAAAGTATGTGTAATTTAAAAAGCATTAATTACAAAACAAAAAAATGCACTAAAAAACAGTGGAGAAAAAATGTTTTTTCTTTCTTCGTCAAACAAAAAGGCAGATAGGAGAATCAATCCGGCGAACCTTAGCATGAAAGACAGAGGCTTAGACCATCTCGACACCACAGAATAGAGATTCCTATGCCTGACGTCACTTCCGATCTTTTTCTGAAACCGGCTTTACTCAAGAACTTTTATTTAAAGCTATAAAGTTTCCAGTTGTTACAAAAAAGAACAGAAGAGCGGCTTTATTGAAATAATATCGCTTACTTAAAAACAATGCGAATGATTGTCTATGCATTGTCTTTTTTATATGTGTGGAATAGTTGGCAAATATAATGAGCGTAGTCTCGAGATCAGAATTTGAGAATAAACAGACATTCTACTGTGAATTTCTCTCACAAAAGGTGAACGTTCAGAGGGGTAGACCCTTTAAATTCTGCTGAACGTAAGTATTACAGGCAGGATTCATGATAAAATATTAAACATGAGTCCATGTTGTAGGTTATCATACTTCACTAAAACCTGCGATTTCCAGATCTTTCACCCCTCAACTTTCTATTCGACTTTTCTCAAATCCTTGAATTTTAGTTAATACAAATTTACGCTAGGCTACCTCAATTCAACTATTCAACATTTAAAATTCAACAATAAATATTAATTCAAGGTTGAATTAACAATTTTAATATTAAAAATAAAGTTGGTATTGCATCCAAAAAATGCTTACTTAATAATATTGGTTTGCAGAATTTTAAAAGTCACTATTATTGTTAAAAAGTAATTAATTTTAGATTGAATTATATTTTTTGTTTAAATTGTTTAGCCCATACTTTTACATTTTACAAGTTATTAAAGAAGGGAAGAAATTCATGACTAATTTAAGAATAAAACTTTGATACTTTCATATTTCAGAAAGACCGACAGCTTTCAAAGCCCTGTTCGCTTTTTCTATAGTTACTAAAATATGATTGATGGCTAATAACTCATTCAAAAAATTATTAGTATTTGAAATTCTCAGTACTCAGGCGGTTTATAGATATCATTAATAAAGTCATGTTATAAAACTACAATGCTCTGAATAGGAGCTTTGTCATTTTTTTTTCTTATTTTACTGTACAAGGACAAACATACTTAAAGCTTCTGTGATGAGTTAGGAGTTGTTATTTAAACTTGCAATTAATGCAAGATGGATTTTATTCCTAGTTTATCAGCACTGACATAAGGTGTGATAGCTTCAATTTTGGAATACTTTAAATTCTCATTGGGTTGTTTAATAATGATTCCAAAAATGAGCTTAACTACATTTTCATTTACTTACATTCAATTGAAGTTTCAGGAAAAGAAATAAGATATAACTCTTGAAAATTTATCTTCTTTCATTATTATCATCAATCCCATCTGTCACTGTTTCATATCTTTTTTTTTTAATTCTATGATTGCTTTATTGGCTTTCGTGTTCTCTGCTCTTCGATCGCACGTACAACTTCACCAACTTCTTTGATGTCATTCAATCTTGTAACGTAGGCCAGAATCAATTGACCAAAGTCACACAAGCTGCGCTTTGTTAACATCCAACTCCAACTCAAATCAACTAACTCAAATATTGGTTTCTGATGTCAGAGGGCGTGGTGCACATTGCTTTCACTATGTAAACAACGAGCTCTTTTTGTATTATCCGTGTATTATATCTTTCGTTAGAATATTTGCAGAATTTTATTCAATAGTGAAGTAAAACGGAATCCAAAAAATGTTTTAAAGATATGTTTTGCAAGAACAATTACAGGTTTTTTAGTTTAAGTACTGCCAAAGTTAATTTTTTTTACTCTCATAAGAGTGTATTAAAGTTTTATTGGATCCATCAAAATAAAGTCAAATAATAGATCTATAAGCTAAAAAGTAAATTAATTAAGTAGTAAAAAGTTTTTAATAAAAAATGATGTTAATATCTAGAACAAGAAAGGTTTTGAAAATAACTTAATTTGAAAGTTTTGGAAATATTTTGCAACCATTCAGTTTATACAATTAATGGAGATTGTAAAACATTTTAAATTAAATGTCTATACAGATTTTTTTATTTCATTCTTTTATTTTTTATTTTTTAAATAAGCAAAACGAAGTTAACTGACTAAAAAAACAGTATTGAGATTCTTCACAAAAAAAAAGTTTTGCTGATAGAAAGATATTGTGAATGGGATAGTAATAAGGAATGGGATATTATGAATGGGATAGTAAACAGAAATTACATAAGAAATGAAATCTGGAACTTATGAGAAGCTTAGTGCAAGTAAATCTAAGTGTTGTAATGAGTTATGAAGAAAATTTAGGAATTTCGGGGTGAAGAACCACACTTTTTCTTGCATAAACGTCACAGCAAAAGTCTTAATGCGCAGAAACAAATTTTCTCAGAAGAAGGCATAAGAAAGATCTTCCCCTTTTTTTCATAAAATGAATTTTTTTAACAATTATAAAGAATGTTAAAAATAAACTGATATTCTAAAATGTCAGATGTGTTGATTGAGAATTTTTTTAAAATTAAATTGGTTAGTTATTCGAGAATTTTATTGGTAACTTTAAGATGATTTCATATTTCAATTTTCTCTCTATCATGGACTTCTAGAGTAAACAGCCAACAGAAACGCTTTTCCAACGTATCCTCAACAATAATTGTTCTTTTGAATCCCCCCAATAAAATTCGAAATTTTTCTAACAGATATGTCTTAATATTAGCAATATTAAAAGAAAATCTACTTCACGATAAGCAACGTCCTGTTATACTGTTATGTTTCAAAAAAATTGCAACAGTTCATTATATCGATATTTGTAACATCTGTAACAACACTATGGCTTTTAAACCCTTTTATTTATCTTATTTATTTCTCTTTAATCCAACATTTTACTTCGTTACATATTGTTCCAATCTTTTGCTTCTGATAAACGTTGAAAGAATGATGATAGAATTATAAAACTTCGTATTTTCTTTTTTTACCTCGGTTAAAACAGATAAAAATTACTTCCTATTTACTTATTTATACTACGTTCGATTTGATAAAATGAAAAATGGATATTTAAATATGAAATTAATATATATAAGTTTTAGTGCAGTTAATGGAAGTTGTCGAAATAGCGATGGATACAACGGTTAATCGCAGTCCATCCTGTGTGGGCAGTTTGTGTTGGTGGGTGGGGAGTGAGTGGTCATCGGATTTTCCCTAGACAACCGAGTCCATCTCGGCCAGCAGCTGCCGCCGTCCTTGCAAGTCGGGTATAATTGGTGACAGATTGTGCCCTCAACTCCCCTGATTCCCCCGGGAGAAATTACGCGGGACGACGGTTAAAATTCTGGCGTTTCTCCTTGATGCCGAACCATAAATCGTGCCCCATTGCTGCCATTAATCTTGTTTGCTATCGAGGCCAATCGATTCAAAAACCAGGGAAGAGGTTTTGGGATCGAGCTACCTCTTGGGGTTAAAAGATATTGGAAGAAAGCAAAACAAAAAAAAAGGAGGGGGGAAGGGGGAGAGAACTGGATAAACGGTTGGGATAGCCTCAGCTTCGAAAAGCAACCCCTTGATTGTAGCTTACACTGCACTACAGAACAGCTGTTACAGGAAGCTGACCGCTGTCTGGCACAAGAAACTTAAGAAAAAAAAACAGTATACTGTATTACCTTTCTACTTAGATTTAAGCCAGTTTTCAGTATCAATTATTTCATCAGATTTAAGTTATCTAACTAATAATTTATTTACGAAATGTCAATTTGTAAGTTTTTTAAAGAATAATAATTTTTCTTTAAGTTCACCAATGACATAAATCTTAAACAAAGGCATTTTGAACTTTGAATAAAATATTGTATTATGAACTCCTGATTTGTATTAATTAGAAGGTAAAAGAAAGTTCTCTGTGAAGTCTATGAAAGTAAAAATACATCGACTTAATTCTACTGTATTTAATGAAATAACACATATATTTAAGGACTGTATACAATGTTTGTTGTTTAGCTGAGGACTTATCATATAATTCATGCTGATTGGATGAGTTTAATTAGGGAGTCAACGGAACTGTTAGAGATAAATGAATTTTAATGTCTTAAGATTTCAAAAGCAACCTAAAGCATCTTAATTGTTCACAGAATTATTTGTTATAAGGAATTCAGGAAGTTTAGAATCCTTCGTTAATTTATTTTCCTACAAAATCAGTTAGGTTTCCTAAAAACAATAAACCCAGATCAATTTTTCAGTAATATTCCAACTGTTTTATTCTTGTTGACTAATACAATTGAAAAGTCTTGACGTAGAGACCATTAAATACGAAGATAGTAAATCTCTACCAAATTCAAAATTGTAAATTAAGTACCCTGTTTAAGCCTAAAGAATAATAAGATATCAAGCAATAAAAGAAATAGAAAAGTAAACTTTCAACTGATCTTGTAAGCAGGTGCATTAGGGAAATTATGAGCTGAAAATTTGCAATTAGCAGACCTGAACGTAATTTGTTTAACTTCATCGCTGATTTACAGTGTTTCGATTCCATGATGTTATGAAAGATTATTTAGAACAATACTGTCGTTTCTTATTCGATTTCTTCAGTTAGCTAACTAAATTTAAAAAACAACTACATTACTACATTCCAAAATCTTCAATGACTAACAAGGGAATGGTTAGGCTTGTCAGTCCGAAACATCCCTTAAAATTTTTATCATTTATTCAGGACCTTAAGTATTTGACGTATACCAAATTTTAGCTGCTTTTTTCCACTGAAAGGGGGTTAAAAAAAATGCTAAAGTTACAATGCTTAAAGTTGTGACGTCATCACTTTTTGCAGGCCGTCACTATCTCTCACTGTTGATCGGCGCTCTCAAGATCATTTCAAATGGGTGGCATTAAAATACTTAATTTTAAATGATACTATTAAAAATTCCTGTTTATAAAAGAAAAGCAATAACTGAAAAGGGTGGACACATTTGTATTTTAAAAGAATATAATTTTACATAGAAAAAAAATAAAGAATAAAAAGCAAAGAATTAAAAAATATATATATATAAGTTTACAATTGAAAAATTGAAGAAAAACCTAAATAATGATAAATGTAATATTATTGGAATGTTATAAATTACAAATAAAAATAATGACAATAAATCGAATAATAATTTAAAGAATTTAGCAAAAAATAAAGGAATAGAAAACGTTTTAATTAAAAATGGAAATTTTAGGAAACATTTCAAAAATCGTATTGCTGTCTAAACATTGACGTCACACCAAATGTTTAAATTACTACTAATAATAATAACTACATTATAAAAAAATTATAACATATTTTCGATTTTAGTACAAGTATAAAATCGATGGCTTTATAACCAGAACTATATACGAAATTATAGCAATAATAAAAAATAATCGAGTAAAAACTACATAGATCTAGATAATCTGTCAACAATAGAATCAAAAATTTGCAATAATTACTTTGCATTATCTTAAAGATATATATTCAAATTATTTACAAATTATTTTATATATAATAAAGATTCTTCTTTAACCTTTCATATTCTATCCATGATTAACTGTTAATGGGACATAAATTGACAACTAGATATAAAGTTTCAAAAATGTATTTTACTTAAACTTATTTTTTTTTTACAAATTTAAAATTACTTTCTTTTAAAATTCAAATGATAAAGCACTTTTTACTTGCTGCTTTTATAATGTAATTATTGTTAGTAGTAGTAATTTAAACATTTTGTGTGACGTCAATGTTTAGAAACATGTTAGTTCCGCAGCAATACGATTTTGAAATGTTTCCTAAATTTCCATTTTTAATGAGAACGTTTTCTATTCCTTTATTTTTTGCTAAATTCTTTAAATTATTATTCGATTTATTGTCATTATTTTTATTTGTAATTTATAATATTCCAATAATATTACATTTATCATTATTTTGGTTTTTCTTCATTTTTTCAATTGTAAACTTATATAGATATTTTTTTTAATTCTTTGTTTTTTATTCTTTATTTTTTTTCTATGTAAAATTATATTCTTTTAAAATACAAATGTGTCCACCCTTTTCAGTTATTGCTTTTCTTTTATAAACAGGAATTTTTAATAGTTAATCATTTAAAATTAAGTATTTTAATGCCACCCATTTGAAATGACCTTGAGAGCGCCGATCAACAGTGAGAGATAGTGACGGCTTGCAAAAAGTGATGACGTCGCAACTTTAAGCATTGTAACTTTAGCATTTTTTTTAACCCCCTTTCAATGGAAAAAAGCAGCTAAAATTTGGTATACGTCAACTACTTAAGGTCCCGAATAAATGATGAAAATTTTGAGGGATGTTTCGGACTGACAAGCCTAACCATTCCCTTGTAAATCAATTACAAGACAAAAATATTGCAAAGATAATTAAAAACATTCCAATTCAAAACCATAAAAACTATTATGATTCCACAGTTGTTGTTTTGCATAAAATAACTGACTTTGAAATTTCTATCACTAACAGTTAATAAAATGCAGACTCGTAATTAATTTTCAACTTTAGTCTTACTATTTTAATTGTAATTAGAAAATATAGAATTTTCAAATTTCCTTCAATTTTATGTTTCCTTAATTATTTATTTTTTTTACTTTTCATTGTCAAACAAGGCGATCTAAAATTTCCTGTTTCATAAGTGATATCACAATTAAAATTTTAATACATTACTAAACTATTCTTTTGTTGTTTAAATTTAGACCTGAATAGCATCTGTATTTTGCAACAAGACAATTACGAAGATACTAACAATATTATGTGTTATTTAAAAAAATCTAAATAGAAATAAGATTAATAAAAATAGTTATTAAAAACAACTTTGTAAGGAGATTCAGCCAATTTTTCCTCAACCCTTGGTAAAAATTGACTTAAGCTGCTTACAAAGGATTTTTTTTTTTTTAAATAACTATTTTAATCATTACCAAATTTACTACAAAAATACAGCTTAACGGGATTTTAGTTAATTAAGATCAATCTTTCGAAATTCATGCTTTGCATTCTTTAGTTAGAAAAACTCCAGTATCTGAAAATGAAATATGCAAACTTCCGAAGGGAACTTCTAAATATTTTAATGAAAACTTGGGAGATGGTGAAAGCTTAAAGGTGGATTTGGAACCCCCAAACTTCTTTCACAGCTGAACATATATTTTGATGTTTGACATTATTATTACCTTGTCATTTTATAGTCCAAGAATTCACTTAGAATTATTTATGTATTTCTAGTTAATTCTTGTATTAGATCATCTTGAAACCTACATAATTAATACCTAAAATTGCAGCTCCGGAAATCTAATGATCTTCATCGATAAATACGTATGTTTTAAATATCTATCTACAATACACCAAAATTACATTCCAGCAATCATCAATTTAGAATGTAATTCATTTAACTTACAATTCATTTAAAGTAATTTTTTTTTTGTTCAACGCTTCTTATTTCCAATAGCTAGAAATTCGAAAAACTAATTATTAAATTTTTAAGAATCTAATATTTGCATCAAATTAATTTGTAACTTATCCCTGTTACAAATATGATATAAATTGCAGATATTGAATTGCTGATTTATCGTTTATGATATTGAATTGCAGATATATCGTTATCGTTTGAGGATTCCATTACTGTTAAGAAGTGAAATCTTATTAATTAACAATAATGAAAGAATTTCTTTCGGGGCACAAATAAAATTTAACAAACAAAATTTAACAAATAAAATTAACAAATAAAGTTTTCTAATAAATTAATACTGAAATTTTAAAGCACACAAATAAAAAAGGATGGATCATATTAAGAAAAATTGGTTGAGAGAAAGAAAAAGAGTAATTTCTACATCACAAATTAAGAATTAATTACAACAAGAAAAAGCGTAAAGAAAAAGATATTCGTGCAGAATTTTTGGGGTCAAGTACACATTCAAATGGAGAAGATCTTGAAAAGATCTCTATCTTGAAAACTGTTTTTTAGATAAAACAACTGCAGCAAATATTACTAAAAATTACTATTATTATGCGGATAGGATGGAAATGAGTATTAAATTTATTAATATCATAATAATAAATAAGGTGGCTGATAAAGGAGGTAAATTGTAAATTAATTTATGAAGTTATTCTCTTATCAGGCTTATACAAAATAAAAATATTGGACTGCAATTCAAATGAATTCCTTAGAGAGATATTTTTAATTGTTAATATTATCATTTTTTTATTAATTTTATTATCGTTGTTATAAAAATGTTTTGATTCTACAATGTTATAAAATTTGGTTTTTAAAGAGATCTAAAGAAAACTTTGAAGCAATCCAAACTGAATTTCTTCCGTTTTCTTGTAAGTTTTTCAGCTGATGCTTACAAAGAAACTAGTTGTAATGAGAACGTGGGATCATTACCATATATCCTCTCCTGGTAGACTGATGCTGCCTTAAGGGTTTCTCCGTGTGAGTGCATTAAATATTTAAAGTTCAGCATTGCATTGCATTGTGTACATTGCTGTGAAGAGATTACTACGCACCAAAACTGCAATGAAAGTTTCTATTGTGAACATGTACAGTCACTGCCAAAAATTGCATGCAAAAGTGGTTCTGAAACTGTATTCTCAACATTCAAATATTAATTGAGAAAAATACCTTAGAATAAATGTATTTTTTTTTTGTAGAACTGTCGTAGAACAGGAAGAATATTGTTACAAAGGCAGAACAAGATGAAGAATGATATGAAAGAAGATTAGAGAATACATTATACACTATAGAAGATTATATCATATAATAGAAAAAAATATGAAATATTTTTTGAAGAATAGAAATTTAATAGAACTTAATAATACAAACGTTCTTGTTAATAAAAGAAATTTGTACTTGCTATAAAATTTAACCACCACAAGTTTTCTAGGATTAAATGCTAATATTAACAATTAAAAATGTCTCTAAGGAATTCATTTGAATTGCAGTCCAATATTTTTATTTAATAATAATATCAATCAACCATCAATCAATGAAAATAGTTGGTTATCTGTATTATCATGAATTTCTAATTTAATAGAAATTATTGTATTTGTATTAATGAAAATGATAAACAGACAATATGAAAAAGACAATATCTTCAGTCATTACTTCAGTCATTTACTTTAAATATCAACATACTTATGTTTTTTACAATAAAACTGATCTTTGATTTACAGTTTGTAAGAAAAAAGGTATCTTATGTTTAACAAAGACGATTATATTGTCCGTTCAACTTTTCAGGCATTCTTCTTTGTTATCAACCTTCTTGATCTTAGACATAATCTGATTTCCCTCCTGTAGCTTTAAAACAATAGATTCCTCATATTCTTTGAAAAAGGAATTTCCCAACATCACCCAGATTTTGCAGCCACCTTTACAGTATGACAGTTGTAATACTGAAACAACTTATTAATAAATATTGAAATTAATCATGTTTCTTAGAACAACAAACTTGCAATTTTCTAAAAAAAATAATTTTAAATTGTTAACTAAAAAAATTACATCGTAAGGACCATAATATTTTAAATTATGAGAATCGGTACAAAACAAACACATTTTGATGAGTATTTACAAGACTATGAAAAATTGCTCTTTGTTTTGTGGAATATTTCATATAAAAATTTTTCCCTGTTAATAACTATTTAGACAAAAACAACGTAATTTCAAACTGAAAATCAAATAAACGTAATTCTCACACAAAGAAACAGATAACTGCTATCTCTGCTCAGACCATTCAAAACGCACGCTCTCTAATTAACATATCACTGGACTCATCATTAAAATTTTACTGCGATTGCACATTTAGTCAGTTTTATGTCATGGGAATGTTCATTATATGGAAATGCCTGACAGGAAATCCTCTTGTGGAATTTCAAGATATTCACTTACCCTAATAAAGAACACTGCCAGAATATTTTTTTTCTTTAGAATCAAAAAATTCCAAATAATTGCTGAATTAAAAAAATATATTTTTTTGCATCAGTTTACGGCCTTAGGAAAGAATCTGATCCTGAATTAGCAAAACAAAAATATTATTTTCCGTATAAGATACGCTATAAGAGTAATAATTTAATACTACAATGATTCTGAGTGCATATTGGTATACTCTTAAGACTGTCGAGCAAACTGAGAGGTTTCCATTTTCCCGATATTTTGTGCATCTGTACAAAAAGAATAAATCTGTTGATTGTCATTTGTCGCTCTTAATTTCTTTTGTTTCTTACAGTTTAAGATTTTTTGACAATCAGCGGAATCAAATCTTGTCTAGAATTGGATTTTCTGATATTCGACTTACAATATCGGATTTTAAACATTGTTTAAATGCTTTTTGAAAATCGTTAGGGGAAACGTGTAAACGTTAAACGTTTTTTTTTTGAGAATTTGCCTTTTAAATTTAAGGTAAGAAAGAAAGATACAATGCCCTACACTTTTCTAGTCTGTTCTTTGATGTAAAGAATTAAAAAACCTTTCGATAGCTGAAAAAAATCACCAATTATCTCTTTGAGTTCATAGAAATTTGGAGTCAATTGAATAGGAAACATCTCTAGTGCCAATTCACATTGTGTTGTTGTTGGATTGAATATTGTATATCATTTACATGATGAAAGCTTAGTTTGCTAGCTATTTGCTGTGAAGGATTGTGCTTTCTGATTCTTATTTCTAATTTAAGAAAACCTTATACAATCATGTCCATGTAGTTAAAAGTCAAAGTTTGTATGTTTGTATGTTCTCTTTTCAATTTTACACCGCTTGACTGATCTGAACCAAATTTCGCGTAGTTATTCTTTACTATTGTGCAGACCTCGACAAATAGCTGCCTTAGAACCTCGACACTCTCATCCTGAAAAGGGGTGAAATGTCTGAAATAGCGCCCTATATGCACCTGGTGTCAACAATGGGAACTACACAAATATTGTTTTGCATAATAGCGCCACGTAGCAACCTGGTGGCAAAATCTTGAACTACAATATATTTAAGGTAGATACCGTTTAACGATGCTTCTACGAGATTTTCGGGTTGGACAATAAAAATGTAACTTTAATTTGTATTGATCATATGATTGTTTACCAACTTGGGAAGGTTTGATGTGATAGGTTGTAGACAAGGGCAGAACCTGGATTCCCCACCACTTCACCAATCTCTACCTACCCCCACCCCCTCTGCAGGCAACCCGGGGTACTTTAAGATAGTGTACATATATATATATATATATATATATATATACAAATCCATTAAAAAAGCCTTAAAACCTTTAAGTCCTGTTTACTATCGCCATTTTTCAAGAAATTGTCTCGCCACTCAGGGCACCGATGTCGACTTGGACATGAAATTGATTAAAAGTCAGCGCATGTTCTGTTTATGACAAAGTACGCAAGAAAAGTTACACTTTTTGTCAAGACGCTACCAATCTAAAGCGTCTTCAAAAAAGACTAGTGATCTCAAGAAGAGAACTCAGTCCTTCTTTGGAGTATCTTTCATATATTATTGATATTCTCTTTTCTTTTTTTTAAGAAAAGAACGTCATAGGATAGACTATGACTAATAGCACAAAATCAATCCCATATAGATACACAGCCCTTACAAAACATCAAATAAAGATTCATTTAAATAATTATGTTAAATAGTTACTTCTTAATATATGCTGCGAGTATTGAAAATAAACAGAATGTCAAAAAGATTTCCAACAGTAGAAAAGCAATATGATAAGCAAATGGAAAATTAGCAGTGACCGTCGATTTGACAATTTATAGAGAAAAGACAATCATTTCTCATAACAAGGAGATGTTATGAGGAGTGATTGTGTTACAGGAACTGAATGAGTCTAGAAACAAAAAGAGACTAATTTTGTAACGGTAATTCAAAATAATAAAACAGAATGATTTTTTTCAAACAGTACATTATGAGCAATTTAAAATTAGATTGCTTCTTTCTTGGTTCAATAATAAATAGAAGCATTTTTGAAGACATCTCTGAATAAGTCGAAGAGCCACACAAGTCCATTTGTGTGAAAAGTTGGTCTCTCAGCTTTAATTTTATTTATTTTAAGCAAATGAAATAGGTCATTTGCATAGCACGAAGATTACAAGTATCTGGTTTTATATTACTGTACTTCATTACTGTACTTCATAAATTTAGAACAAAATTAAAATAATTAACAAGTTAATTTGTTTGTAACGATCGGTATAGTGTTATGTTGGTACAAAGAAGATTATAGAGCTCTTCCGTAAGTATAGGAAATCCGATAAAGAGTTATAAGAAGTAATTGGCTTAAAAGGCTTAAAAATTCTTTTTCTTGAATATTTTGAGATCTATTCGTAGGTCTTTTTATCAATGACGAAATGATAAGAAAAAAAATACT
Organism: Thereuonema tuberculata; assembly: GCA_023159025.1. Taxonomy (NCBI): domain Eukaryota; kingdom Metazoa; phylum Arthropoda; class Chilopoda; order Scutigeromorpha; family Scutigeridae; genus Thereuonema; species Thereuonema tuberculata. The sequence continues at coordinate 121,758,357 of JAFIDM010012231.1, read as the reverse complement.
GTCCAATGAAGAAAGCTTTTCGAAATTTTTTTTTAAGAAGTGTTGCAAGAAATTTTCCTTTTGATTTATAAAAGTCTAATAATAGAAATTTCGTAATTATATAATTTAAATAATCTTATGAGATTAGGATAGATCTGGAACGATCCAGATTGTCTACACATTTTGTTGTTGTTGTTGTTGAAAGTGTTTAACTTTAAACTGACAATGTTTTTTACTTAACTGTAACTAAATTTTGGCAAAACCCACTTATGAAGAAGAATAAATAATTTTAAAATAATAGTTTTGGAGACCTTGTCAAATACAGTTTTTCCTCTTTAAGTTTCTCTTGAATTTATTTATTATCAATTACTAGACCCTTTTAATTTCATATGAGAATAAAATCACAAAATAGGTGATGTGAAAGCTCTTTGTTTAAGTTTGTTTCTTCGAGTAAAAGTATCTTTTATATTAAAATTAAATTTAAATCAAAAATTTATAATCCTCCACAAGAATCCGTCGATTCATACAGTCGATTTCATACAGTTTAGCGTCAATAAGTCGACTGGGGTCGTTTTCTCTTTGAATCGAATCTCATGAGATATAAATATTGTAGTTTTAAAATTTAGAAAAAAAAAATCGAAGAAAGCCTTTTCTTTGGATTTTTGAAATGCTTTTTTATAGCAATGTATGTATATAGGGACACAAATTTTATTATTATTTTCTTTTGTTATTTATTACAAAAAAATATTAAAACAATTATAAAAAAGCTTCCTTGTAAATAATAACAAGTTTCTAAAATAAACAACTACATTTATATCAAGTTGGAGTCGATTCAAAGATTAACCGATCGGCTTATTATAGTGAAGGCTTAACAAAAAAGCATTCCGTACAGTTGATAGGGTCTAATTGTTTTTAAAGCCTCAGATTTTGAAAAATAACATTTTTATTCTTTTATTATCTGAAACGAATGAAGTAATTCCATTTACAAATTTCATTCATCACAAGGTCGAAAGTCAGGAGTTAACGAGTAATTAATTAGATGAATACATTTTGTCCAATAAAACTCTAACTTTTTAAGGAAATTAACTGTCAATATTTGTTGGTTTGATGAATTTAGATGCTACTCATTAATCTGCAAAAAAAGCTACTGAATTAAATGATAAACTTTTCTTTGCTTTGAATTGGTTTTTAGTTTTTATTTTTGTTTGAATTAATTATTAAGAAGCATGTAATATACTTTCCAAGTTTACACTTATTCTCAAAGAAAACGTGCCTTCTTTTCTTTCGCGCTTCTTCTATTTTGTGCTTTTACGATGGCAGTGAAGATTGATAGCGTGGGAGTTGGGTAGACCAGTGTTCAGGCGGGAACCGTGTGTGAACCTCCATCCTTTGCCACCGATGTGATCTCGGTCGAATACGTGAACCCGATTCGAAAGGTGAGATATACGTCTGACGTTTGATTTGTCGTCCAAGCGGTGAAGTTTACGCCGCAGCTGGACACCGATTTATGAGTGGCATCGACAGATGGCGCTGAGGGTAGGACAAGATTAAGCGGCGAATTCGTCTCTTGCATTCCAGTGTCAATACGAATCAACTGATAACATCACTAGCACTTAAAAGAAGACGGAAAAAAACGGTGATAGAGAAAGAAAAACAAATACTGTTTTCGAAGAGATGTTCAAAAGGCAAATTCTCGAAATCTAGATCCGAAACTTCCAGATAAATGGTAAGCGATACATCATTGTGCGTAGGAAGAAAAAAAAGTACAAGATATTTTGATATGGTAAATAAAATTATTTTTCCAATTTCTTTAAATTTCTTTCTTTCTTTCCACACTATAGTTTTCACTATTGCTAGGTTTTGGTATTCTAAATTAACAATATTCAAGGTAGTTTTTTTTTTAATAGAACACCAAATGAATGATTATGTCTAGCTTGCACAACTGAAAAAACTATTTAATTGAACACTAATAGTTTTCTTTTCCAGTTGTGCAGACTGCAGATACAACCCCATAAACATTGATGTAATGCTAATTATAGATAAGACATACTACCTAATAAAAAACGAAATTCCAAATTTCTTGAGTTTAACCATGGACCATCAAATTCTGAAATGTGGTTTTTTTTAAATACTGAGTCTTATACATATACTGCATTCCTATGATAAATCTCTCTCTTCTAGATTTTTATATATCATTCAACCTATAGATTATTGTTTTGAAACAGTAAATTTGTGGTTATTGTAATTGATTTTTTTTACTTTATTTGCATCTAAATATAGTTAAGGTTCAGACAATATTACGATACCTTCTTATGATCGTACAAAGGGTAAATAGGTAAAGGCTTCTATGCTCACTATCCAACTGCAAAAGCATGGTATCACAGAATACTAATACTGCCTGAACTCTCGGGAAAAAAACCCGGTCATATGAACTCTAGAACCACTTGAGAGAGAATTTTCCACCACCGTCGGAATCGAACGAGCTTTACCAACCCAGTGACAAGCTTCTTACAATTTGAGACCAAGACTCCATAAATTCGAGAAAAGACGTTTTAATTTTTTTCAATCATTTGTAGTTAGTTGTATGCACAGAAAACAAAACAAAAAAAAAAGGATTTTACAACTAATAACAACAAATCGTAAAAGGGATTTTTTTACCATTTACTCAGAAAATAACAATACAATAGTAATTTTAATCCTTTGTTAAGTTAGCAGCTCTAAAACATTTGCTTCTAAGCTACTTCGTAGTTCTCACAACATAAGAGAGAAGAAAATAGTTAAAAAATTTACTTTTCTGATTTTTCTCATTTTCACAAAGTAACACACTTAAATACTTGATAATTAACTCGGGTCTAAAAAAGGCCTAACAAGTTAATCTTTGCTATGCTCGCAAAACTTCACCGCTCATGAAGTAAGTGAAAGATCGATTTTGTAAACAACTGACAATTACGGTATTTATATGTGAATGACTGAAACAAGTGAGTTTTTTTTTGTTTGTTTCTTTTTTTTAACTGTAAACTAAATGTGTGTATGTGCTTGTTTTGTTTTTCTGTCATTTCTTTGAAAGAATTTTGAAAGATCATTGTTACGTTGAACGAAACCAACGATTCCCAAAGCAGAAAATAATAGATTAGCTTCCATTAAATAGCGTCATGTGCGTTACAGCTGTGATGCTTTCATTTCATGTGAACAAAATCCGTTTAAAATATAATTCAAATAATAAAAACTGTGGATTTACAGATGTACTTATATTTCACTTGCATTCAGCTATAATTTAAAAGTTGTATTTCTTCAAATAAATGAAGAAAATATGGAGTATTGAATATGAATTTGTATCGTGGCATTCATCTAACTGATCTGTAATATTAGTAATTGTATTTGAAGATTGTTGTGCGCATACCTACAGTACGATGTTTATGGAATTTTTTCGAGCGATTGACGACTTTTACACACGTATCATCAAAGCTGCAAAAAAATTGCAACTGGAATTCAACGATTTCTGAGGCCCAATTTAATCTGCTTATGAAGATAACGAAGATTTGCTCAGTCCTTAGTCATTCCTTTAAGTTATTGGTTATGTTTTGTGCAACACATATCTCTGTTTTGTATACATATTTCTTATATGAAAAATGTATACAATCAGTATAAAGGCAGAACCCTTACATCCAAAAAAAAAGTTATTCTCTTGTAATGCATAGCATAAATAATCAAAATTTTTAAAAAAAGTAAATTAAATCTCATTCACTGAATCTTAGAAGAAGCAACTCTAAGCAAATGTGATCTTTTCATTTTAACGAGAGGTACAGATATTTACGTTTATTATTCTAAAGTGCAAAGTTCTTCCTTTCTGGGAATAATTATTATCGTTTATCATCATGAATTTTTTCTAAGTAGAAACTCCCCAGAAAATTTATCGCGCTTCGGGAATTTCGTGGGAAATTGAGTGACAGGAGCTGTTGCCATTGGTGTGGCATCTAATTATAGAAAGTAATTATCAGACAGACAGCGAACACCACTTGAGCAGTATTAAGCACTGGCTTTTTTTCTCTCTTTTGGAAAATTTGTCGCCGTAGTTTCAGAGGTAGCAGCAAAAAGAAACTGCGAAAGGCGCTTTGAACAAAAGGGAAAGAAGATAATAAGAAAATCGTGCATTCATCAAGCACAGGAAGAACTTGATGACATGCAGTTACCATAGTAGATTGAAAAAGTTAAAAGTTTCTGAAACAAAAAAAGGCAAAAAAATTCAGATTTTTTTTTTTTTTTTTTTTTAACGAAGAAATGTTTGTCGTGGACTTTATCTGGCAAAACATTTCTTCGTAAAACCAATCACAAATCTCTACTGGAGATATCATTTAAAGGTTACCTTTAAAAGAAAACTTATAGAGGTGAGACCTCTTTCTCTGGCTTCCTGGCTCAACGGATTATACAGATACAATTGTGCTGAAACGGACTGCTATCATAAGATGTATTCTTAAGTTAATTACTAAAATTTTTATTATTCAACGGGGAGCAAAAACAATTCAACGGGGAGTTTTGGAAGGTTTTATAAAGAAAGTGAAGCAAGAGATAAATCTGTAGTGTTAGTTAGGAAAAATAAGGAGTTTAGCTGAACATATCATTTAAGTAATTGTAATGATATGATATGAAAAAGAAAGGCTGGGAAGTTACCAAACCCCCATTAAGTTATTATTACATTAATGGGTACGGGAACTTCTCTGCCATCTTGCTATTACAAATACTATCAGAATGGAACTTTTGATAGTGAATCTCTTAAAAATCCTTTATTCTGATCACGATTTACATTTAGATTGAAACTAAACAGAATCCAGATGTAAACAGATGAATTTATCTCTTGTTGAGTCCAGACCAGCACTTTCTGATGATAACCTATGTTACAAATGCTTTAAGAACGCGACGATGATAATTTGTTTTCTGTTAGCTTTTGATCTTTAAAGACAAATCTTTAAGGAATAAAAAACTTTTAAGATTTGAAGTAAAGAAAGTACAGGAAGAAAAAATGATTCATGTATGTATTGGATGCACCCTATCAAGAGTCAAATTTTCCCATACATATATATTCAAGTGATTTACTGGTCATTTACCATTATAAAGAGAAGCATCATAATCTAAATATGTACACAATGGCCGAAAAGTACCCGTACCCCTTAATGTAGTAATAATGTAATAGGGTGTACGGGAACTTCCTGGTCACCCTGTACGTACTTTCTTAAAAAAAAACAAACTTACTTAACACGGGTTAGAAAAAGAAATCATCAATAAAATTATATTTTTCTCTTAATCAAGAATATTTTAATAAGGTAGCTTTTTAATACTTTTTTTAGGCTGTACATGAGTAGAGATAATTAGGCTAAGTTTTCTGTGAACTGCCATGTTTTTCGTAGAGATAATGCAAAGTTTACTCTCTAAATATGCGCCACAGAGATAATACGTCACAGCTTTACTTCGTTGAGTATACATCACAGGGAAAGCAATCAATACTTAGAAGATGAAGTTCTTTGCACTTTTCTTGCAACCATATGTTAACATCTCCTCATAAACAGCAGCTACTTGATGGTTGCGTTCTACTCAATGAGGTTTCATTTCCAATCCGTTTTCCTTCCGTTGCTGGGCAAAGTGTTTACTTTCCTGGTCATCTTCGGCAATTAGACAAACCAGGCAGACAAATCCCCTTCCAATCATTTTCTCTTTCTTTTTCTATCACGTTAAAGCGTCAGGCAGGGACTGCTTTTCCTGTGTCTCTTTGGTTGATGAGCATTTTCTTTTTTTTTTTCTTTTCCCTTTTTTATTTGCCTAACTGTAGAGAAGCAATCAGACGATATTCAACCGACTGAACCATCAGGATCGATCTCATCTAATTTAATCGCTGGGGATTTCGAAACCAGTAATGCAATTATCAGACACAGAAAGGGAACGAACAGAGGATGATGGCGATTGAGCGAGGCTGGGGGTAGAGGGTGGACCATATTGGGTACAGGGTGAGAAAAACGTTATTACAGCGGGCTTTATTAAAATCAGGTCTCGATTGGAGAGATGCGACTTGGCCACAGGACAAATGAAATCAATAAGTCCTGTAGTAAGGTCATTCGTTCCCAAATAAGAGGCAACGCACCATAGGCAATTGGATATTGGCTTCACTGTACCCCCTCCCTATCCAACCAGGTTGAGTCATCGTAAAATTGGCGCCGCCACTACATTCCATTGCAATAACGGACGGTCGGTGAGGCATAATAAGGAGCCACCGGGCTATCTGGCGGAGAGCTGACTTTGCCGCCATTACGAATACAAGTGGCAGAAGTGAATTCAACGCTTGGGTAATTCAGCATGAATTCGTAATTTGTAAGCGGGAGTCCTAGACGCAGAAGCTGATGAAATCTTAAAAGTAACAAAAGCACACGAAGCGGATGCAGAAATGGCCCTACTCTCTTTGATTTCAATTCAACAGTTAAATTGTAAAAAAAAATGAATAGAAATTTTTAATATTCGCATTCACACGAAATAATTCCAGTAATAACGGTTTAGTTCGTTTATTTTTGTTGTCCGTTTAAACGCTGCAACTATTCTCGCAAAAGCAATACTAAAATATTAATGTCTTTCCGTTGTCACTGACTGAAAAAAGTGATGTAACAAACCTATTGAAACAGTAAAGATCTTAAATAACGCGAATATTAATGATCTTATCAAGAACAAGAGTAAGAAACTCAGCTGTCGTCCCACATCCTTTATTTAAGATATCGTCGTCCGGGATTTGACTGTACAAATAACTGCACTAGGTCTTGTTCTTTCTCCTATATATGTGTTTCTTTATTTTATATTCTCTATTTATTTCTCTATTCTATAAAATAACCGGATTCGGATATAGGATATAAAATAAGAATATATATAAAGAGAGAATGGCCGGAAATAAAGAATAATGAAAGATGGCGGCAAAAAATCATCTCAAATCAGCCACAAAGAGTGAGTCACCAGTTCTCTGAACCTTTCCTGATTGACAATAACACATCTACCATTCACGTCTTCCAAAAAATAGAGTCTAATGACGCCATGGCCAGAAATGGTTCACCACACAGAAACTTTATCCGAATTTAGAGGACGTTGAAGAACCTCCGTAGACTGTTCAAACCCGAGAAATCTGTTCGTTTGTTTGTTCACATAACCGTCCAAGATGACGTGACATTAATCAGAAAATATGGGACAGAAAATGTTCATCTTCATACACATTTGCCAACGTATGAGCACAGAAAAAGTGCATCTGTAAATTATCGAGGTTGCCTAATTTATGTTATAATTGCATATAGTAAGAAAATGCTCTCAAATGTGTGTCTGCACAAACGTTCTCTTCATACGCAGTACTTAGCAATAAGTCGCTGACTTTTATTTGTGAACACAAATCTTATCAAGTACAATCCCCGCATGCTCATTTTCTGTGGATGGTATTTTCGTTTACAGCGTGTTTTTCGTTGACACAAAACAGAACCTGCTTATCCAATTTTTTTCACCAATAACAACACTCTTCGCTTCGTTGGTGGGTTTTGTGGAACTCTTCTTCGAAAATTTGAAAAACTTAATTCACACTGGGTCCGGAACGGCCGATTCGTACGAGTGAAATAATGCTCCAGAATAAAAGCCTTTTCACGAATACTTGAGCCATTACGTAGCACTACGCAATACAACCGTTCTCTTCACGAACTAAAGTCACACTGCAGCTTCGTCACGCTGTCCTCTCAGCAATGAAAACAGTGTATAGTGCCGCCACCTTTCGGTATAATTTATTTCCGGCCTTACTGTACAGATAGATAGATAGATAGATAGATAGATAGATAGATAGATAGATAGATA
>JAFIDM010012231.1:121691505-121750511 GCA_023159025.1 Thereuonema tuberculata | reverse complement strand
ATAGATAGATAGATAGATAGATAGATAGATAGATAGATAGATAGATAAAGTAGACAGATAGATAGATAGATAGATATAATTTAAACCAAACGCACATCGTTTGTAATTTGCTGAATTTTTTTTCTTAATCTTAAGAATTATTTTTCTGATTAGGAGAATGAAAGAAATTCGCTGTAGTTGATTGTGCATTGCACAGTTTAAAGTTGGTGAATCTATTTACCTTTAACTGAAGGAATCTTGGGTATTTGTTTAAAAACAAAGAAAGTGATTCAGCCATCTGTTTGCTGAGACAAAGTTTACAAGCGAGGAATGCATTTAAAGACGACATCGTAATGACGAAGTGTTCTATAAACACTGTAGTCCAAAGACACGTTCGAATGGGGAACAAGTGGTCCTTAAGCTTCGTGGAGATGAGCATGTTTTGTCGAAGCTTTCAATAGGAGGATCCTCCACAAACTGACAGACGAACAAAAGCCATTCTCACTCACCTCTCTTCTGTTCCTTTGATTTTCCATTTGAAACAAAAATGCGTTTGGAGAGAAGGGGTGGGCTGAAGGGAAAGGACAAGGCGCCGAATGATGGGTGGTGGTGAGAGAACGAGAAATGTGAAGAGCCACTCGAATTCAAGGTGCAAAAGCAAGGGATACTGGACGAGAGCCTCCCCTCTCCACTCGCCAACGAAAAATCGTCCTTCCTCGTCAAATTGGATTAGGACGCCAGGTTTTCTTTCTGACCACGACTAACAGGACAAATTTCAATCAGTGTCTGGCCCGACCCAGCGTCGTAAATGGATGTCAGGAAAAAGGAGCGGGAAAAGAAGCTTCAGACGGAGCAGTAAACATCCGAAATTAGTTCGCGTTGCAACTTTTCACCATCAAAGAGAAAAGAAAGAAGCACAGAGCAAGAATCGACTTTATTTCAAGAGGAACAGCATTATTTCACAGCAGAATGCAGGGGAAAAAATATTGCACAAGCAACTGTATTTCTTCTTTTTATTACGTCAAAATAAAAAGAAATCAAAAATCAATATAAATTGTTTTCATTCCTCAGCATGACAAACCACAGAATTCATAAACTCTACAATCTTGATTTGAAGAAATTCATTTCAAAATGAAATCGTATGACTCTCCTCCCTTTAAATTTTAAAAGCTACTTTTACTAAATTCAAAATCTTATCATTTGGTTTTATATTGTATGTAAAAATGCAATTTTGCTATCTATTTTTTTGTCTTTTAAGCATTTTGTCATTTATTTAAATTAAACGAAAATTCAATTTGTAAAGAAAAAATGTTCATTAACTCTACTTATTAACTCTACGAAATATTATTTATAATTTGATATTTTACAATAATAGGCTAAAAGAAAGCAAAGCAAAAAACCTTGATAACATGTTAAGAAATGAGATAATGCTGAAAGTAGATTGTAATTAGAGTAAAGTAAATATAGTTCTTAAACTGATACACCAGTGTCAAGATTTATGAAGCAGCAAATAATCTTTGGTAAGTTTTTCTGGTTTCTGTTTTAAGAATAAAGAAAACAATCTCTTTATATTTATTAAACTAAACTCTTTACATGCATATACATTTTTAATAAGTTTATTATTGTTACTATTCACTATTTTTCTGTTGGGTTTATAGCTAAGCACAGAAAGATGAAGTCGACGAAATGCCAAGTTAAAAGCACTGCTTAAAATGTTTTACAATGATGGGCATTGAATTTATTAATGAAGTGATTGTTGAACAAGAAGTTCCGGAAGAATTTACAGATTGTCCTTAACATATTTTTCTTTAATTGTGAAAACAAAACAAGTGGACTTTTACATTTACTGTGCGGTTTTGAAAGGCAGAGCTACCTCTTCCAGACGATTTTACTCCGCAGAGGGGTGATACGCTGAGATGGGTATTTTCCTAAGAAATTCTTTTGGACATTTTCGCTTTTAAGAAAAAAATAAGGAGTATTTTTGCAATAGTATTTATTCATTCCATAATTCTTTCCCGAAAAGCGCAAATAGAACGCAGCTACTAGTAAACTAACACTATAAAAAGTAAACATCCCATCTTTGTTTCTCCTCGCCCCTATTTTGAAGAAATCGAAGGAGACCTGACGCATGAGCAAAAGCGTTGAAGGCTCTCGTAAACAAAACCGAACAGTAGGTTGTGACATCTGACCGATACAAAGAGTTGAAATTGTCTATTTGTTGAATGTAAATCCGATTAAATTCTAAAGTTGAATAAAATTTAATGATATCAGAGAACGAGAGCAGGATTAACAGATGAATTACTATGAATTACTAGAGATTGATAGATAATAAATAGATATCTCATGGTTTTCTTTGCGATTTTTTTTTTTGCCATCTTCGCGCATTACTCTTGATAAAAAGCCAGACGGAGGAAAGACGTCAAATACTAAAATAGTAGTTATGTAATCAAGTTTCAAGAAGATCTATTCAAAAAGTTATTAGAGGTAAGGGAGACAAACAGTGTTTGATTTGTTCAGAATTACTTTCCTCGGAAGCTAGACTTAAAAATAAATGCTTATTTAACTGACTGTGTATAGTAATGTGTAAATGCAAAATATGAAATCATTTAATTCAGTTAAAAAATGATTTAAGACACTTCCATACAACTCAGAGAAGTAGTAAGAGAAGAAATAGGCTTTTTTTTTAATTATTAATGACATAAAGTCAAACGTTATAACTTTTGTTTATACTTTAGTAGTGACTTCCTAATCGATTCACTAAATTAAGTGCTTTAAAGTCAAGAAATTGGAATCAAGAAATCGTCGGCCGATTGATTTTTCTTTGTCTTACTCGGTGTAGGTTTTGTAATAGCGCTGAATATTGATCTTCATTATCTGAAACAACAAAACAAAGACAATTAAGTTCACTTGGTTGATTTACAGGCCTAGGAGAAGGAGAAACAAAAGGAGGGAAAAAAAGAGAAGAAAGGAACAGGAAAAAGGGTTTTTATTTCCAATTGCATTAATCCCAAGCCATATTTGCTTCCATCAGACATCCAATCATCGAAGAAACAACGGTTTATATCAATTTTTTTTCTTTTTCCTAATTTACAATCAACTGAATAATGTTTCCAGGAACTAATTGCGAGCTTTACTTTTTTTTTTGTTTACGCATTAATGAACCCTCGATTAATTAAATAATTACTGGTGTTTATCAATAATCCAGGATCTCAGAAATTAAATCGTGCTCGAGGCAAATGCTTTCAACTCGGCAAAAAAAAAAAAAAGATTAAAAAAAGATATTACCTTGAAAACTTGGTCTCAGCGGAAATTAAACCCAATGGTTTAAAGTTTCAAACCTTTTAATTTCTTTCTGCACAAACACAGTAATAAATTAATGAATGCGAACTCATAATAAGAATTATAGTAAACCAATAAAAAAATCCTATTTCAATGTCTTTAATCTAAAAGTGACAGTTAAAAATAATAAATAATATTAAAAGTAAATAATGTTAAAAATGACTTCCATAAAATAAATCAAAATATCTCAAGAACAATCATTTGTCGAAATGCTCATTTTTTATTATTAACGTAAACTAACTAAATCCTTAAAATTATTACCATTCCTGGAAAGAACAGAGTTAAAACGATTTCTTCAATTTCCAGTTGAAGTTGAGAATCAAACCTATCAACAATATTAATCTCTTTCCATCATTTTGTTATTGGGAATAATATTATATAATATCCTGTTTGATTATATTTGCCTTTAATAACGAAGCATCTAATTCAACCAATTGGATTTGTTATGGAATAATAACGTTGTAATTCATTTATTACACATCATTGTACATATTTTCATCAAAAAACATTTTACGTACTTTCTCCTTCAAATTATATACATTTAATCGATATTTCATGGAAGTAACGCCTAGAACTGTACAGATGTTGTGTTTATTCTTTGTTTGGATTATTCTGTTGTATTGTTGCACAGATTATACTGTGCATGACATAGCATGTGTTTCTAGGAATTTGTGTTTCTAGGAATTTCTTTGTTTGTAGAGTATGTTATTTTTTCTTTTGTTTTAAACAGTCTATTTATGCAATAGTATCATTCTTTTACTATTCCATTTGTAATGTTAAATTTACTGATGAAATGGAAGACGTTTCTTACATGAAATATTTATTAAATGTACATAACTTGAAAGAGAAAGTATGAATAATGTTTTTATGTTTCTATAATGTTCCATCCAGTATTACAAATAAATCATTAGAAAATACAACAATTTTCTTTTAGTTTTTAATTATTCTTTTAAAAGCCAAAGGACTGGTTTCAGATGTACAATTAAGAGGATGGGATTTCTGACAGTTATTAAGAGGCAGGTTTTGTAATAAGAATGTTTTCTTTTTAAATAAAGGCACCTTTGAAGAAGAAGGACTACTATGTTGAATCGACTGTCTTTGGTTATGAAAGAATTAATCATGAAAAATCCGGAGATAACACAACCCCAAGAACTAATGACAAACTAGAAAATGCCCGCGATTTGGCTCTTGTAAGATTTAATGCGAAATTTCGACATCAATAATCGAAAAAATTCACCTACATCCGAAATAATAACCACTTATATTCCATCCATTTTGTTTCGTTGAGAACTTAATATTTTTTGGTAAATCCACTTTAAGTCAATGATCATGTCCTACCAACATGCCAATGATTAAAAAGACAAAGGACTAATGTGTATTCTTACTTCTGATTAGTGCTTTAAGAATTTTTAACAATGAAAAAAAAAAATGTACTTTTTCTTGCAATATGTTTCAGCCTGTTAGGACAGATAAGTTTCGAGATTTGTTATATTAACTGTGTTAACAATGAAATTCTTTTTACTATTTATCAATTTAACTTTAATATAATTATAAATTGCCAGTCAAATAACTATTAAAAGTTATCTTTCTATATTGGATAGTAGAAGAGTAAATGAATTACTCGTTTTTAAAAATATAGTGCATTTGGTGATTTTGTGATAGAAATACTGTATAATACTAAATCATTCAGTCAGGTTTTGTATAGTAATCATACAACTATGTTAAATCCGTTTTCTTTGATTTCCCTTTAATATGCTATTCTGATGGCTTACTAAATTGAAATAAAAGAAGCCTAAAAGTTTAAAAAAGTTTGCATTGGAATTAATATATTGCTTAAATTCACTTCATCTTCAAAATGTTATATCGTTACATATAAAACTTTTGTGTGCAAAACTTCAATTTATTTGTTTTTAATTTTATTCAATTTTTATCCTTTGCTCATCAGTTTCTAATGATTATTTCTGATTATTGCAGGCAGATGGATTAATAGACACAACAAATACAACTGAAAACTACAGAAGAAAATTTTTTATTTTATTAATATTTCACAAAAAGTTAGAATAGTTCATTGAATTTAATTTAATTTATAGCAAACGAATCTTTTAAAGAACATTAATTATTTGGTTTTCCATTGAAATATCTCCTTTAATTATTAAAGGTTACTATTAATTTTTAATTTATTAACCAAATTCACCATCAACTTTGTATGGCTAATAATTTATTCCTAAAATTAATGTATTCCTAAAATTCACTCCATTTTCAAAATGTTACATCGTAATTATTAACCTTGCCACTGATGCTCATCTATTTTGGGAAATGAGCCTCAGTTATCGGTAGATTGAAATCCGACAGGACTTAGACTAACGCATCTCGTTCTCATAGAATTGGCAGATTATGGTAATTGTAAGATGACTAATCAGTGGATTCCTTCATTAATGAGTTCTTAAGTCAAATGGTAAGTCAATGTCACGTCCTGTTTATTCATTATGCGCTCGAGACATCAAAGATCCATTTCGCAATATTCAGGCTACTTCGATTTCGTTTCAGAACGGAGTTATTATCTGATGCTTGCTTTATCGCTCCTGAATTCAATCTAAATTCAAAACGTTTCAACTGTTGTTTGCTATTTAAAAGTTCTGTATTTTTAACACGATTTAATAGATATTAATAATTTGCCATCCCTGTGAAGTGAATATGAAAGAAACAGGAAAATTGGGGTTTCCTGTTGTTAAAGTAAACAATTGTTATTAAGATTCATTAATTTATGCTATTACTGTTTAGGTGGCTACGACAACTCAACTAGTGGTAATCTACGGGTGGGAGGAGTTGTTTCAATTCCCGGTGGATATTTTTCCATATTGTTTTTCCAGGCAAACCCTAGATTCAGCCAGACTTCTGTAAAAAGGGATATATTTCCCTAAATTTCAAGCGATCGAGCTGACCATTCCATCTTCACTTAAGAAACACTTAAGAAAGCTTACTTTCTGGGACTCGTTTTTACAGTAAAGCCTGCCAAAGGTCTATTAATAGACATCTTAAACACTTGCCTTTACTGTAATTAATTGTAACTAATTCATTGTAACTAATTGGTTAACAAACCAATCCTACTATATTTAATAGTATCTGCAATCAAGTTTCTTACCATTGGATAGAGTAGAAATCCGGGCTTTCACTTTTCAATGATCGAACTAACATTACATAAAATTTTGGAGCTTCGGTTATAACTTTACAGCACTAATCAAAAAGGATCTAATGTTAGTTTTAAGTTTTATGATTAAAACTAATTAGCTTTTCAGTAAATCTATGGTAAAGCTATGGTAACCCTAATCAAACTCTTTTGTTACATTAAGTTTATATAGAGTTTGATAAGGGGTTACCATAGCTTCCTGAAAAATTAAAGCTAATTAAACATTGTAGGGACTAATATCTTTTGTTACATTAAGTCTGTGTAGATATAAGTTTTTACAAAGCTTATGGTCAATATAAAATACCAATGTTTCAGAACAGAGCCGCATAATATTATTAAGAAGCAAAAGAAGTTGGAAATCAGAAAGAAAAACTCAGATTCTAGTAAGGTGACGACAAACAATTTTTTTCATACAAGAAATATTTTTGTGAGCTGCATTCTTAAGAAATTTACAATACCGACAGTTTTGCTACTGTAGCTAATTATTGGATTCTAAACATAAACTGATCTACTATGGGTTTGCATAGATTACTTTCTGGACATGCGTAACATGTGGATACACTGACTTGATTTCATTTTACATATAATTTCAGTCATCTTTTTATGGTTTCTCGTTGTTACGTAAGAGAAGATGAAATCTAACAGTTATTATTATAATATGGATTGAAATTTGAATCAATCTTAGAAATCTTCTCATCTAATCCCAACCATGGATCGATATCTTTTGTGGGAGAACCACAGGCAAGTTGAATGGAAGTCACGCTGAGGTCGATCATTTTTCTTTCCTTCTCGCTAAAGAAAAAACGTTTTGCTAGAAATCATCGTAAATTCATTTCAGATGTTTTTGGCTTAAAAATATTATGTTAATGTATTTTATAAGACTGTATTTAATCTCAATCATAAAAATTATTTTTTTTATTTTCAAAATTCCTTTTCACTAATATATGACTGACAATCTTTATGTAAATGTAATCTACAATTTTAATTTTGTACATAGTCTAAAAATACTATTAAGTCTTTCATATTGACTTTTTAAAAGAAATAGTAGAGTGCTGTATAACATGAAAGTCAATTTCAAAAATTTGCTATTCTTGTTATAATATCGCTTTAATGAAATATTAGTTTTTTCAAGAATAGTTTTAGATTTTCCGTTTGATAACAAGAGATTATATTAAATTATTTAATTAAATATTCTTATGGGGAGCCTTGTGAGCACGTTCGTAAGTACGGAACGCTGTACTTAACCAGGGCTCCTGCTTGTATTAGATTGAAAATATTTGTTTCCGCTTCATGACACATAAAAAAGTTTCTAGTTTTAAGTTTGAGTTCACTTAAAGTTTACTAAAGTTTACTAAAAATCCTTTATAATGTCAAATTACCTAACAATTATTTTGTTTATGTAATTAATCAAGTTTCCTGAATCTAAAAATATTAATTTAACTTTTAAAATATTTAATGCAATTCAGTGGCAAATCAAAATTTTTATATTTCAGTTAAACATGAGTTTCTTTCACAGTGAAAGAAATTTCAAAACGATTTTGATATCTATCTATCTATCTTTACTGTATATTATTTTTTTAAATAGTTAATATACGGTATTAAAAAATAAAAAATAGAAAAAAAATAAAAAATGGAAAAAAAATAAAAAATGAAAAAATCCTTTTCCAAAATCTCAGCCAATAGGTAACATGTAACTTAGTAGAGCAGATGAGAAAAGTTTTTAAGTGCGCTGAACATAATTGATTAAACCAGAAATGAAGTCGGAACACCTGCTTAATACAAATTGAAATTTACTAAGATTAAAGTTACAACCTAGGTTTCGGTTTGAATCAAACCATTCTCAAGTACAATGGGACAAACTTTATTTATTTATTTATTTTTGTGTGTCCTATTGTACTTAAGAATGGTTTGATTCAAACCGAAACCTAGGGTGTAATTTTAATTTCAGTAAATTTCAATTTGTATTAAGCAAGTGTGCCGGCTTCATTTCTGGTTTAATCAACTTAGTAGAGCCTTTTTTTTTCAAAATAGATCTTCATAAAAAACGAAGTTGGTTGCCTAATATTCTCATTGTTTACAGGTCCTCCTGCATTTCCAAAATCCTTCCTTCAGCAACATTTCAATTATCCCTCAGTTTCGATTAACTTATTTCAGTTACAATTGAAGTGTGGCTTCGCATAAGATGTTGCTGACCCAAAGTTCCAAAAATCAAACCCTAAATACGAATTCTATTTTCTTTTCTTATTTTACATAGAAACGTACATTAGGTACATAACCCTACGGTTAAAATTCAAAATAAGTTCAGCATTTGTTTTGATTACTGAAAAAAGAGATGATCAAAAGAGATATGCTTGATTCCATTTAAAAATATGTTCTGAAGCAAATAGTGAAAGGTTTATTTCTTTACGATATATTAAAGAATATATTTTGTACAAAGATATTACTGGAAGGTGCAACTTTATGTAGAATTATTCATGTAATAATAAAAAAACAGAATATCCGTTTAATTAGAACATCGATTTGTCCTAAATTTTCTACAACTTCTGTTTTTGCCATTGAATGTCAAAAGAATACATTTAAAATACTAAGGCAAGCAAAAGGACTAAAAAGAAGCGTCGTATTTTAGTATGAATCTTTTAATCAAACTTCTAGTTCACATAGGAAACACAAAAAAACGAAAGCCACGAACAGCATCCACCCAAGAAGCGCCAATGCACTGAGTGCAATGTACAACAAAGAAATGAATCTGCAAGCTTCCAACTGAACAATACCAGTCTGTTGTTTACATTCGAATGCACTCCAGATAACAGCCGTTGATTAACAATGCTGGAACTTTCTAGAATGGCGTCGGTGCCAATTCCATTTTTCAGCTGCTGCCGTAAATATCATTTGGCTGCTATTATTGGGATCCAATGACTGTTTTTCTCTCGACAGATTGTTCGATTTATTCGCGAGAACATTCCGGTGTCAGACGAACAAAAGCGAAGTTGGTCCGATTAAAAGGCGCTTTAGTCTCTGGCATTGATTGGTCGGGTCTCTCCTCGTCTACAGCTAATCGAAAATACGGCGAACAGATTCAGTTCGATGGTGGCTGAATTTCTTCTTTTTCCTTCCCTTTCCCCCTTTTCTCTTCTTGGAGACTTGGTGTGTCTTGGGTTTCTGGTCGGGTGCACGCGAACCGAACACCTGTTAGGCACAAAACCGAGCCCAAGCCAAGACGAGATGGAGTGATTAAAAAAAAAGAGGGAGTGAGCAGGCGAGGGTGGAGAAAGAGAAAGCGCCAGTTCCATTCAAGCGGAGATACGCTCCAATTTTTCTTCAGTCTTTCTTATCGTAAAACTTTGTTCCTGGAACTAACTCCGTTTCTTAATATCAAGACCGCTGTCTTTTTAAAGAAAAGCTTAAGGCAGAGCTGAATCTTTCTACGGTTTCGGTTTCAAACCTTACATCTTCCTTGCTTTATTGAAAATGACGAACCTAAGTTCCAAAAAAGTTTTCTGGAAGTCAAATGGTCTTTTCACTAAAGTGAACAAAATACAAGATAAAAATAAGTTCAAGAAGTGCTAAGAAAAATGTATTTTTTTGTACTAAGCTCACTTTTTTTTACAACTACGTTTCTATAAGATCGCTTTCGAGATCATTTCCTCTCGTTTGATAGATTGCAAATTGTACGGGTTGCTTGTTTTTTACTTACTACAAAACTGTGAATTGATTTGTAGTAAAATACACAGGACAAAGTTTTCGGAACAAAATAACTTACAAGTAACAAAGATTTAAATTCTGCTAATTTTATTTAGATATGAAAGAAATTAACAACAAAACAAAGCATCAATAGTTAAGTACAACAAAATAACAAAAGAAAAAAAAAAGCTAGAAAAAATTTGTTTATTTATTTAAGTTATCTATATAAATATGTTATCTTATAAATAATTTCTGCAGTAGACAACACGTAACTTTAAAGAAATGTTATTTCCCTAACAATGCGGTACATTATATATTATCATAAAATTACATCACCCTTAATGTTTGTATATAAATATTATCTGTGTCATGTTACTAAAAGAAAAGGCAGACACACAAATTTGTGTGTCTGCCTTTTCTTTTAGTAAATTATTTGAACACACATAAAATGTTTTAAAGTGTTATGTTAGTATTGCAATTCCCATCTGTGTCGAATTTTATCGATTTAATAAAGCAGCAAATTGGCAGCTGAATGTAATTCTTTTTTAATAAGAATCAAAGATGTTACAATTAATTTTCAACATAGTCTTTAGTCTTAGTAATGAAATGCAGAAAATTAGAGGATGGCCCAAAATAAACAGTACTCCACGCGAACACAATATGCTATGGAACATTCCATTTCCGCGGCTGTTACTGGACATGTGATAATGGTGCTGACAAAAGACGAAAAGTTTATTGTGGATCAATATTATTATGGATTAGGCCATAATAATAGTCCTAGAATACAGCAGTTCCGCAAACCTGCACCCAGTAACAGTGTCATCCTAGCAATGATTAATAAGTTTAGACGAACGGTAGTGTATTGACGCAGCGCCGAGGATGTACAAGGCGTCCCAGAACTATAACAACCTGATAATGGAGGACGTATACTGGATCAAGTGTTGCAGTATTGCCACGGCTTAGTCAACGGAAAACAGCCTTGAACCTTGGCATGTCACGAACATCCTTACAAAGAAACCTACAAGGTCTCGGAGCGTTCTCTTACACCATCCAGACTGCACATTGGCTCAGAGACGGCGATAAGGAGTCCCATATTCTCGCCATGACCTATGAAATCTCAGAGTTCATGAATAACATGAGGCGCATATTCATTTTACAGGTTACACTATTCGAAGATCGAACCGGTTCAAATGCTTAGCTCGTCGCGATATCGCACAGGAATTTCCACTAAATTCGGAGAAAATAACCATCTGGTGTGCGATATCAAGGTATGGCGTCGTTGGTTCCTACTTCATTGAGGAAGATGGGGTTTCTGTGACACAAAGCCAACATCGCTACATGAAGACATGTAGTTCATGTGAATGTTCATGAACACATGACCATTGTGCCTTCTGCTGAGGGAGGAAAATTCGCGTTGCAGATCAATGGTTCCAACAGGACGGCGCAACCTGCCACACCACACGGATGTGCAGAGACTTTCTCATCAACACCTTTCACAGAAATGTCATCTCTCAGTTCACAGACTTTCTGTATCCGTCACATTTGCCAGACCGTACTCCTCCCCTTTGCGTACATTTGGGGAATGCTTAAGGAACGTGTCTTCCGTGCACATCCCACCGATATTGCCGAACTCACTGAGGGTTCTTCGTGTCTTCCGCGAAATGCAGCAGCCACTATTTCAGGGTATGCTATAAAATTTAGTGAGCTACTACGAACTCTGTGTTATCTGTTTGTTTTGAGCCATCCTCTACATATATTTATTAATTAAAATTTATAATGAAAATTCCATCCAAAGCATTAGTACTTATTTATTTAATGATTACACCTAAGTTAAAATAAACATCTCATAATTTTCCTGTAGAGATTTAAGCCTTTTACTATCCTTAATTATCAATATTTATTTAAAAGATATGCATCGGAGATCATCACAATCTTTCACGTTTATTATTACACAAAATCACTAAGGCATTTTGAACTCAAACGGAACAGGAAATATTATCAAAATAATTATTCAAACATTTATTTTCCGAGAGAATATTATAAAAACGACAAAATTTTAATATGTGATTTTAGTGCATTAGAAATGAACGGTTGTCCTTTCTTTAAAATGGGATATTAACCATAGCAAGTTCCATTAAACGTTGCCGCAGATATTGATTTAACAATATGTCATAAAGATCATTCTACATATTATGCTACAATGCCCTTAGGATGCAATATTATAAAAAGCTTTGTGGATCGTAAGTGCTCTCAAAATCAATGACTATGATTCATAATCTGATATGAAAAAGAAGTAGCTTTTGGATAGATGGCAGCACAGTGCAATAAAGGAAAGTCTGTTGCTTTTGAACCTAACAGTAATTCCTATTTTGTATTTATTGACGGATTCACAATTAATATTCTCGGAATCATTGTTAAAGACTTCCATTATAATTACGAACTGTCTTCAGTTCAGATGTAACAATTACACATTGAATGAAATGGATTTTCTAGTCGAACAATTATAAACAGAAAATAGTTTAAATGTTTACAATCATGTTTTTAGTGAAAAGAAATAACATTTTCGTTTAGAATAGAATAGAATAAAAAGATATTTACACCGAGATTTTGTTTTAATGTTTGCGTTTTTTTGTTTTTTTGTTTTGGCTTTGCAAAACGTTAATAGCTGTAAATTAGCTAAAAGTGAAATTGATAGTTTTAAAGTATAACACTGATATGCATATTAAAACTCTTTGTCTGCTCCATGAGCAAAAATGACTGTTTATAGTTAATTGAAGTGCCCTGAATTCGAATATGAATTCAGATTTTCTGATTTCAGTTTTACTTCTAATTTTGAAAATAAAAACGAAAAACATCAAAGTTGGCAAAGTTCCTAATTTTTTAAAACAATATTTTAACCTGATAATCTAAGTTAAATGACTATTTCTGTGTCCAGATTTTCTGTATCAGGTCAGGTTTTTCTTAATTTTTGAATTAAAAACTCAGAAAGTCAAAATTTAAACGAATGAAAGTCAAAAGAAGTTGGTAATTGCTTTAAAAATTGTTTTAACGCTATAAGCTAACTTACGAAAGTATACAATTAATTCTTAAACCTTAATTGATTTAAAAAAAAATATTTATCTACATAGATTCAGATATTCCAAATGTCGAGTTGTCACGCTCAACCTTGCGCCTTTTCGATGCTCTGCTGTGACTATGAGATGAATCCCTCTTTACGCACCAGCAATAATCCACTAGGATTGCTTCCTTCCACTTGACCTGGTATCTTACTTCCGTGGTTTTAATTTCTTGGTGACATCGTTCACCCTGCTCCTTACTCATCTCACCAGGATTTTTTGGGGAAGTAGTCAATATGGTTGTGTAGAAAATGAAGTTTAACACTTATCTTGCAACCGATAGTTCTGGAGTTGGCTAACATTTCCTTGGCAATTTCCTTGTAATTTTCAGCCTTCTCAGGAAGCTTTCAGTCAAGCTCGTAAATGATAACCACAAAGATAATTTTGTTTCATTCTTGGAGGAAGGGAAATTTGGATTTGTCATTAGATCGCGTATCTGTTGTCCATCAAATATGTCAGCTTTAATTTTTGTGTCGGTTTTCTTTGGAAATTTTATTTTTAGAAAGGGAAGTACATTTTGCTTCGCGTCCAAGGCTGGTAACAGACTGCTTCATAATCCCAACAAAATGGAGTGGTGGCAAAAGAACTTTCTCTTTAGGGATAAGTGGCTCATACAATACAGTTTTGTCCCCTGGTACAAGATCTGAAGTTGGAGGCCAGTCTCGCAATTCCTAGTGATGAGAAAGTTCTCTACTATTCCATTCACAAAGGAAATAGGGAAAGATAATGAAACCAGATTGCTGACCAAGGAAAATTGTTAATATCTTAAAGTCACCATATACCATCCACGAATACTCATCATATTGAGGCTTCCTTAGCCTAATTTCAAGGTTTCAAAGTTGCTTATCCAAGTGGACCGAGTATCCAAGGGGTACGTAGGGAAGTAAGTTACCATTATGAAGTAAAACTGCTTTGAGATTTCTTAAAGAACTATCCACACAAAATCTCAAATCAGCGGGATCATATTCAAGGCAAGTGCATTAATTAAACTTCCTGTGTTGTTGTCATACACAAGTTCACCCGTTTTAGAAAAGAAAGATAGGAACTTTGTGTCTATGTGTCTATACAACGAAAATGTAGTGCCGGGAGCAAGTAAATTTTTTCTTTTAGTCGCGATCCTAACAGTTCTGAACTAACTAGCCGGGTACCATCGCTTCGCTCCGGAACCCTTGCATCTATAGCATTAAAAAAAACTTTATTTATTTAGCAAATTAATATTGAGTTCGGAGAATATACGACTTCCCAGCCCGTTGTGGCCTTTTCCACTTAACTCAGATGTATTGCGGGTTGGCGCCACACACCTGGGGTTGCCGCCATACACTTCATCATCAGTTTGCCAGATTATTCCCCGTAAGAATTTCGAAAAATCCGACCTTATTCCTTGTCTACATCATAAAGGAAATCTCGTGCAAAATTTCAGCTTTCCAGGTCTAAGGGTTGGGGTGGGCGTTGATGAGTCAGTCAGTGAGTGAGTCAGGACTTTTCTTTTTATATATATGTAGATTTTCATGAATTTTGTTTTGTTAACATCATTGATTAGTTCTTTATAGATTATATTTGGATCTGTTATTTTCTCATTTTCAACTGTTATCCGATTCGTTCTTCACATATTATTCCTGGTGTTTTGATATCATGTTTATTTATGAAAATATGATCTACATTTGTTTTCGTATTTCCATGAATTGTACAGTTGTTTCTTGTTGTTCCGTAAAGACGATTTTTGAAACCATTATTCCACATAAGTTTTACGTATTTCTGTACTGCATTGTTTTTATTCATTTTGAAAATATCTATATTTAGGTCGCCAATCAGTATAGCTGGACAGTTGTTTAATATATTTTCATTTTTTATGAATAGATTCTCTATTTTAGTAACATTTTAGTAATTTGTAATTTAGCATTTTGCATACAGAATGATAGACAGAATAACGTTTTTATAATATACGTTTTTATAATATATAATAATAATAGCCGGGTATGTCGCTTCGCTCCGGAACCCTTGCATATATAGCATTCAAAAAAGAAACTTTATTTATTTAATAAATTAATGTTGCGATCGTCGGAGAATATATAACTTCCCAGCACGTTGTGGCTTCTCCGAATAACTCGGATGTATTGCGG
Organism: Thereuonema tuberculata; assembly: GCA_023159025.1. Taxonomy (NCBI): domain Eukaryota; kingdom Metazoa; phylum Arthropoda; class Chilopoda; order Scutigeromorpha; family Scutigeridae; genus Thereuonema; species Thereuonema tuberculata. The sequence goes on along the minus strand of JAFIDM010012231.1, from coordinate 121,735,089 downwards.
GTCGGCGTTACACACCGAAAATATTTTTCAGTCACATTTTTGCAAGTATCTTGCAAACGCTGAAGCGTTTCTGAATAAGTGATACATCGTTCGATAGAACTTTCAAATACCAACATTTTCTCAATATAATGTACTCTTCCATCTTTTATACTTTTCGTTTAAATTGAGAAAAAGTCAAAATTTGACCCTTTAAAAGGCGCCATCTTGGAATCCAAAAACTTTTTTCGAAAGATTTTTGTAGCATTTTCTTTGTCTTAAAAAGATCTACATTTTATCCATTTACATGACCAATCTATCTCTTATAGTTTGGTCACAAAATTGAAAAAAATGTAAAGTCTTATGACAGACAGAATAACGCTTTTATAATATATAATTTTTGGGAGATGCAAGTCTCTGACTAATTCATCAAGTTCACTTTGTATGAACTGTTGGGATGATTGGGATGTTTCGGCGGTTTCAATTACTGCGTCCGCTTCCGAAGTGAGGTTAGAATCTGATGAATCTGTTTTTTCCAGCTTCTGAGGAGGAAGTGGAATTGGTACGTCATCACTATGAGGAATGACAGTGCGAATGACAGATTTTAAACTGGGATATATCCCAGTGTGTCTATCTTTATTATTTATGCCTTTACATTACTTAAACAAAAATTACAATCTGTACATGATTTTACGGTTCTCGCCATGCAATGGGAACACGAAAACCTAATGATTTCCGCTTGCCGTTTAACGACTGATTCATATTCACATTAGATGAATTACACACAAAGTGTGAGCACCATGATTTGTCTTGGTCACTAATTTTCACACCAAAATATTCTAAATAAACTATCTTATAAGTGTCAATAATTTTTCATTTTCTGTTTTGGCAGTGTATTATTCACAACACATAACCAAAGGAATCCTGATGGATAATACACATACGACAATACACGATAATACACAATTATACACAATAATACCCACACGACGTGACACAACATTTGTTCGCACAGACAAATTTACTTCTGCATCCAAAGAAGCTTAAACACTGACTGAAAAAAAACCCATTACTTGACAAAATCCATTACTTGTAAATAGTAATAAAACAGTAGTCACAAAATTAACAAAAATTTAAGAGGCTTACACTTACCAGCTCCAGGAAAGGAATACAAATAAATACAGAAATGAAGCTAAGGTTGTCATGTTTCCTAACAATATTATGTCACTGATGTCTTCAAAAAATATCATTAAAACGTACTTTGTTTCAAAGTGTTAATTGTATATCGTTTTATAACATTTTTATGATTCATTTAAGTCTCTATTATCAGCTTTCACATTCTAATAATAATAATTTAAATATCTAATGATATATACTGACTGATGTCAATACATATCGATTTTCACGAATTTCGCAAACCTCATTTTTCTCAAAAATCGGACGTGATGAAACGAAACTTGATATGGGTTTCGTGACTATTCATAGTGGGCAACTGAATACAAAGTTTCCTTGAAGCAAACTGGTTGCATACCAGTGATAATAGATGAACAGCTCTTCATATTAAGGACTGGTCATTCGTTTAGAAGTTCCGAGAGCATGTTAATACACTATAACATTTAATAGGTAAAAGTTTTTAGAATCGGGAATAAGGCTTCCATTCTTTCTAATAAATATTTTCGTATCCGGTGTTTTCACGAATACAGATTTTTTTTAAATAAAGAAAGCAAGATCATGTTGAGATCAAATATTTTTGAAAAATAATGCAGCTAGCTGTAAGGTTGTTTTTTTTTTTTTTTTTAATTTTTCCTTATATTTACCTGTATTTTCTTTATATATAAATACTGCTATTACCTAACAAAGATCAAGTAAATCATGAAGTATACTAAAATAGCATCGCTTTTAAGTATGGAATTTATAATTGTACAGAAAACTAAAGGCTCTTCAGACTTTTATCGTCATTTTTCCAAATTGTCCCATTATATTTTTTTAATATCCTTCTTTCTCAAGAAATTAATGTGTTTTAGCTATTAAATTAATACTTAATTATTTTTATTCTAGAATCAATGAACTCTCGAAATCTATACATTATAATCTTACGGATATACTTTACACAAGAAATAATTTTCAAAAATTTCGTATTTTTGTCATTGATTCTGGAATTAAAAATAAATAGTCCACGGAGAATTAGATAAATAACTAAACCCCTTCCAGTAATGAGTTAATTTCTTTGATGTTAAAACTTGACGTTCTTCCCTATAATACATTTAGATTTAAATTTTAGGTTAAATTTTAGTTTCAGTTTCAATAATAAAAAATTAATATTCATTCAGAATTTTTAATAAATGTTGTAAGAATGTTTTATAATATCCGTATTAACTTCAAACGCCTTAAAATAAGTATTCTGATATTTATTTTTTATTTTATTATTTCTCAATTTTATTATTTTTCCTTGTGTTTTTGATGTTAGTAACGGATTTCGATTCTATTGAAAAGAAAGAGAAAATTAAATAATCTCGCTTCTTCAGTTTCTCTATTTTGTAAGTTTCTGTACTTTTCTTCCTTAAATTCTGAAATCCACAAAGATTTCGGAGTTTAAAATGAAAAACAAAAGGAAATTAGTTAGACTGCCTGTGGCTGACTGCGCAAGCTGTCTCCCAATACAAAAAAATAAAAAAGAGACAAGAAAAATATGACTCAATAGGTTTGTGGTGACCTTTGCAAGTACGAAGTCATTGCTCCGACTGAGAGACTCACGACATCTTTATTTATACGAGTGGCTCTGGAAGATCAGGGATCGTAACGTTCAATCAATTCAGTGGAGCAGTCGGGGTCAAGAGATCAAGCTCCCTCCGCCCCTACTTCCCTCTCCCCAATTTCCCTCGCCGTCTCCCTCCTTGATCTCCTCCATCTATCCCATCTCTTTGTTTCGTTCGTCTTTTTCTCCATTCTACTCTATTCAATCTCTATCGAATATAGTTGAAATCGTCTCGGGGAAATTGAAAGATAGTGATTGCACTCTCAATTTTTCCCTTTTCTTTTTTATTCGTTCTCTCCACAACATCAGTCATCATTCCCTTCGAATTTCTTTTCTTCACAAGTTTTCTAATCTACTGTAGTTAATATATATACTATTTTCTTCTTTCCTTTTTTGCTTTTTCGTCAAACTCTTCTTTTTCCCTTTTCTTCTTTCCTTAACTTGATCGCCAACTTCCGTTTCTATGTTTTTAATCCTTTTTTTTCCTCCCTCTGTTTTCGTATTTTTTTTCGGCATTAACTCTTCATCTGATTCTATCTTTTGTCGTCTGTATTCTATCTTTATTCTTCTTCGCTATTTCCTTTTCTGTCTTCCATTATCTTCGTCCCTTCTTCCTCTTCATTCTCACTCCATCGTCGATAAAGTCAGTAGGCGTGTTCTGTTGTCCAAAAGAGGCGCCCAATAGATAAGGGTACTTTGTTTTATTCTAACTCCCACCCAGCCATCATTGTATCAGGATAACCATTAGAACTTCTAGATTCTTCCATTTGGAAAAACCATTTCCATCTTACATCCATTAAGAGAAACAAAAGAAATGCATCAAATAAAATAAATCGAACAAAGCATTGCATTGAATGTACAGCACAAATGAAATGGATATCTTCAATAAAACAAAAAGGCCAAAATAAATGAAATATTAAAACTGAGATTTATCTATCTTTCAAATAAAAAATGAGGAAAATGAGGTTTTATAACCATTTTAAGACTATATTATTGTAGATAAACAAATTTTCATGCAATTGCTTGGTTTATTTTTTTCGATGTAGCTTCCATTGGAGATTTTAATCAAACATAGATATTCTTGTTTTGTTATTAATAGCAGATAATCTTGCTGATAGTTGACGAAGACTATTCTACATATCAATAGTTCGCAGTATTTATGTAATATTACTGATGCTTTGATAGTTTCATTTCTGAATTTCTCAAAACAAAATTTTTAAGTTTCAATCTTAATTATGACCGAAAATATTACTTTCTCAATCTTTCTTGCTTCCGCCTATATTAGCAGAAACCTTGAAGCACACCAAACCTTAATTCCTAAAATCGTGTGGCAAACCAAACTTTTTCTTTGCTTATATTGCTACGATAGAATCTTGGAATGAACATCAACAATTTACCAATGAATATCACATGTATATAAGTTTTATTTTAGACGTGTAATGATACTCGAGATATTTTTAAGGCGATTTGAATGTGATTTAATATCTTAATTATTAATATCTTAATTATTAGAACTAAATAGAAGATAGTCATATCTCTGTTTGCCCAGGTTATTTGAATCTAGATTCTTATATATTCTAAATAAGAGCATTCGCCTAGTATGAAGTGTCTATTAGAAATGCATTTTCAGAATTTTCTTTTTAAATTAAGTTATAGTGATACTGAGTAACTACTTATAAATCATCTGAAGGCAATGACAATGTTTATGATTAATTTCAGAAGTTTGTTTCTTTGATTGTCGTTTTGAAAAATTATAAATAACGAATCAAAATTAAAAAAAAAGAAATAAAAAATGGATTTCAGGTTGAAATTCTAGTTATGTAAAATTTTTACGTAAAATTCAACATAAAATCATTAGAAAAAAGAGAAAAGAGAATTATTCTACAGTAACAAAATTCTGTTTCTGAGTCAAAACAATTTATTTTAGCAACGATTCTATTTTTCTCCCACAAAATGAAGGTGAAAATTAAACACTTCATTGATTAATTGCAGCCAGTGATCAGGAGTGACGTCATTGAACCAAGTTACACAATATTCGTCAGCCCGAAACATACAGTCGTTCCACTTCTCTATAAATATCGTTCTGCAAGCAAAATTACTTTAAGTTTGTATTTGCTTAGACCATATCGCCACCATAGAATAGATTTCTACGCCTGACGTCACTCTCGAATTTTTTTCTGATTTTGCGTAATATTCTAATAACAAAGGTAGTAATCCCGCTTAACCCAACACACTATTGCTGTTATAATCAATATATACAAGCAATTTCAACAATATTATGGGGGGGGGGGGAAATAGGTTGAAGTGACCAATCTCCTAAACCAACCCACTAATAACACACATTTAAAATCCATAACGATGCAGATCATTTACAAAACTACCATAATCAGGAGGTTATTAGAATTTAATTAATTTTAGTTAAGTCAAAAAAACTTCCAAAACTCGGAAAAAAGTAGCGGTTTATTAATAATAATAATAATAATAATAATAGCAACAATCGTTTCGTTTTTATGAATAATTGAAATTCATATCCGGTTGATGCTACTCCTAGTTGAGAAAAAAGATAAAATTCATAGTGTGTAAGAGATCAAACTATTCTTTGTATAAAAAATTAACAAATGATGACATTGAGATCCGCAATCAAATGCAAGTAACCTTTAGTTGTGAAAGGTAACAAAAAGGAAAACTGAAAATAACATTAAGAAGACACATGAGGATATCTGATGTTGCCTTGATTTCTGAAATTATGATTAGTCATATCTTTCCCTCTCGAACCCTTATCTCCCAAAATGAGTTTTCGTAAATTAAGCTTTACTGGTTTTAATCCTTATCACTCATTTCATCTAGTCTTTCAATGGGATAATCATCGGGGAGATGCGAAACGGAAATTGATTTTTTTCCATTCTCCTTCTTTTGCCAGGCAATTGCCATTCTTCATATGAATTATGACTTTTTCTTTTTCCGCTGCCACACAGGGATCTTTCCCTTTTTCTTTGCAACCGCCGGCTCTTTTCTGGAAACGGAGAGCAGTGCAATCTTCTTGAAGGGGTGATAAATTCCTCTCTTCTACCTTCTTCTTTACAACGTTTCTAATTTTCTTCTGCTTGAGGCGAGAAAACAAGAGGAAAGTGAAAACAACAACACGTTCACACAGAAAGAACGCCTGATTAGAAATTAGTACAGCCCAGAGCTTCCTGGGAATTAAAAACGAAATGATAAAAACAAATTTGTGGAATTGTCGAGAAATATTTCAATTTCCATTTAAAGCATCCTTTCTCTTTTATTTCACAGTTCTCTTCAAAGAACAAAAAAAACTCATTTACCTCCAAGGAAAATGTTACTTAAAAAGCAACCGTTTCTTTTAAATTCTGCTTTTCGTTTTAGTATTGTTTGGAAAATTAAAGTCTATTCGAAATTATGTCTTAATTCGGAGTTAAGTACTATTAGCAAAGGGAAGTTTCATGTAATTTTACACCTAATATTTAAATAAATATTGATTTGTTCTTCACAAAAATCCCGTAACATCCCCATTTTTTTAAATCTGAATTAAATTGCATAAATTTTCTGAGTGTAATTACAATTATTAATGAGGAATAAAAATTCTGGCTCTACACGTAAATTCTTTTTAAAAATGTACTAAAATTTAAAACATACATACATTTTACTACATTTTTAAAAAGAATTTCTCTGTGTAGTCTGAATTTTTATTCTCATTAATTACTTACTTGCACACGTTACACTTTTAGTCTAAATTACAATTATTTTAAAACAAAAATTAACAGCATTTACCTGTCCATCATTTGGAATGTAAATTCGCTAAGCTACTCATTGGCAAATTGAAGCGAGGCGGCTTTTCAATCAACCAATTGAAATCAATAATGAAAGCAGAGATTAAATGGTTGATTCGAAAGTCATTAAGTGAAACAAATTCAGTTTTTATTTGTATATCATTAAATGAACTTGTTAAGTAAACGTAATCGTCTTTGAAAGACTTTCATCTAATTTGTTGTTGTTTAGTACAATTTAAAAGAATACAATTTTCAGTGATCTAGTACAGTTTAGTAAAATTTATACTTCTTGTTATCTTTACCCAACAAAATAGCAGAATTTTGGTAATCTCTGGGGGATAAATTTCAATGCTGATTGTAATGCATTTGCATTATATTCATCAGAATCAGAATTATCACTGCTATTTGAACAATTAGAATAATTTGTACTACAATTCACTAATTAAAGTCATTTTTCTTTTATTGTTTCACTTTGGCCTATAAGCAAAAACTCATGGTGGTTGGTCAAGTGATTATATAACTCTTGCATAAATATCGGATTACATGAGCTCCACTAAGGTTTCGCTTCTTAGAATATATAAAACCAATGCTTCAACAGTTTCCTATCATTTTTCTTATTACAAAATGTGAATGGTGTGTGTTTTTTTTATTTTTACCTTTTTTTGTTATTTATCCGATTCTTTCTTCTTCCCCTTTTCTTTTTTGCTGCTTCTGAAACAGATTTAATTTACTCAGGAGTTCTACCAACCAAAGGATGTCAACTCAAACTATATTTCTGAAATAAAAAAAAAGAAATGACAGGGATTTTGACAGTCGTTGATCACTGTTCGTGCGTCTCAAGGACACTTTCTGATCAAACAAATAAAAGCCAAAGTATAGAAGAGGGATATTAAAAGTTATAAATAAAAAATCCCAAAATTAAAAAAGGCAATGAAATTAATTCAAGACGGAAAAACAAACAGTTTGGAAATACGTAACATAAGATTTGTTCTTCTCTATCAAACAGTTTTTTTTATCTTTTTCTTTTCCGTTGGCAAACGTTCAAAGACCTTCAATAAAAGAAAGTAAGGAAATTTAATTTTAGCATTAGCTTATATATTAGGTTTTTTTTTTCAGCAAACACTAAAAAAGAAATATAAAAAATTATGTTATCCTTTCAAGCTTAAAAGAATGTGATTACAAAATCAAATATTATTAATGGCTAAAAAAAAATAGAGAAAAGATTTATCCACACAGAAACTTAAAACTGCATTATCTCGAAATGTTTCGAGAATTTTGCCGTACACAAAATTTATACTTTGCTCCAGGGGTTCTCAAAAATGTTTGTCATATGAATCATTTTCAACACTACATTTTTATCGTGAACCTTAGGACGGTTAGGCTGCTAAGTTTCAGACGAATAATAAAAACGTTCGTTTGTAATCTCATTGGGGAATGCCATTAATATTTTTGTTTTACTTTGCCTGAACCCCTTCGGAAATTGTAGATGGGAATCTCAGATTTTAAAGCTGAATTATTGAAAAGCTACGTAAAGCGTAAATGATTCTTTGTGGAAGTTCAACGTTATATATTTCAACATTTTAGCTCTGAACATTAATTTAATCTCCTTAAAAGTTATTTCTTGGTTCTTTTCTGAAATCTTTCTCTTGTAAAAACATTACTGAGAATTCATTACTAATTATGAATAATTATAATTTAAGAAATCCCTAAACAATTATAACATATTCATTACTAATGAAATAATAAAAAGTATTGGTTCCAAAAATGTACAGCATTATTGAAGCGTTCATTGCTCAAAAAAAGTTATTTTACTGTTTTTGAAAACATTATTTACATTGCTCTAAATAACTTTAATTGATGTTTGTATAAAATCCTAGTTATAATTTTAACAGCTATGGCTATCCATTACTTTTTAATAAACAATGAGCAACTAATTACACTGAAAGTATTCTGCAAATGAAATATTTTTACAAACTAAATGAGATATGGATATTAGTGTTTTTCCTTCTAACAAGAAATTACAATTGAGAACATCATCGAATTTCCAATGCTTAAGTTCAAAAACAATTGTTCAAACTTCTAAAATAGCTTAAACTATTATTAAACCTTCGGTTTTTCTAGATAATGTTTGTTGTTTTTATCTTGGTAATCCTATGTTATTTCAGCTGTTTAATCCTTAACTTGTGCCTAAATTTGTATAAAGGTCAAATGGGAGCTCCCGAGTATCATATATCCTCCAATGATATTTCATTTTTTAGTTTAACTATTTATTTTTTAGTTACCATGGTAATATCAGAGCAAAATTTATTTTCCTGGCTTTGCTTACAATGCTGATATAGAAGTCTTCTAAGGTTTGCCAACAGATGGCAGGAACGCGCAGTTCGCAAAATTTTCGAAATAAAATTTATTAATACATGACGCTGGATAGGAATTGAATAAGGGATTCTGGTTGTGGAATAATCATAATTCTGATTCTGATAGGTTTGTTTGTTAGTTTATTGCAGCTTCTGAACTTGAAATCCGTTATTATTAATATCACAACTAAAAAAAGTTAAATGCCTTTGATTATGGAAAAGATGCTTATTAAATTAAAACCTGATGTCTGATCAATTTACTTTATTGGCAAAAAAAACAATAGTCTTGGGAAAGAAAGTGTTGCTCATTCAAATCACTATCTTTGCTTAGTAATTATATTTTCATTAATTTTATTATTTATATACATACAGATCTTTTCCAACAAAAATCACTGTTCATAGTTGAAATATCACAGGAGAGATGGATACAAATTGGTCCTTAGATATTTGCAATTTGTTTCATGTCAATCGATTTCCTTTCATTTGTGCCTTTCTGTCGTCTATTGAAGAGGCTACTAAAAAAAAAGTCGACTGTCATTCGGGAAAACCATTAAATTTTATTATCAAATTAAGAACAATGTAACGAAATATTAAAAAATATATAAACAAAACATTTCTTGGGCATAATGTTTTAAACAAATGTTGCGCATAGATATTTATGCTGAATTTTGGTTAGTTTTTCACCAAATTTTAATGTAAATTCAGTTTCGTAGATTCATCAAAAATAATTCTGCACTTTATTTGTGCTGAGCCACAAACTTTACGGAAATATCGAAAAAAAGAAAGAACATTCAATATTAAAATTGACTCAGAATTTCTTTATTGAAGCTTTGCAAACGTATTGCATACATACGATTTTATATTTCCTTGAATATGATAAAAGAGAATGGAAAATATACTTCAAACATAAGTAAATTTCACTTTTGCGTATTTTCTAAAATTACATTTATTTTTTTTTAAATTTCCGATAAAACTGTAAGTCTGTTAATCTACTTAAAATATGTCGAGACTATTCATAGATGTTAATATTATTGTAACTGTAAGATTTCTTTCTATCAGTTTATAGTTACGACAACTTTTATATTTCGACATTCGCTAGCACTGTGATCGATTTATATTATGTAAGATTTTTGTATCTACCTTATGGTTAACCATTTAAAACATTTCAGTAATGCTACATCTGGGCAAACCTTATTTGAACAGCAGGAAAGCAACTATGAATGTCATAAGAGATCAAGATGCGGAGTAGTGTAGTATATTCTTTTTTCCTCAACAAAGCTTCTAATTTTGATTACATGTTTATTAAATTCCACACTTGTCCTGTTTTTTTTTGTTTTTTTTACATTATTACAACTAATTATAGTAATTAGCAAAGCTTACTTTATTTATTTATTTAAAACAATCTTTAATCTCTGAAAATTACTTGTGAAGTTAATGCTTAAGTATATTTTCTGTAATTGAATAAAAACTTTCCTTTATTCGTCTGAGAGCTTTTTCACTTCGCGAGATAAGCCTAGGTATTTGTTTCTTCTTAATAAGACTGCGTTGTAGTAATTTCGTTGAGCATTGCTATGGAGGAGTGCTGTGGAGATGAAGAAGAAAAAAAAAGTTCAAAAGTTATTACTGTGTAGCAGTAAAGAATGCGAAGATAGAAGAAATGTACAGAACTTTCACTATGAGACTCCACTCCTGCTGAATTGTTAAACTGGGTTTTCAAATATTTAGTTCAGTACAATGTCGTAATACAGTAGGGTATCATGACGCATGACAGTTTCTGTCAAATCTTTTGGATAGCAAAGAAAATCCTAGAGGTTTAAGTCATTCAAGAAAATCCTTATTCCATAACATCTTAAGAACATTCAAAACTCTCTACATAATAAAATACAAGGGAATTATATCAAATATAGATAAGATGTTTCTGAAGTAAATGAAATGTCTCCGTTGCAAACGGAGTTAAAAAAACTAATAATATTTCTAACATGATAAACAAAATGCAATAAAATGCCAACAAACGTTATTTTTTAAGAAAAGTAAAGTGGTATCATTTAAATAATGCGAAGGATATAATTCAGTCATATTGAAGAAAGTAATAATAAGGAATAAAAGCAATAATAGCACTTGATCCTAAACGGGATCTAATTATACTTATGAAAACTATGGTCTGGAGGTTTTTACGTACGAAATGAAGCAATCTAATAAAAAATTTTGTAACGACAGCTGAACACTTAATTTATATATCCTTTTTTCTTAAGTTTTCTTAAGAATAATCATTTTAAGCTTTCTTAAGAAACCACGTATTTTACTTTTCGACCGATATTTTACTTTTAAAATAAAATTCAACTCAACTCTAAAATGTTAAAACCATATTAATTTAATTCAAAAATTGGAAAGTGATTTTTTTTTCCAAAATCAAATGAAGAGATTGGTAATATCCTAGATTTCTCGTTCAATTCAAAAGCTGAGACCTTTATGGAGATCTGAGTTCCTAGACAACATGGAGAGATGTTCGAATGAAGGTTCGATTACATTTAATTAGAAAAGAGCTGAGGTACACTTAGGCCAGCCAACGACATCACAGTTCAACTGTAAAATCCTGTTCTTTCTGCAGCAAACCATCATTGAGCCACGTTGAGGAATTGGAGGGGTGGGTGGGGAGGAAAAGTGTAAATATATCTCCGACAGGGACCTAGGGATTGTGAAAACCTCCAGAAAAAAAAATCCATAGCGTCGTAAAACGAACATGATCATCAACGCTGCGAGGAGATATGAATTCTTCCCACACCTTCAAATAAAGCTCTCCGCATAAATGTCCTCAATAACTCCATTACAAAATCCCACACACCTCCTCTTTTTCTCTTTGGTGGTAATAATTTCCCCCCTCTCTTCTTCTCAGATAACTGTTCCGGTTTTCCCCCAATCCCCCTACGATCGCAAAACCCTTCCCTGAGATAAGGGAGGAGGTTCGCACATTGCTTCATCAATCAATTAACGACACAATTAAAAGAGTTCCTTCGGTGGGAGAAAAGTGGGAATTATCGGGGAGCAAATGCGGTTGATTCCGCTACAAAAAAAAAGACTCGTCCCTTTCATTTCCAAGCGCCAGTCACTCCTACAGATGAATTCGCGAGTGTTTCCCTCGCTCTGAATCGGTTTTTACGACTCCCCCAATAATTAGAAAATCTCGGCAGAAAATTATCACTAGTGTTTCGAAACGGAACGTAACAACGAATGGGAGGCTCCCTTCTCCTTTTAGTGATAGCCATGCAAAAACTAAAAGGCGAAACTGATAGTATCGAGACGTTTTAAGTGCCAGCGCCGCAAAAAAAAAAATAGGAAGAATATCTGAAGCAGCCATCGCCGCCGTTTCTAGATTCAATTCCCGTGATGCTTCGGGAGAATCCCATTCCCACCCTCTACCCTTCTTTTCTGTCTCCATGAAAATAATGAATCCCTATTCTAAGGCGCGAGCAACGGAATGACGTACGGCGCTTGATGAAGTCTCCAACCTTTATTATTATGCTTGGCGATCTGCGTTCAAGGGTAGGTTAAGTCTAACATGAAAATCATTATCCGGAAAGAAAAGAAAGGAAATATACAACTATCACAAAGAGATATATATGCCCAAACGCTATAAAGTTCGTCTGATTCTTAAATATAATGTAGATTTGTTCGTGCAACTCTTGTAATGGAATTTATCTGGAGATGCCATAGACAATCTAAGACGAAATTTTGACTTTTTGAATCTAAAGTATTTTTTTAAGTAATAAGCGTAAGATTTCGATATCGGTTATTAAAAAAAAATAATAATGCGAATTTTTGAACTTTGTACATTGCTAATATCGAATCATCAATTCTTTTTACTTATTTATTTACTTATTCTGGTTATCTTTTAAGAAATATTAATTATGCGTTTTCAAACTTAAGCTTGAAAAATAGCAACATAGAATAAATATAATACCAAAGTAAACTTTTATATCCAGCGAGTCAATTTATAGGGACCCGAAATTTATAGGGACCCGATGTCGTGGTTATTAAAACTAAGTACTTAGTTTAGGAAATGAACGAATACAGGTGTATTTTGCTGCCCTTATCATGCTTAAATTTTCTGTGGAATTTTATGAACTTCAATTCCACTTTTAGGTAAGTAGGTATTTCCCAAATGAGCCTCCGTGGCTCATGAACACCGAATGTTTACGCTCCTATGTTTCAAAACCATTGGAATAGTTCAGGTTGGATGGTCAACTCAATACCCGCCCGCCTTCATCCCCGGGAAAGAAATCGAAGATTTTACAGAGGGCAGGGTGAACCCTGCGGACCATAATGAGGAGAATAAACCTTGGAAAAACCAATAACCAATAATCTTCCAGGCCGCAGCCTACTACCTATGACACTGAACCACGATGCTCCCAGACGTAATTAGCTAAGGATTTAATCAAACTGTAAATAGTTGCTCTGTTGTCTGTTTTTTTTTTTTTTTTTTTTTTGAAGAATTAAATTTTGCGAATTTCTTAATAATTTTGGCTGCTTAGTCTAAGATTCTGAATATCGAACAACTACAACAAATATGTAATCCAAGAGTCACATAGGTGTGAAAGGGTATCAATAGAATTATTTTTATTATCAAAATCGTTAATTAATATTATTGTTATTTGAGTTAACGACAAATTCTCTGTTCAAATGCTACCATCAACTGCAAAGTTCTTCGACTTGACTGAGAAGACGCCAATTTCCTGTTTCAGTAAAAGCAATAGAAACTCAGTTTCCTCAAATTGCATTATGTTCTGCTACGTTTCAGGGTGCAGCCCATGTTATTTAGATTAGCACAAATACGGCTATAACAAGGTTAAAAAAAAAACCCAGGAGTCGAAGGTTGAAAGTCAATACAGATAAGCACAAACGCTGCTATTTTAAACCGCTTTTCTTTTGTGAAATCGTGATACCCAGTTTATTTTTTTTGAAATCGAAAAATAAGAAGATTTAGTTTGAATTTGTAATAATGTTTATTTAGATAAATTCTCAGCATTTTTTCTTTTTTTTTACTTTACAAAATTAACGAGGAGTTTCTGAAATAACTTAAATATCTCCTTAAGTCAAAATAATTGGGATTTTTTTCTTTGTTTTGTAAAATCGTGAAGACAATGGTAAGTCTTCGTTTAATTTTAAATTAAAATATCTGTCTAAATAAAAGTTATATAATTTTTTCACTGTCTGACATAAAGATGATGAAAAATTATTTCCTCATTATTTACGTAAATTGTCTAAATTCAATTAAGGTTTAATTAAGCATGCGCACTTAATATGAATAATAATATGCATTGTGTGACACAGATAGAAATAAGTTATATCTTTTCAAAAGATATTCTATTTTTGTCACCTTCAAGCGGGAGAGTTCCAAATAAATACGTTTTCAAAAGCAAAAGTTACATCTTCTATTGTCCGTAAATATCATGTCAGTTTCAAGAAGATGTATTCATCTGTTCAAAATAATTGGTTGGGAGGGGGTTGTACAAATGTAAACACACACACACCGACGAATAGCAGACTAAGAAAACTAAAAAACTATATTTATGAAGAAAACTTCAATACAAGTTATTTAAAAAAAATTAATATAAAATGTCGAAAAATTTTAAATACAAAACATAAATAATCATGATAAGTGGCCGAGGTATTGCCAATATCCTATGGTTACAAGTTACCGTCGCAATTTCATGGATCAAACGTTTTACCAACTTGATACTAGGATATCTGGCTGTACGCATAATAGAATCGAGTTCTAAGAAAAATGTGAAATTAGCCCATCTTCACATGTAAGAAGCGAGGTCATTTCATTCATGGTGTTATCTTGTTTAAAGGAACCTTACAGAAAAGGATACTTTACCAAGTTTTAAAATTGAAAAGGTCGAACTTCCAATATGAACAAAATACGAATTCTTTTTATTCAGTTCTCAGATGGAATTTCTTATTGCATTCGTGTTTTACACAAAGTCCTTCCATATCACCATTAATTGGAATTTACCAAGAAAATATAACTAAATAACGATAATTGAAGTAAGCTGCAGAAAAATCCGATGCCAGCTTCATTATTATAAATATCTGAATACAATATGAGTTAAAAAGAACAGAAAGTTTCATTTATAGAAACTAAAATTCTGGAGGGTTTGGTTGAAATTGGTGAAAATTAGCATTGAGAGTCATGAAATTATACACTGATAAATTGAAACACACTGCAATATTTTCATAATATGAATATGTGATGCAAGTACATTCCCCGGCCAAAGTAGGATTCATTATACTGTCGTATTGATTCCGCTACCTAATTCTGAGGTTGCAGCTACAACCTAAGATTAAGTGAAGTATAACAGTTTCTCTAAATGTCCATCACTAATTTGAAATTAGAACTGTGTCTTTCGCTTCATTGGCGGTTTAAACTGTGAGAGACATTGATTTTGTTTTCTTATGCACATTATATCGTAAGTAAACGTGTTTACTGACAATCGTGTAATGATTGATTCTTTCTTTATCCGATAACTCAGACAATTCCAAATAGCAATTTCGTTTATAAGAAAGGCACAAGTCATCACTTATTAATTTGCACCAAGAGACACTGAATATTCAATCCTTCAGCCATAGCACAACACTTAACAAAGAAACAATGAGGATTTCTTTAAGTAAATGACTTAGACGAAGAATTATTAGAGCTGAACAGTCGTCGAATGATTTGTAACAGAAATGTTTTTATTCCTTTGACATGAAATGGTATCGTTACATTAATTTGTGTCTATCTTTCTGGAATCACCCTGTATTCACTAATCATAATCATAACATTGTGGGGCCAGTAGCCGAGTGGTAAGGGCGCTTGGCTGCGGGTTGGAGGTAGCGGGTTCGATTCCCGGCCTCGGCGGAGGACGGGAATTTTTCCACGCTTCTTTCTCCTCCAAACGGGCCCTAGGGTCTACCCAGCCCTCTATAGAATGGGTACCGAGTTTCTTTCCCGGGAGTTAAAGGCGGGCGAGCGACGGGCCGACCCCCCGTCCTCAACTTTGTCCCGTAGGTTCTGAACACTGGAGCCTACCCTCCAGCTGCATTGCGCGGTCCTCTGGGCCTGATCGCAGCTTTAACTTTAACTATAACTTAATCATAACATTACTAATATGAAATGATCCATTTGCGGGAGCTCTGTAAAGCTATTTGCCAAAGGTTTTTGCTGATGTTTCGATACTAACAACACTAACTTTCGCCTTTTCTTAATGCTTTAGCTTATTTGAACAGAAATTCACCAAGCGAAGAGTAACCCATTCACTGACATTATGAACTCACTCTGTAAGTTCTAGCTCTTCAATGACAGTTCTATAGCTTTCAGAAAATCCCATAATGTTAATTTATGAAGAAATCTTTCGTAATTGGCCACAAAACTTCAAGATTCAGGTCTCCAGATAATTAAGCAAACTTTCTGTTAATGATTGAAGGCGAAGGTGTTCTAAAAACAAGATCGAGTTGAGCCCTAATTTGCCCGACCTCGATGCGTGTCTCTCCAATCAGATGCCGTTTGTTCGTTGGTGCCACGTGGTTTCTGTTTATGCAATAGCACGTCAGAGGGCGCAGCGACAGTTGTCCCTCCAGAGAGCAATGCAATTATGTCGTGGTCCGTTCGAGACTCGGTTGTGGGGGCGGAATTGGTCAGGCGTTTTTTTTTTTTTTTCCTTTAATTACTTTACCGGTTTCCGATCGGGTTCTAAGATGGAGTCCAAAAAGCAAGACGAGTCCAAAAGGAAGGGGACGGCTCAGGCGTCACCAAGCAACTGGAAAATCGACATTGGCTCTGTGACCTTAAAGGTGAGAAGTTATTCTTCATGCGACGACTGACAATCGCACAAGAGTCTTTCCTGTGGATGTGGATGGTCAATTCAATTGAGAACAGACCAAAAGACAAGATGTAATGACATCCTGGTTTAAAGAAGAAAGAGAATTAAGGCTTAGGAACGAGAAACTTCCATTACATTATCATTTGCACAAGTAGCTATTTTTTTGTATCTATTTCCACAGCTAAAGTATTCATATGTAAGCCAAGACAACTATTAACATATTTTTGCAACTTTTAAGTTTCAATACTAAGTTTCTAATAATTATCTTCAATCCTGAAAAAATGTTATTATAAATAAAAATGACTTTTTCCTGTAATTCTATGTGAACTCAAATAACCTTCCGTAGAAAAGTAGAGAAAATTTTCAGTTTTATAATTTGGTTATCACCAAAACCTGAAAACCTGAAAATAGACAGATAATTATAAGTAAGAGGATTAAGATATATTTACTTTAAAGTCTCGCAGTGACTTCCTGGTTAAATACTCTTCCTGGTTTTAATCAAAGTATTTCCTCAATCATTCGTTCATTCAGGGCAATTCAGGGTTTTGTTCTTTGTGGAAGTCTGTTCCATCACCTTCGTCAACTAAGGCAGCACAAAAAAAAAATGTATTTTGTCTTAAAATTACATTACAGAACTACTTTTTATCACTTCCATTTGCTATTTATTAAGAGATTAAATCTATAGTGCCTTCTACGCTGATAACGACCCAACACACAAATATTTACAGAGATCTACATGAAAACTCAATCACTAAACTTCCATTCTAACTCCGAATATCAAGTACAGAATCTATTTATTCATATCAAAAATACTTAAGCTTAATTATCATATTTAGAGGGTTTATCTCCATAGAAGACTAATTTCGCTGTCTGCAACCAAAATATATATCAAATTTTGCCGAATAGGCCTGATTCTTCTTTTTTATTTTTATATCAAAGAGGTTTAACAAGATTTAATGGCTCTCCTCCATCCCTTAAAAACCGAAAATAAAGCTTAGGTTAAATTAATAAAAGAACCTGATCATTCATCCGTATTCCTAATATCAAACACAAATCTAATTTAAAAGAACAACTGAACCATGTTCTTAGATTTTGCTGTTCAGATATTGTTTCTTGTTAAAATGTGACTTCTTAAAGAAAACGCTATCTATCTTTTATTGTTATACAGAGGAACCAGCAATGAAAAAAGAAACAATAAAACATAGAAATTAAAGATAAAATTTACGTGTGCACATTCTAATTGATAAAATCGAAAAGGCAAACATACATAATTATATAATACAGATTTACGCACATTAAAAATACAAGGACACGACCGGTTTCGTCCTTTGATAGAAATTCATTTGCTAACCAAGGAAAATCCATATCCTAAGAGGTGATTGAACCAGGAAAATCGTGTTTTCCAGAAATGCACTCTCAACTGCTATCATTCGGCCATCTGGTGAAAATATGTGAGTAGAGAGGAGGTAATCTCACTTTCGCTCTTATGGAAACTGAAATCTCTTGATGTACATTCATTATCCGCTTGAAATGATGTCTTCTCTCACGACAACTTCATATAATGCCACCTTCATTTCTTTCTTTCTTCCACGGAGCAATGACAATCCGTGGAAGGAAAATAAAATAAAAAAACAGAGCTTTCTTTTTCCGAGGCGCCGTTTCACCTACTTTTTCTTCATTCTGGCTTAGTTTTTATTCCCCTTTGCTTAATCCACATCGGAGAAATAAAACCTGAGGGATGAAAGCCACCGTAGCTTCATATATGCGCATAAATTTCGACGAAATGTTTTTTTAATATTGTATTGTAACTTATAACAGCAGAAGATTCAGGAATGCTTTTGTTTGGATAACAAGAAAACGCCGTGGGAGGCAAAACATTAATAATTTTGTCTGAGTATTTTTTGAATGAATTTTTAGGTCAAAATTATTAGAGACGACAATGTTATGAAAAACACTTCACAGAAACAAACATCATAAAACATAATTTCTATTTAGAAATCTTCGCTTGCTTTATTTTGTATTGCAATTAAAACTATTTCGGTTTTACATCAAGTTATCTAATGCAAATACCATTTGCGTAGAAAATAATTTTTTAAGAAATCAGTAATTGACTGCAGATAGCCATGCAATTTTGTATGCGCGCCAATTTTTTTCAATGAAATCCATGCTCTCTATATTGAAATTCATCATAAAAATTTGCTAGAGAAACTTCAGTAAGCCCAAATGAACAGGCAAGCAGAAAATCAAATTTCTTAACTTCCTGGGAAATCTTTTTTTCGCTTATTCCTTATCTGAATATTTAATATCTTAATCTAATTTTGGTTTTAAGGAAGACATCAAGATGTTATTGTACTGAATAGAAATTAACGTTTGATGTATCGAAAAGTCTTATTTTGTAATATTTATGTGATAAAATCTGAGTTGATAAATGAGTTTAGTCTACGTCTTTTTAATTTTCTAGTAATTCTAGCAATTCTAGTAATTTAATTTTCTAGTAATTGCCTGAATGAAAGCATTTAAACACTGTCTAAACATATACAAACTGCCCTGGCAATCTTACTCAATTAAAAATGTTGATTTTAAAATGATTTTTTTGTTAAATAAGTACAGTTTGTATATAACAGAATGACTTTTTTTTTATTGAGTAAAATTGCCAGGGCATATTTGTGTATGTTTATACAGTATTCAAATGCTTTCATTCAGAAATTACTAGAAAATTTCTAGAAAAGAAAAAGATATAGACTAAACTCATTTATAAACTCAGATAAGTATATAATGAATATAATATACTTATAATCATAATATAATAATAATAATAATAATAATAATAATAATAATAATAATAATAACCAGAACTTCTGGATCAAGAGGTTCACGTCCCTGCATGGAAAACTAGCGCTTACACTCACTGACATAATCCAACACCCAGAACATATGCCTCGTTTCCTCACACAGGGTGTCACATACCTACAGAGCAAGAACACTGAAACAGCGCAACCTGCAAACTACCGCCCAATCACTTGCCTCCCCACACTTTACAAACTCCTCACCTCCTGCCTCGCAGACAAGATCTACACACACATCGAGACATATAACATTCTTTCTGAACAGCAGAAGGGCTGTCGCAGGAATTCCCAGGGTTGTAAGGAGCAACTCCTTATTGACTCTGTAATCCTGCGCCAGGCACGCGCGAAGAATAGGAGCTTACATATCGCATACATCGATTACAAGAAGGCATTTGATTCTGTCCCTCATTCCTGGCTCCTACACATTCTTCATATCTACAAAATACACCCCAAGATCACGGCATTCTTAGCTGCCACGATGAAGAGTTGGAACACAACATTACACCTACGCACCTCTAACACCTCCATCACTACAGATCCCATTCCCATAAGGAGAGGTATTTTCCAGGGAGACTCCTTGAGTCCTCTTTGGTTCTGTCTCGCCTTGAATCCACTGAGCCATATACTAGATAACACAAAACACGGTTATAGGCTTACCACAGGCACTGAGACACCATATAAAATCACACACTTACTCTACATGGATGACATTAAACTCTATGCCACAAACAATGCACAACTTACTAATTTACTACAAGCCACCACACAGTTCACCAAAGACATTGGGATGGAATTTGGAATTGACAAATGCCGCAAGTTACACTTAATACGTGGGAAGACTTCGAATTTGGAGGGTTTTGAACTGGACCATGGTTTGGCCATCCAATCCATGGAACAGGGAGAGACCTACAAGTACCTGGGCTTCCAGCAAGCCCGCGTCATTGACAACGCAAACATCAAAAATGCACTGAAGAACACATACCTTGCTCGAGTTCACAAAATCCTCAAAACACAACTCAACGCCAGAAATAAAATTAAAGCTATCAACACTTTTGCCGTTCCCACACTAACATATTCGTTCGGCATAATTCCATGGACAAACACCGAACTCGAAGCACTACAACGCGCAACACGCACTACATTCACGAAACACAACATGCACCACCCCAAGTCCGCTACGGAAAGGATGACTCTTCCCCGCAAGGAGGGAGGCCGAGGACTCATCAACCTCATCACCCTACACGAAAAACAAATACATACACTTAGGGAACATTTCCACCAAAGAGCAGAAGACTCCTCACTTCACTCAGCCATTGTCAAGGCTGACACACACCTCACACCCCTGAACCTCGAAAACTCTTCTCCAACAGTCACCACCCCTGACTCCCACACTCAGCAGCTGCGTGAATCATGGGCTCGTAAGGAACTCCATGGCAGACATCATCATGAACTCAGCCAGCCTCATGTCGACATGGAAGCGTCGAACAGATGGCTGACGAGTGGTGAGCTGTTTGGGGAGACCGAAGGGTTCATGATCGCAATACAGGACCAAGTCATCTCCACACGCAACTACAAGAAACACATTCTACACGATGCAAACACACATGACGACAAATGCAGGAAATGCCACACTACGCATGAGACGATCGACCACGTAATATCAGGCTGTCCCCTTCTCTCTCAAACAGACTACCTCCACCGACACAATCAGGTAGCATCGATCGTTCATCAACAACTAGCACACAAACATTCACTTATTAAGAGCACGGTCCCGTACTACAAGTACATACCACAAAGCATATTAGAGTCACCCTCATATAAACTATACTGGGACCGCCCCATTCACACAGACAAAACCATACATCACAACAGACCAGACATCACACTTGTTGATAAGGTCAACAAACAGACCTATCTAATTGATATTGCAGTGCCTATCAGCAAGAACATGCAGAAAACTCACGCAGACAAGATCAGTAAATACACTGATCTAGCACACGAGCTCCAGAAGCAGTGGAGGCAGGATCGAGTACGTGTTGTACCCATCGTTCTGTCTGCCACTGGTCTGGTGCCTCACACATTGCACCACAGTCTCAGCACACTAGGACTTCACAAAAACACTTATGCACAACTGCAGAAGGCTGTGGTACTCAACACTACACGCATAGTTAGGAAATTTATGGACACAAGCACACATCCCTAATCATTCTTGCACACATCTTTACACTTGGCAGTATGTGCTTTGGTCCTTGACCCGCCATATTGTTTTTGCTGGGGAAACCCAAGGTTTGAAACTTACAAACATAATAATAATAAAAATTATGATCATAAGAATATTATAAATATAATATAATATTTATAATATTCTTATGAATTTATAAGTACATAATAAATAAGTATATAATGAATTTCCTCAGGAATTTTAGATAATTAACGAGAAAAGATACAGAAAAAAAAGTGATTCATGAGCAAAAGTAGTGATTCATAATTAACTAAATAAATTCTTAATCATTATTTCAATTAGCGCCAAATGCAAAGGGGAGATCTGCTTTTATAACAATGTGTTATTTAATACTAAAGTTTGTCGTTATTGATGATTCATGCAGCTACTAATTCTTGAATAATGTGAGTCCGAACACAAGGTCAAGAAAAAAAACAACATGCTGATTCAACCACCGCCCATTTAGTCAATGAGATGAGTGAACATATTTTGCAAAATGGGAAGCTCTGTCTGGGCATCGAACCGAAGTTTCTTTGCTTAAGTTTTCTTTGTGTTTCATAATTTTTTTTTCTTTATAGTTACGATTCAATTCCACGCTATTTATTTTTTTTCTATTTAGATTTTTGATCCAAATGTGTAGTACATATAGTTTTAGTTGTTGCATTTTTTTTTTTATTTCCTTGTTTCTATTTACAGGTTTTAAACGTGTTATTGTTACTTAAAATTTTAAAACTCAAGTGTTAAAATTTCTGTAGATGGAATGAGCTGGCACTAAGCCATTTCCTTTGCCTCCCGCTATCTTCCATTTTCTCTTTCCAATATTTCTCTATAGTGATGACTTTATTTTCCTTTTTCCTTGTTTGCTTTCCCAGAAACTGAATTTTAACTTAACACTCATTCAAGTTTTAAAAATGCATAAGTACGATTATTTCAATAACATTCCGTAAATCAACATCAAATTCCTTGAAGTTAAAGAAACATTCATTTTCACGTATTTTCAAAATATTACATTGATCTTTTTTTTAAAAAAATGATCAAAATTAATAAGATCATTTTCAATTAAGAAGACAATAATAAATTTCAATGTAAATTTTGTTTTTATACAAACAAACTTTATTGCTGCATTACTCCTGGATTCAGTATAGTTTTATAGCACGATTGTTCACAATTCTAAACGTTATTCTGACCATAAAGCTATTAAAACTATTAACTGTTAAAAAAAAATATTCTAGTTTTTTTTAACTGTTGCAAATGGTCGATCCAGTATCGACTGCCTGTCTGCGAGTAACGAATGTATGTTTACATTACTAAATAACGGAATATCGTTTTTTTGTCCAATTTGTCCAAAGCCATGACGATTCGATAGATGGTCTAAAACAACTAGGAAACGTGAAATTAAAATATGCCTGCAGGATGAGATTGTGCTGATGTGAGAAAATAGTTAAAAAATATTTGTAAAAAAAGTTTTCTATAAATCATTTAAAAATAATTAAGAAAAGTAGGATTTTAATTTTTTAGGAGTATCCACAAAGAAAATTCCAAAGTTTTTACAGCTTTAATTGGAATAATTGATGATCAACTAATTGTGAAAGATCAACTCACATCAGAAGATCACTTTTTATTGCCTTTTTATTACCTTGCTTTTATTAACTCACACTGTCTGTTTCCGTGTCAAATCTTGTAATCAATTTTTAAGTCACTTCCCATCAGTCAATCATCTAAAGAAATTTTGCACACTTGCTTATGTCTGTTGATAATACAATAATATACTCATATATTAATATATTATAGCCAAGGCAATACGTCCTTTCGTGCGCCGTTACTACCGAGACCAGCCGCTAGGCGGCAGCATCTACATATTTATATGCACAACTATTTCAGAATTTTATATATATATATGTAAATTCTTATATATTTTAATCTTTATATAATATAGAAAGAGTGTTTTTTTTTAAAAAGATTTTTGAACATTAATTATTATTTTACCAAAATTGATTATGTTTTTCGTTGGAATTTGGATTATTTCTAATAATATTTTTTTTCTGGAAATTTTTATATTGGAATTATTTCTTTAAATATTTATCAATATCTTAAATTCTAGTACAATTCTAATACAAATTACGTCACTGACTCTTAAGATTTTCTCCGTTATTCTTGCCGTCTTGATACTGACGCCGCAAAAATTAATTAATTAAAAAAAGCATCTTATAAAATACCGTTGATTTCATTTTTATTGTCAAAGAATAGATTTATGTTATCTGGTGTTCTTTAACAAAAATAGAATTTTGACTTTCTCCCAACTAATGTCAGATCGTAACTTAAGTATCAAGTGAAACAAGCTGAAATATATGTTGTTATCAAGCTGTTGATTAATCATTATTGTCATCATTATTGTAAACGCTTAATTATTGTAATTTTTTATCATATTTTCCAAAAGGAGGAGTAGACTTTGCAGATCCATCAGTCTGTATATGCATGACCGTGCGCGTGCCCCTTCTAATAACTGCTCTGAACATCTAGCTACACATTTACTTTGATAAGAACCCATTAACTCAGATCAACAATTTTTAATAAAAAAAAACAAACAATGTAACGCTGCATAGTGGACCAAGTTACAATAAGCTATTGTATCTCGGGATAACCATCCTATATCTTAAATCACATTTAAAAAGGAAGGCTAAATGTAAAGAAGACAACGTATAGGCCTGCTTTACCAATTCGTACCCATTCATTGATATTTTTTCTGTACGAAATATTTTTGTTTGGGTCATCGGAATGAATCGCCTCAAAGGCATTTATTTTAATGCATTTGAATCTATAGGATCCCTTTCCTTCCCGATTTTCGTACAGAGGCATTGTTATCCTTGGTATCAACCACTGAAACAAAAGGAGAGAGTTTACATAACATATCACGAACCATTCAGGATCTACGGGTAAATAACCGACCGAAACAAACAATATCGATACAGACATGTTGAAGCGCGAATCAGAAAATACGGTGAAACATGCGCAACATAGATGGTGACCACATGGAAAAGTAATGACATCCCTTGGTAAAGGACATTCCAGGTTTTCAGCGGACAAACAGTTTATGTACGTATCTATCATAATACTGGAATTACCGCATCGGAGACAAAATAATAGTATTCCTATTTACACATTTTCTACAAGTCCTACGTAATAACTTTCAAAAATTTAAGAAAAAAAAATTCCACTCATATTAGCTTGAGGCACGTAAATGACAAATAGAAAAGAAGCTTCGCATGAACAGCCAGCTACGATGATCTAAGAATACATTTACTACTGGTTACTCAATTAATAATGGTCTCAATAAATGGAATACCAACTGTAGATTCAGTTCTTAAATCAGAAAAATAAGAAGTCCGAAGCTTCCTTTTCTGACAATATTGCCATTTTTTTTTTCTTAAAATTGTGAAACTATGCAATTTATTTTTAAATTATAATAACTTCCAAACACAAACATATTCTGAAAAAAATCCAAAATCCAAAATTACCTAAATCCAAAATATCCATAAAGTTGTTTAAATCCGACCGCGCAGAATTTACAGGAAATTATTAAGTGTAATATGTAGTTAAGACATAAAATGCATTGTATCGGTTCTGATCTTTTCTATTCGAGTTTTATCATCTTCGCTTCTAATTTCACGAAACAATTTTCGATATAAAAATAGCATCATCTCTTTATTTTTTATAAGATGTTCCAACAGATTATTCAACGTTTCAAAAGTTTTACAGGAACACAGAACTTGAGTTTATGAACCTTACTTTCTTTGTCAATTTGGCTAAAATTGAGGTATTATGCTGAGAATTTAAAATTCTTCTGGTTCTACAATTATTTCAGTGCAGTGAATAATGGAATTTGCGCAAACGTTCGATCTGACCAAAGTCCAATAAAATCCATTATTTGAAAAAATGTCGATTTCCTATATATTTCCGTCCAATTGTAATTCAATTCCAAATTCGGCTACAAATCCCACCAGATCCCCAATATAAAATCACCCCCCCCCATTCATTGATTTTCACATTCCTGTTTTCCAAAGAAACTATTTATTGTTGAATGTTGAAAAGAGCCAAAAACATTTTTGCTTAATTTTCCTTTAATTAAATTCTAACCCTCGTCGGCGTTGGGTCAAAGGGTCAATTTCAACCTGAGCCTCCCCCTCGAATCAGCAGTGAAAGTTTCGCATCCCCACCCGACCCCTTTTAAACTATTTACCCAGTTCCTAAAGCAGAATACCATGCATTTCGATATTGGCCTCAGGTAGAATTCCGTCGCATTTTTATTGTGAAGGTGTGGAAACCAGTGTGGAATTTAACTTTTCGACTGTAGCGGCCCAAGCCTTCTTTTATTTCTTTCTATTTTTCTCCGTAGCTTTTTCGCAATCGATTGTAACGCTGAACACATGGTATCGGATTTTTCGGAGCCGGACGCCCCTTCTGCTACGTCCACAATAACCCTTCCTGCCGAAGTGGTGCGCTCCATCTCTCGCCAGAATGCACCCTAGGTTTGAAGTCTCGAGACCGGGAGGTTTCCACTGCATCTCGCAGGGGAGTGGTAGGCGGAATCCCACAAATCTTCACCTTCAGCAGCATTGGATGCCCTTGATCTGAAGAGATTCTTCTTCAAGAAGAAGGAAACCGATTTTCCTCCTTACTTTCGCGGAAGAAATATGGCGACGTCAAAACAGATAAAAGCAAAATACTGTTTGCTTGTTTATTTATTTTTACTTTTTGAGAATTAAAAACTTTCTACTCAAATATAAAAACTCTCTCATTTATGAACAAGGATTTCTTTTGAATTCAGCAATAAATAGAATCAATAAACAACCTTTTAAGAAATGAAAGAATATATCACAAAATAAACTCTAATTTTAAATGGTTTAGAAAATGCCTTTAAGAAGATAAATTTTAGAAAGTGCTGTTTGCATTCTTATAAATTGAAACTGTCTGATAAGCGAATCTAAGCTCGACTAATCTTTCAAAGAATAAAGAAATGTATCTCTCCGTATTTTCATTTTGCTTCGCAGATCTTTTGAAAAAACAAGTCATTTTCTATGATCTAACGAAGCCTTTGAGTCAAGTCGAGATCCTAGTACAGATGTTTCGAGCTTATTAGGTTGTTTTCAGACAGGGTTAGCCAGCAAGCAAAGAACTCGAAAGGTATACGAGGGGAAAAAATATATATAATTATGTATATATATTTAACCCCTTAAAAATAAAATTATGTTTTTCAATTTTAATCATTAATATTTTTATATTTTACTGCGTTTTTTTTTTCCTTTTGTTTAGTTTTGATCAAATGCCTGTACGTTTTCGAAAGCTAGAACCGCAACTCGCGGACGGTTCTACTCCGCAGAGGAGTGGTACGTTGAGATGGACACTTTCATAAGACCTGTTGACTAGATCTGAAACTTTCAGCCCCCCCCCCCCACAAAAAAAAACAACAATAATTTTCCATAATTCTTCCCCGAAAAGCGTAAATAGAACGCAGCTACCAGTAAACTAAAACTGATAAAAAGTAAACATTCCCTCTTTATTTCTCCTCACCCCTATTTTGATGAAATCGAAGCAGACCTGACACATGTGCAAAACCGCTGAAGGTTCTCGTAAACAAAAACGAACAGTACATGCTCAAGGATTGTTTTTCCACAACTTTTTTTTTTTTTTTAATATTTTCTTTATTTTTATTTGTGAATGTTACTTATCCGATATAAAAATATATTCATTTTCCCCTCGTATGTCTTTTGAGTTCTTTGCTTGCTGGGTTGAAGAGCCTAATAAGCTCGAAACGGCTGAACCAAGCTCTCGACTTGACTCAAAAGGCTTCCATACGTCATTTAGATAAGGTTTTAAGTTTTTTTTTTTTTTTTAATGTCTTATTATTATTTTTTTCTTTGTGGTCAAATGCTTTACGTGGTGAGCGTTTGGGTGCCAAAAGCTTAATTTTTTTTTCATATTTTATTGTTCGCTTTATTTTCTTGATTAAATTTTATTGAAATAAAAATCTGTTTCTGAGGGTCAAGTGATTAATTTATTTACTTTAATTAAATATCATTTATAAGAGAAATTCCGACTTGTATTCAATTTTTTTTATTATTTTTATAAATGCTACTTTAGAATTGTTAAAGAGAAACAAAAGAAAATATATACAATACCCTCCGTCCGAAAATATGGTATAGATTTTAAAACACAAATAATTTTAAAATGTTTACCATACACGGACGGAGGGAGTACTTTTTTAAGTAAATAATATCTATACTTTTAAGCATGTTAAAATTAACTTTAATCAAATATTTCTAAGCAGCAACGAAAAAAAGAAGATAACATTTGTTTTTTTAATAAAACAAAAGAAATTTCCCGTTAAATTTAAAAGATCTTTTTCATATTTCAGAACCACCTGTTTTGTTCAGCTTATTGTATTGTATCCAAAGATTAGACTATGAATAACCTCAGTAATGGAGTTTAACAATGTTGTAATAATGGCTAGACAGCCGGGAAGAGAAAAAGGAGAAAAATAGAGAAAAATACAGGAAAGATAGGAAAACATCCTTGCCGGTTCAGGGCTTCGAAACCAGATTCAGGCACATGAGTCACTTCAGAAAACTAATCATCTAAACCTCTCGGCTACGCCTAAACGACATTTCAGTTTATAGTAAGATATTCGTAGAGCAATAAACATATTTATTCTTCTCTTACTACCACAGTTATATTACAGCTGAAAAATATAATTAGTTATGAATTTAAATCAGATAATGAAAATAAATCATTGTTGTGATTTAAATCGATGTTTCAAATGTGTAATACAAACATTGGAAAGAGAGAATAGGTTTATAAAATAAAAGTTTCGAACAGCAAACTAAAGTTTAAACATGTCTGTCTATTGTCCATCTGCCCTTCATCACCACAATTCAATACTATTTGTCCTGTAACACTGAAAATGTCATCAAAGTTTAAGTTCTTAAAAGAAAGATCATTATTTATTTTGCTACATATCGGACCAGTAGGTAAGGATAAGTGGTTAAAATATCGCTCAAAAGTGTTGGAATTCAAGCTCAATACCACGGAATCTTAAAAAAATATATATATTCTTTAACAAAAAAACGAAATGTTTAAAAAGAGTTCACTTTCAGTACAACATTTTCATCTGACAAGGAGACGTTGTCAGATCGATGTTGTGGAATTGATTAGAAGTTTCTCTGTTAAATCTATAGATAAAATAAGAAGACACGTGTCTCGGCTTCCTGCTCCGCGAAATTTCTGCGAAAAGGTTCAAAAAAGAATTTTTACTATCATTAAAGCCGTTAATTACAGCGCCGTTAGCTTGTAAACTGGAGTACAGGTTTAAAGCCTTCTAATGAAAAGTAAAAGTATAAGTTCGAATCCCCAAGACGGGTGCAATTTAAAAAAAAAATTACTTATTGTTTCTTGTACTTATTGGAATCAAAACAATATGAAATATATAATATATCAAAAGCAAACAAAAAGGCAACATATTTTAAGATATCTTAAGTAGTATTATATTTAAATCTATTCATTTACACAAATTTTAAGTAAGTGTCGCACATCTGGTGACATATTGCTTCTCATCACATACCGTTACACATACTTCTGTTTGTTTTTATAACAATACCTAACGAAAAAAAGCACTTTTTTTTTCGAATTATTTACTTGCTGTTTGCCTTCGCCACTTTCATTTCAAGAAAGTAAAATTGTTCGAATTCATGATTTTGGTTGTAAAAAAATGTAACACTTGTTACATGTCAATTATTAAATAATAATATAAGAAGATTTTTAAGTGGTTGCAGCATGTACAACAAAATAAAAAATAAGTAAAAGACTCCATCTTTTATACTGTAAGGAATTAGAATTTGAAATCTTCAATATTACACATATCATTACGAAACTTTATACTACTTACGTGGCTAATGCTGCTTTTATAGTATAATGCTTCTATGTTACTAAAAACTGAATTTGGTCTTTTTCTCAGAAACTAGGACCTAGCAGAAGGTCGATGCATATGTCTTCATCGAATTACCAGAAAAATTCCCAATCAATTTAGCAACATCGATCTGGCTACATCTTTCTGTTAGTTAATATTTCAACTCTTTACTTTTTCTTCCCTTTATAATTTAGATTAACCTCCAAATGGCTTCCTATTTTCTAAATTGGTTTGTCAATGAGTAACTAGCAATGTCTATTAATTTATCCAAATGCAAAGCAGTTTTATAAAGTTTAAGGGAAACTAACAGAAGAATTAGTAAAAAGATAGATGAATATAGATGTAACCAGTATGCTTTAGAATATTCAAAAATAATAATAAAAATCTATATTATTAATAAATTAATTGATTCTAGAGAGGAGGGCATTCACATCCCAGGGACCCTTCATCTAAAATAAACAATGGATCTGATCGAACATGACATAAATCAATGTCAATTCCCAATGAATGTTTTATTCATTTTTTTTCTAAAAAAGAAAAAAAATGAATATAACATATTTCACAATACTACTGTTATGTGATTAATCTTTGTATGCTATATAGTATCTTCTACGAAAATAAACTGTAGTAGATGATGCAGACGGGTATATAATATTACAACTTAAAGTTGACTAATTAATTGAAGTGACAGTTTTTTGGGATCATAAAAAATTGATCTTATTATTTTAACAATGTTAATCCCGTATTTGGACGCTATGTCTTTATTTCAATTCCTTTCAGGAATATTATAGAATGTTCTTCAGTTTTCTTACTTTTAGCATTTGTTTGGATTCTATTTAAATAACTGTCTTGGTCTATTATATGGTAATTTCAAAGATTTAAAGAAGGAAATTAAAGGAGAAATAAAAGCCTCAGGCGCTGAATCTTACACACAGGAAATAACGAAGAGAAAGATATGCCAAAATGATTCTACAGCTAATTACACTGTTAACTAAATGAGTTCTAGGTAACAGTCGAATTTGGGACTGAAATAATTTCGGATCAATCCCATGGACAATAGCAAGAATAGCTCGTGATTTGTCAGCTAGCGGGAATTGACCACAAGTCAAATTCTCTCTGCTACCACGGATTTGATAGAAAATTCCAAAATCCAAATATTATTATAATTATCTGAACAGCGATCAAAGGGAGGTGATGAAATAGGATCTATCCGTATCCTGTTCTTCCAGGAGGCAGAACAGGGCTATCGGCTCCCACTTCATTATCTTTATTCAACCGACTACGTTGATAACAACAGAAATATTTAAGTTTCTATAACAAATTCTAGAGGAATTGAGCGCAGGCAAAAGTAGGTTATAGTAATAAGCAATCACTTCCTTTTTTTTTAATATACAGTAAATACTCGAGCAAATCAATGTTTAGGTTTTGTAATCGGTTAGTAAAGAGAAATTGACATAGGTTTTCTTTTGTAGATGTAACACACACAAGCCAACAGCAACAGACTCACTTCAGATTAAGAACTATTATTTCAAGAGCGATTAGAGACCGATTTTGTTTTTAAAAATAGCTTTTATTTGATGTATCACACAAACCTATTAGAATTAACTTTATATTCTTTTTTTTTTTACTAATTTAGACATAAATTGTGCATGAGGAGTTCTACATTAAAGAACACTTTAACCTTAGATTAACAATAATTTTTCTGAATTTTATAAGTGTTCTAAGGAAATTATAAACATTAAATCTAAATCGCTTTTCTGCCCGATAATGATATCCGTCACCATGAAGTTAACGAAACTTTTAAGATAACAGCCAGCTTAATATGAAAATATGAGATTTTTATATTTAAATAAATGCAATTAATATTGTTTGTTTATTGGCTATCCAAATGTGATTTTCTTTAAATTTGTTATATAACTTTTTTTTTTTATTTTATAGTAGACTAGCATATACAAATAAGTCATGATTATTATTGATAAAATTATGATTTCAATTTAGGTTGGCTTAAAATATCTTTATAATAAGAGGAATTCTTAATATTGATCTTTACTCCT
Source organism: Thereuonema tuberculata (assembly GCA_023159025.1). Taxonomy (NCBI): domain Eukaryota; kingdom Metazoa; phylum Arthropoda; class Chilopoda; order Scutigeromorpha; family Scutigeridae; genus Thereuonema; species Thereuonema tuberculata. The sequence goes on along the minus strand of JAFIDM010012231.1, from coordinate 121,703,273 downwards.
AATTTTATCTTATAACAAAAAAAAAAAAACTCTACATCAGCTCTTCATCTTTGTAAAAGCTGATTTATTTGAAGCTTTGCGATTTTCTCAATCGCAAATTTCAAATAAGTAAACGTTATAAAGACAAGTAATTTTATTCATTTCTTTCCTTACAGTAATATTTTAATCTCCACTTCTTTTACGAGATATTACTCCCAATCTTAAACAAAGATAGTAGTTAAATGAAAATAGATCTGATCTATTAGGAAAAATCGTACTTTTCTATGATGTAGGTCTACGTTGGTTTTCAGAATTATATTTAGACGTCTCATAAGAATATACAAAATAATTAAAGGACTACGAAAACAACAGCTGAACCGGATCAAATTTAGCAAAAGTGAATGTATAAGTATGATAAGCGTGGCTCTTGCCTCCTACGCATTTCAATGTTTACATTGGTGATGCCTTGATAAGCGGCGTAACATTTTAATCTCGCAGTTCTGTCTTCGGAATACTTGACAATGATCAAATAATAAAATTATTAACAAAAATTGATGATTAACTGCAAATAGTAGTTTTTCCAACTTGCAGAAAAACAAAACTTCAAAATTTCGATCTTTAAACCAATAGTATTTTAAAATATTGGCATAATTAGGCTAAAATTACATCAGTTGAAAAAGTGCTTGTGTAAGTGAATGAATTTAAATATTCGGTCTACTTCAAATAGCACAATGTAGATTGCAATGTAGACAGAAGTTAATGAAGAATTTGCTAGGTTCAGATTTTTCTGTGCAACTTCAGTGACAATGTGAAAATGCATCTCCCGAGACGGATGGTTTAATTATAACAAGAATATGATCATTCCTATGTTATGTTTATAAATGTTGGATGTTGAAAAACATATACATACACACAATTCAAGAAAATTTAAAATTTCAGCAGAAATGAAACTTTAAAGGAGTGTCTCTGGCCGTTCTCTCTTAGGCCAGAAGATAAGTAAAGATTTGAGGTAAATGAGTGAGGATACGACTTTAGAAATCGAAATTTTGAATTTTTTTCCTGCAAGTTGGAAAAACTTCTTTTGCAGTTCATCTTCAATTTGTATTAACATATTTTTTTCGCTGGAAATGACTGAATGACGCTATTCTATACAAAAAGATTGGAAAGAGCAAGTAGAAAGGCTGGATGCGTCAAGACATACCAGGTAATCATGGATTATCGATCACCTTGAGCTGGAACATCGATCTGGAAGATTCAGAAAATGGTGGATTGACCAGTGCGGAAGCAAGGCCATTAAGTCTAAACAGCAATGTTTAGTATAGGACGGTTTTCTTCTAATTAAAGACATTCCACTAATATTTAGATTAAATAAGATTCATTATTATGAATTTTAGCTTTTTTTATAATAAATTTGCTATCTTTATTCATAAAACTAAATGCTTATCAAAAACTAAAGTTAAAATAATTCGAACGCAGCAGAAACAAAAGTTTTTTGTTCGGTTTTAATAATTTTAAAATTAATCATCTTTATTCTTTTTTAATATTTGTTATATTAAAAATAAAATTTCTCAACACCTTTAAGGATTTTGTAAAGAAAAAAGAGCCATGGGTATTTTTTAGATCCAGTACCGTTAACAGTCTAACATTAAAGGGGATGAATGCTTTGCTGCTGTTATATCACCACTACAAAATTTTATATATTACTATTTGCTTTTATCACGGTGATGCAATTGCCTTAAAACCTACATCTCTCACACTATCAGTGAACAAGCAATAGTTGAAGCACAATCATCAAGCACTGGATTTGATTATTCTCTGTGTTTGCAGCAAAGCTAGCCTTGTAATAGCCAAATGATTCTGTTACATACATATCTGCGATGTGCAACAGTGTATGTAAAATGAACTGTCCCTTTCAAATCAATCAGGAAAAAAAATATTTCAGTAATTTTTATGGATGTTTCGATATATCCAAGATCTCAATTTTATCAATTTATTCTCCAAATGTCAATCATGTTGAAATGTTTTGCTCATACTGTCTTAGAGACATTACAGTGACGAGAAAATGTAAATATTCTGAGTTCAGAGAATCTCATCGTTTCCCGGCAACTACGAAATATTTGGGAGATGAATGTAAATTCCTAATCCTTCACTCTCTCCATATATGGATATGTTTCCAAATTTTACATGTTTCAACAGAAAGATGATAATATTTACTTAACTTTTTTTTAAAAAAAAGGTCCTTTTTTTATTAAGATAAATATCAAAATACTTGTATTATTGATAGTTCATTCAACATTTTAGTGATTTATCTACAGTCTTTTATTTTGCTTTAAAAGTATTACAAAATAGAAAAAAAATGGAGTCAAGTTCGAAAAAGATAAATCGATTGCACTAATTCATAAAACCCAAAATTCTGAGATCAATAAAATTCTTTTATTTTATCATAAAATAAAAATAATTTCCTGCAATTTCAGCTTCTTCATAAATTTGTTTATGATCTGCACATTATTTTCTTAAATATTATATTAAATCAAATCAATGTGGTTCTATTAGCAAGACATAATCAGAAGTTAAAATTTCAGACTTTGCTTGGAAATGTTAATCAATACATATCTTACAAACCGTATTAAAAAGCATAAAAAAAAAATCTATATTTAAAGGAAATAAGTAAGACTCTAGCAAACACGCAACAGTTTTAGTGATCTTGGATTCCGAGGTCATTTTCTCAGTCACGTGAAATTCGTGTATGTGTGGTGAGAGTGGGTAGCAGGAAACCGACCATTTGGTCTTCTAAAATGATCAGTTTAGCAGTTGATCTTAACTCAAGTGGCTTACGGTTCACCCAAGCCGTTGAAAAATAAAATGAAGGCATCCTCAGTAATATATCTCACATTTAAAACCAAACGGAGCCAAGTTCCAAAAAGATTGCTATTTCAGTGTCTTATGGTTTCGGAAGAGTAATGGACAGAAAAAGTGGGCTTTCTTTTATATATATTCCATTTTTTTCTGATGAATATTAAGCTAATTTCAAAATGAAGTATCATTAATAAAAAAATCAACATTAGTAACACATTACTGTGGTAATGGCATGATTAATAAAGTAAGAAAGATAAAATTAGTCACAGATCTCGGCTTTTATGTATATATATTTTGTACATATATAATGTTCGTCCTCATAGAACTCGGTTAATGGACAAGAGCTACAAGGGCATCGAGCATGTACAGTCGCCAGCTTGTCACCAGACTTAAATCCCACTGAGCATGTCTTCAATGCGCTTGGCATACGCATTGCAGCTAGACCGGCACCTTCCAGAGGTGGAGATTGCCCTTCTGGACGAATGGGTAAGCATCCCACTCCCCACCCACCCAATCTCATTCATCACCACCCACCCAATCTCATTCATCACCTAATCGAGTCCATGCCTTACATTTGTGCAGCAGTAATGGTCGTTCGAGGAGACCACAAACCGTATTAGAGGGCAGGTACTGTTGTGAAGGTACTTTTTTGAACTGTTCTACTGATACGCACATAACGCTATACTTGTCTCATGTCATGTAAACATTGCATAAGAGTCCCTAGAGCGATTCTCTTATCCATACTGCAACATATTCTAATATATCCGAATGATATTTCATTTGCAGAAAGATCACTTGTACATGATTTATAGTATCGTTTCTACTGTTCTCTCTTGACGCTAATTACTTTGATCAGTGTATATAATACACTGCTGGACATTAAAACGTTAACGCTGGACGTTAAATACTACGAAGGACGCATCCGATCGACCCGAAAGTTGCATGATGCGTAGATCATGGGAGTACATGTAAATGATAGCACATATGCAAATAATGTCAGCCAGTAACGCTCCCTAGAAGCTGTATAAAAGAGAAGAACGCTATGCATATTGGAGTTCTTGTGCACAAACGACTTAAATATGCCTCGTCGAATAATACGGCAGCCATATCAGCAGGTTTCCGACTTTGATCGCGGGAGAATTGTGGCATATCAGACTGCGGATTACCCTTTCGAGAATTATTGCTCGTATTGGACGAAACATGGCCACAGTAACGCGAATATGGAATCGTTGGGTTAAGGAGTCAACTCACCGATGTGAAGTATCTCAACGGCCCCGTCACACCACCGAACGAGAGAACAGACATCTTGTGCGCATGGCTATTACGGATCATGCAGCCCTAGCTCAAAAATTAGGAAGTGTTGCACAGCAACTAGTTTCTGCACGTACGATTCGACGTCGTCTGCACCATCAGGGAATTTTTGCAAGGAGCCCATTACTTCGGCTACCATTTGTACCACACTGCAGTCTGCGTCTGCAGTGATGCCTAGAACGTCGTGCATGGAAGCACAAATGGCATGACATAGTTTTTTCCGATGAATCCCGCTTCTGTCTGCAGCACCATGATAGTCGCGTCCGTGTCTGGCGGAATCGCTGCGAAAGACTGAATGAGTCCTGCATCATGCATCGCCGTACAGATCATGGCGTTAGGGTTTGGGTGCCATTGGATTCCAGTTCCGCTCGCGACTAGTACGCATTCCCTGTAAACTGAATACTCACCGTTAGATCTCTGAGGTGTTGGAGCTTGCTGTCACTTATCTTCAGGGCTTGCCTGGGGCCACTTATCAACAAGACAATGCGCGACCGCACGTGACACGACACATCCAAACAATTCCGGGATGGCCACCAGGTTGAATTTCTTCCGTGGCCCGCGGGTTCACCGCATCTGTCGCCTATTGAACACGTCTGGTTCATGATCGCATAACGACTGGCACAGCATAGACCACCCGCAGCTCCAGCAAATGAATCTTGGCATGGTGTCGAAACCGCGTGGACTGAAATCCCCGAAATGCACATGTCTCTATCTCTTTATGCCTGACCGTATAGCAGACGTAATTGCCGGCCATGATGACTACACGAGATACTGATTTCTTAACGTTCCGCAAATCGCACAGAGCTAATTCTAATCAATGTTACCCTTGTATCGTAAGTTATCTGCAAAATAAATATGGCTTTTGATAGCCTTGTCTTTCGTAATGTTACATTTTAATGGCCAGAAGTGTACTTAAAATACATAATCAAGATGAATTCATTAAAAAAAATCTAGGTTTCTTTAAAAATTCCCCTTACTTATTTTTACATGTCTTTTGTTATTGTTATTAATCTGAGATATTAAGAACAAAATAATTTTTATCCTCTTATCAGTGTTTATTCTTATCAACGCTCTACACAAAATAAAAGTTATGTAATTAAATCACTTTAATTCTGTTCTTAAACAACATATTCAATGTTCAGAATAAAGCTACAAAGAAAACCAAGAAAGAAGAAAGCACGAGTAGTAGCATTAATGGAGTTACAGCGGCAGTACGGATTTAATAATGATTATAATAATAATCTCGGTTAACCAATGCCTCCTGTGAACACTTCAAGAATTTTCGCTTCTATCTTTGAGGTTAGATTACGCTCGTTAAAGGAAGACTCGAGCAAGTTTGCCCGTAAGGAAGAGGCAGTAAATTTCCAGACAAACCTTAGCATTATACTCGAATTACACCGTAAGTATAATAATAATAATAGCCGTTAGCTAGTTATTACTCGGGCAAATAAATGTAAATGTTTTATTATTGTAATATATTTAATAAAAATGTTTGTCCGTCCTTCCCTTGCCCTTGATTTCAGATCAAGATATCCTAAACCATTTTCCTTAATTATGTAAAAATAAGTGGAACTCATTTGAAAATTAATCATGCAGATTTACTAAACTGTTTTAATTTTCTAAACTTATAAACGCATTATACTGTATATCAAGTTATTACTCGTTATTTTCACATTTAATTTGGTTTTCAGTTGAAACAGTTTCAAGAAGGAATATATAAAAGTTTTTCAAGTATTGTAATAAATATTCGTTATTCACAGCGCTTTGAGAAGCCATTCCTACAAAAGAGTTTTTCATTGATAGAGAGTTAAAATAAAAGAAATAAATTGAAAAAAGCTTTTGTAATTTCGGACTTAAATTTCTGTAATGTTGAAAAGTAATGGCCATCATACAGCTTTTTCCATTAGGGAATGATTTTATGAATTAAAGAAGCGTTTTTTAAATAAGCTTAAGATTAATTTAAGTTTAGTTTTAAATAATGTATTAAATAATGTTTATTTTGTTATTTCTATTCGTTTTATTTTCTTCATACAGCTATATATATTAGTCTTTCAGAAGCCAAACTATTCAATTCCACTTTTTGTAATTTCTGAATTTTAATATCAGAGCGCATGACTACATTAAAATTTGATGGAACGGTGCCTGTTTCGGATAAATGAAATTTCGCATATTCTGGAAATATTGTATTGTACATGTTATTAACATTAATTACATTAATCACTGTACATTAATTTTATTAATAGACTTAAGGGCTATGGATCCGATTTTTAAAATCGGATGGTCGGATCCACGAATCGGACGTATTCTGTTTGATATGGCCACGAAACTCTCTCCGACGTCATCTATACGACATGTAACATTCAAATCGTTCGTATAGACGACGTTTCGTGGCCATGTGAAAGAGAATGCGTCCGATTATTGGATGCGACCATCCGATTTTCGGATCCATGTGAAACGCCCTTTAAAGTTACCTACTTACAATTACAGTTACATAATCGCTTGTGTGCGCTATTGAAAATTGATAGTAGCGTTGGAAAAATGTTTTGTGTATTTTCTTTTTTGTGTATTTATTTATTTATTTTTTTTAATTTTAAAAGATACACAAATCGTTTCGGATAAATGCGATTCGGATAAACGAGTTTTTAGTGTAGAGCTTCAAAATAAAAGTTGTAAAATGCATTCATCGCTTATGCTCTTTGATCAGAAGTGATATTTTGATATACTGTATAGCATTAATTAGATGCTCAAAAGCTAAAATTGTATTAATTAATTTTATTATAAACAATAGAGTTTGGGTTATGTAAGACTAAAAGGGCCGTGCAGGCGTGGCCGTGCGGTCTCGGCGGCGGTCTGCCGTGGCGGCCAGTGCGCCAGCAACTGGGTTCGAATCCCGGCAGTGGCATGGCTGTTTCAATTTCCTTTCCTGTATTGTCCAGCCTCTTCTTCACTTTCTCTTCGGTCTGACGTCATTCCTTAATGGCGTCCTGGGGAAGGCCACGGGAAACCACCCCAGTATCTTTCCCTTGAAATTCTAGGGAGTCTGCTAGGGGTTCGCCATCTTGGGAACACTAGCGCTCCCTGGAACACGGACGCTTCGGTTACGAAGCTCGCCCTTCGGTGCGAACCGGCTCAACAAAAAGACTAAAAGGAAATCATGTGGCTATATATACTTATTTACCAATTCTAGCTTTAAGGACTGCAAAACTTAATGCGAATAGTTTTCGAATTACGCAATTTCAGTCTATCAACTAAATGTATGATTCTGTACGAACATTGGCCGGGAGGTTTACTACATATTAGTATGTATTAGCAATTATGCACCTCAACTTTTATAATTAAAAGTTTTTATCATAAAACATAATAGATTATTATTGGGACTATGCACTCCTTCGACAGCTATTTACTTGCGTGGCTATTTCGTGTATGTATTGTGATCTTTAAAAACTCAACGTGCGTTTAAGTACCTCGAAATTGGATGTTTAACAGTTTAGCCGAATTTTCTCGACCTGACTTGAGTTTATTGTTTGTAAATCAGTTTAAGGCCTCCTTTGGTTGGAGTCTAAATGGTGTTAATTTGAATAACTTAAAACTTATGTGCAAGAATTATTTGAAACTACTTCTTCAGAAAGCATTATTATTTATTATTTTTCATCTTCAGTTACTATAAATCGGAAAAAATGAAATTCATACTTATTTTCCATCTGACCTTTATGATACAAAAATAATTCACTTCAGATCAAAAGTATTTGCTCAGCTGATTGGGACAAATTATGCTTTTTCCCCATTAAAACCAAACAAACAAACAAAGAAATATGCCAGAAAACAATTGATAATGAAACCATGTCAGAAACACCTTCTTAGCAGAAAGCGAAGTAACATTAAACAGCTAAAAACGCAACCTTAAAAGACAACAATGCTAAAAAAACGAAAATGATTTGAGAAATAGAGATATGATATTCATTGACAATAACTTCTCCTATCTTCTTATCTTATCAATTCTTTATAATCCATTTCAGATTTCTTTAGGTCAATCTTAGGCAGCTCATAAAAATATTGAAGTTTGTTTAGATCGGCACACAGAATGATAATTAAAATACATCGTTTGTGTGATGTAATAAAAACAAGGTAGGGAAAGCGATTAGTACACCAATCATATGCTTCGCAATGTCTTCTGATAACTGATATTGCTTTAATTTCCTTGTTAAATTAATAAACGCAACAATTGCGCCTTTTGACAATCCCATTTATAATACAATTCTACAACAATCACTATAAATGTGATTGTTGCGAATGCAAAAGACAATTGTTGCGATTGTTGTGATTAATGATAATTTAATGAGATTTTAATGATACTTGTTCACAGACGGACAGACAAAACGGGAATCTACTGATCTTATCAGAAAACTAAAAGCAAATATCAATGTCATTGTTAATCAGCTAACAGTGATAGGTATCTGAAATAGATTGTAGTCATTGTCAAAGCGTCATCGGTCCGTTATTCTTTTTTGTTTTTTCACCAGAAGCATTCTATGGAATCCTTTAAATAGAGGAGCTGTTTGATGTTATCCATTAGCCTGAAGAAACGTTAAATTGTAAAGGTGAAACAGGTTGTATTCTCGATTTTATTTAACAAAAAATATAATTAAATTTCAAAATTATAAGTGGGTTGCTTATTAAATTCTCGCAAGTTTCTACACATGTTAAGTTGCACTTTAGAATATAATCTTTTATAAAGTATTATTTAATGGTTTTATTCAACTACATTGTTGTGGTGCTTAAGATATATATCAAATAAATAGATATTGCCAGAGTTAATTATATTAATGCCATTTGAAAAAACAAAAATCTATGTATCCAAAACTTCAACATTCATTGAGTTTCTTTTCAATTCCATTCATTGTGGAATAATGGCTGTAGTGCGTCAGCCATTTTTTATTTTGTATAAAAAAAAGAGCATCAGGAATTTTTCTCAGCAAGCTATGAAACTTACAATTCTATCTATTATTGGATATAAATGTACCTACAAATAGTATTGTAAGTACAGTTTCTTCCCGTTAAGAAGACACAGAATGCAGCTTTCTAAATGACTAGCTTAATGCTCAAAGGTCACTCATAAGAGTAAAGAAAAAACTTTCAATGTGTAAAAAAAAAAAGTTGATGTCCGTTAATTTGTCTTATTTGGAATTCAATCTTGTTTGTAAGACAATCATATTTAAATTATCATTTATGTTATCCTCATAAATATCGTAACGCTGAACTCTCGGTGTCGTAGAATCATTGGTGCACAAAATTATTCAAAACAAATGCCATGTCAAAGTCACGTTTTTCCTGTAGCTTTCAAGGTTTTGTTTATCACTTGAGACCACTTATGATACAAACGGCTTATTTTTTAGTCCATACGATCTTACTAAAAGTGCAGAACATTTACAACATCTCTTTTGAATGATCTGTACAATACCTAGAGATGATAAAACAGTTATAAACATTAATATTCACACCAAGACAACAAGGGTGTAGCTAGAATGACAATTCAACAGTCATTTTCGAATTAAAGTCTGAAAACATCCAAGGCCTGGACAATACTATCAACTTAGTAATGGATTAGTCTTTCCTGGTAGTGCTTCATTACTGCGAATTCACCCTTTGTCCTTTCCTCAAATTCCTAACCATCTCTGTTCATTCCGCCTTATGCGAATTCCATCGATATACACTTCTCTCTGTCAATCCATTTCTTTCTCCGTGTTTGTTCCATGCTTTCTTACGTGTCCCAGTTTTGACTTGGCTTCTATATGGGAATGGGAGAGTCATGAATGTAAAAAAAAAAATTATTCATATAAAAAAAAATCAGAAAAAGAGAAAGTAAGTAAAATGTTAGATGAAAAAAAAAATTGGCGTTTCATTGTTGCTGGTTTCTACTGTTTCAAATTTTTTTATTGCTATTATATTAAATTGTTATTAAGTTAATAGCAAGTGTTATTAACAATTTTTCAATAAATAACTGACAAAAATTTTGTTATCAATGAAAAACAAAAAGATATTATTAAAAAACATGCAATTACTGTACTTTAAAATGTATTTCAATGATGTAATTATTAAACCAAAATAATTGAAGTCGTCACAAATAAAACATTAATAGATTGAAATGGGTCCGGCAATGATCCATTCTCACAAGTGAATAAATAATTTCTATTTTACTACTTTTGAATAATAATACTAACTAGGTTGAGAAATTACTGTAGAAAAACTTTGATTACATTTATTGATTTTAATACTCTAATTTCATTTACCAAAGGAAGGATGGACTCTGACAGTTCAAAACACAAGTTATCTAAATATTATGAAGATGAAATATATGTAGGATCAATAAGTTTATGCCATATGCAGTTCCACTACAAACGCAATGTCACGTGGTCGTCTATAGTCGATTCAATCGGTTACTACGGCAACAGCTGACGTCATCACTGTGCCTCTCCTGAGGCCATCGCTGAAGAGAAGTTTTGGTAATAATGTAATGTTCATAATGCGCTTTTTAAATGAAACTCGAAATAAAAAAAGAATAGCCAAGTTGCCTTTAACTGAAATAGTCAAAGACTATTACATTTGCTGATATTTTCTGGTTTTAATCAAAGCAGATGCAACGCATCCCCGATCGATAAAATCCAAAGCAAAACAAACATGACGTCACGATATCATGGCCGGAGATCTCGAGTGGATGCTTCAATGCTCGGTTTTAATTTTAAAACAAGGGTGTGTATTTACGTAGAAATGGCTTAGGAATTTAAGATGGTATTCTCGGTTCGCAATACAGTTTTTTGAGAATTTTAATTTCGACCCAGAGGGTCAAGTGATAGCACTGCATTACAAAAATGTAATAGGATAGAAACTTAGAGGAAGTGGTATGTGGTGTGTGTATGTGTGTAAGTGTACGATGAGTGGTGGGGGAAGCGGAAATGGGTCTCGTGGAATCCCTATCGTGACGTCATCAGAGACATGGCGGCGATTTCTAATTCCACTAATTGGATGGATTCTTGCAGCTTTGGAGAGCTGCGAGAATAAAATCCGCGAGCTTTTACACGAAGACGAGTTTGCACGTTAGGAGGCGGAGACGTTGGTCAGTGAAATGCAACAACCGACGCTGCGCTCCTGCGTCTGAGAGGCATCGGATGTTGGAATTGAGAGGGAACGACAGAAAGATGAAAGATAGAGATAGAAGTAAGGCTGGTGGCAACTACCTGTTGCAGGCGGGTCATCTCGACGATGGCCAAGGATTCCATGGAGCGTCCGGCAATGCAGGCGCGAGACGACGGCTCCAGAGTCACGCGCCCATGGTTCTACGAAGGGCAAACACTTCTAAAAATGGCTGTGATAACTCGATCGATGGCTAGGAAGCTCGCTTCGCCGGCTGCGATTCCGGAGAATGGAGCTGGGGCGCATGCGCGTCGAACATCCGTTACCATGGAGACTCAGGGCGAAGCCGCATGTTTTGAGAGTAAGGAATTGGAGGCAGCTAGGGGAATGTCGCTAAATGGGGAGCAGATTAAAAATAATTGAGGGAATATGGAGCCTAGCAGAATTAACAGGGCAACGCATGAATACACAGGGCATCTTGAAAAACAAGGAAA
>JAFIDM010012231.1:121664359-121691105 GCA_023159025.1 Thereuonema tuberculata | reverse complement strand
AGACATGACATATCTTATTTTTAATTGGGACAGACATTGGTGACTTAAAAATCTGGAGTTTTATATGTTAGTTTTAAATTAGTTTTAATTAACATTATGGTCAGGTCGTAAATAATACGACCTGTTATTTACAAAGCTTCTGTTATTTACAAAACAATATAATATTCTATAAAATGTTAATAATCTAGTTTTACAATATATATCCAGTAGATTCGTAAAATGTAAGAGTTATTCTCACACTATCAACTCTAGTAAAATGATTTCTTTCCGGATGAGTTTTACCGCGAAGGAATTATTCGTATTATCTAAATTTTAATTTTTATATTCTATTATCGTTTAAAAAATGTTGAATACGATGTAATTTACAGTAATTTACAGTGCTAATAGTTCAATGAGGTAAGATTAAGATGCCTCACCGTATCCCCACTAGCAAACCAATCAATCAATTTTAACAATTTTAAAATAATAATAATAATAATTCTATTTCAGCACTATTGTTTGTCCTAGATCAATTCACAATCAGATTGAATCAGGTTTTTTGATAAAAACTTAAATTATTTCATCTCCAATTTAATCATAAATTTCATATTATACTTGATGGAGAAAATAATTTCTATGCTGATTTTTTTATTGGGTACTAATGAAGGATGCAATTTACTAGCAAGAAATGAAATTTAATTCTACAATTTGCGATCTTAATATTGAATGGTAATGATGAGATCCCAGAATCTTCTGTACGTCATTAAAGGTTTAACATCAAAAGAAAATATATTCATAAAAACCTCGATTTCCATAAAATTAAATACAACTAATCTGCTAATGTTTTTCAAACATCACAGCCTTTTGTTGGCTGTAAATCTTAAATTCTTTCGAAGGATACAAATTAATAGCCAAATAAACCTTACGAATTTTTATCAAATTTCATTAAATTTTTGGGATGATGAATTTATAGCATCTCATTAGAATACTTTATTAGAATTAAAATCATATTCACCTAAGATAGAAAGGATAGGACTCTTGCCACTACTAAAGTTTGAGGAAAAACACATTTTCCGATGGAAGTCTATCTTTAGATATCGAAGAACTAGTTTTTCATAGGCTTATGAATTTGATTCATTGATAAGGAATGAAACTTGCTCTCAAAACCTAAAAGGCGTAACGAATTATGTTTACCTGGCATAAATAACTTTTCAGATGATCAACAATAGTAATATGTAAGAATGACATTCAGTCGTGTTTATACTACAATACATAGTGTAAAGCACCAATCCAAATTTCTGAGTTGGCAATACATCTGATGGCTACTGAAGTTTAGGCTCGGTACAGGGTTTAGTAATTGAAATAATATTATAGTATAAATACTGCATATGGGCCGGTAGTCAAGAGGTAAGTCTAAGCCAGGTTCGATTCCCAGTGGAAGTCTGGGATTTTTTTCCCATTGAATTCTCCTCCACTTAGGATCCACCCACTCCTTACGGAACGGATATCGATTTCTTTCCGGCGATTAAAGGTGGGCCGGCGTCGGGCTGACTACGCGACCTTAATTTAATTCTGCTGAAACGTCGGGAGCTTTAACGCTCGCGAGTTAAGGGCTGGGTATGCCTGTGGCTGGATACTTTAACTTCAAAAATATGTATATAACTTTTATACTAACATTCTTTGTGATTGGCTGACAATATGATAGTGGGGGTAAGATCTATTTTAATTCAGGAGAAAATAGATGGCTTCATGGTATCTACTGAAGCCGAGAGGAACCAATATCTAAAATGAGAAACTGTGCACTAATGGCGCTTGATTCTTTGTCAGTTAGCAATGGTTTTTTTAACATATACTTACATTCAGAGAGTCCTAATTCCAAGTACTACAAAAACAGGGAAATCAAAGAAGATGCCTTCTATTCAAGACATTCTCACTATTATTTCCAAGATATAATAGGGCGTGGAAGGGTGTGTGGATGTGGAAGGAGAGCTTCCTGGAACGATATTCCACCGCTTCCTAAAAGGAAGCCTTTCGCCAATCGAATCACTCAGTGCCCCACCCTTTGATTTAATTACGCACGTTATATTTCTTTTTCCATCTTAAAGAATCCAATTAAAATGAAAATCAATAATTCTTTTTTCTATTTCAAGAAAAAAAAACCCTGAAATTCCTTTGTTTACCTTTTAATTTTAACTTAAGGGAAAAAGTGTCATTTGAGTAATGTTGTAGAATTTAATTTCACCAATTTCATAATTTCGTTTGAATGAATACTTTTCAATAAATTAAGAATAAAACTTTGTTAGATCTAGTTTCTTTAGATAATCTTATCACACGACCAACATTTCAACTGGAAAACCCAGCAGTACCTGTTTAATTGGTGCAGAATCAAAGGAAACAAATAAGTTATATATCAAAGCGGAAAAGAGTAGGTTATGAGGAATTATGAATTCCAATATTATTCGATTCTATATACTTATATATAATTGGATTTTATTAAAGCTTAATGTTTAATAACATTGATAACAAGAATTGTGCTTCGTGATAAAACGAGCTGAACTTTATCGCAGGTATATATCATTTGATCTTTTTTTTTTAAAATCCAGAGCTGATTAGAATTATCCATTTTAATTTGTTATTTGTTTAAATTCTTCTCTTTAATATAATTTTGCAAAAAAAAAAATAATATCCTGATTGAAATCCATAAAAAAGTAATGCATTTTAGAAATATTATTCTTTCTTTTTAAAGTCAACAAAGAAATTAAAAGCGTTTTAGAAATCTTTCTTTTTTTTTTTTTTAAAGTCAACAAAGAAAATAAAAGCGTTTTAGAAATATTTCTTTTTTTTTTTTTTAAAGTCAACAAAGAAATTAAAAGCGTTTTAGAAATATTTCTTTTTTTTTTTTTTAAAGTCAACAAAGAAAATAAAAGCACTTACAAATATTTTTCTTTTTAAAAAAAGAATGTTTCTAAAACGTTTAATTTTTGTTGTTGACTTTATTGAGAATACTTTTTCCTGTTTGCAGAATTCTACTTTAACATTAGCTTCACTAATGTTAGTTGTTATGGGTAAAGCTCGTCGTTCGCTAATGTTTAGACCTTTATAGAATTCCATATTTTTTTTCTATTAGTACAAGATCAATGTTGAAGTCAAATTATTTATTTTTTTTAAGTATTTTTTTATTTTTTATTTTTACAGCAATAATCTTCATTTTATGATAGTTCCTTTTCAAATACGTACATGATTTCAAAAGCGAATTAGTTCACTCGGTGAGTCTTGAAATAAAAAGTATCAAACAACAGTAAAATATTTGTTCTCTAGGGGAAGTCGTGAGGATTCGAAGAAGAACAATTGTCCTTCTAAAAAAAAACAAAAAAAAACAGCATATGAATTTTGTTTATATGTAAACTCGGTGATTGTAAAACACCTGATATTTGAATTTAGCGCCCTTTCACACGCAGCAACCTTGATTGCGCGATCAACCACGCCACCAACCGAAGCTCAATTAGCAAAATGTACATTTTGAAAAAGCAGCTATTGATGTTGTGCTGTTATCTCAGTTACAAAAACGGCAAAAATTCTTCACGGACATACGTAAATAAATTTTACAGTAGAGTATACAAATATATAAAATAAATCGTCAATTATCTATAAATATCAATCTTATAAAATTCATTTTTTTTGAAAAATGGCTCCATTGAAATCTAGAGAACGATGTGGTCGCGCGGCTAGTTTGGCCGCATGAAAATCGAGTCTTGTCGCGGCCAGAAGCGACCATGCGACCACGAGTGAAAGGCTCAACTGAAATCTACAGAACAACGAGGTCGCGCGGCCAGTAAATTTTGGCCGCGCGGCCAAGATCGCTTGCTTTTACAAATAAAGCGACCATGGCCACGCGGCCAAACACCCCACCAGCCATAGCTCATTAAATTGACTCAAGCAATTCAGGTGACTGCAAACCTTTTATTTCTTTTATATATTTATTTTACCAGTGTACCTAAAATTATGAAAATTTAAATATGAACTTGTGAAGCATGTTAGATTTATATTTTCTTGATTTTAATTTTCAAAATATTCTGTAATTAATTAAATTAAAATTCAAAAACAGTAAATTTTTGGGGAGTTATCGAGATATTACTTGACATTTTCAACTTAAAAAAAAATATATGAACACCTAAATGCTACAAAAATTAATAAAATAATGATTTGTGTTTAAAATATTTATTACTATTGTTAGGCCTAATTTTTAAAAATTGTTTGAGATTAATTTTTTTTTACATATCAAATAATTACAATAAAAAACGTTTTCATTAAAGACTTTGTAAATATCATGTAGATTCATTGGATGCTGTTCGTTTTCGAAAATAAATTTGTTTTGAAGCATTTTCCCTTTCATCGACTTTGGCCAACTATGGACCACGGGCTAGTCCTACCTGACAACGTCAGGGTGAGGCTAGGAAATTTTGAAGCATTTTATTATAGAAATAAATTTTTGTTAATTCTGTTAATCCAGTTCTAAAAAAAAATGTTCTTTGTTCATAAATATTCACGAGCTTCTAATATGAATTTTTCAGTGTGTAAGTCCCCATTCTCTAAAGTAATTTCGTTTTAATCATGCTTTTCAACACTTCACAAACCGAAAATAAACAGAAATCACCTTCTGGCCGCAACAAAATTCGCGTCTCATGGGGAGGCTCCATTGAAATCTATAGAACGACGGTGGTTGCGCGGCCAGTCTGGCCGCTTGAAAAATCGCGTCATGTCGCGACCAGAATTCTGGCCGCGTGGTCAGAAGCGACCAAGCGGCCACGTGCGAAAGGCTCCACTGAAATCTATATAACGACGAGATCGCGCGACCATGGCTGCGCGGACATGATCGCTTCGTATGAAAAGGGTCTTATACTTTGTTTCTTAGAAAAATTCTTCAAAACGAAAGTGATCTTTATCTTATATCATTATTTGGCAGATCAATTACTTAAAACAAATATTTGAAAACATTGTTCAGCTTCGGAAAAATCTCACTTCTTATTGTTGAGCTTCTTTCTGAGGTTCAACAAGATAAGCATTGATGTAACCTACATTTGTTTGAGATTAGCTGTGCTACATTAAAGTAAGCAGTAGTAATTATTATAAATTATTACAAATGGCACATAATAGGATAATTTAACCTAATGGGAAAGAACATTTGAAAATAATAATTTGCAAAACTAAAATTTATTTTCTATCACATAGGCGTACACAGACTGATATAGAGCAAGAGAAACTACACTAATATCCTACTGGCACTATGCGATAATTCAAGTACGGCAAAGTAGGTGGCAAATGAAGAAGAATTAAGTGAAATTTTATTTTTGTTCTGTTTCAAGAGAAAAAGAAGTCAAAAAATGATTGTGACCTTCTAATATTAATATCAGTAATATTAATATTACTGCAATCAGTGACTTCAGGCGTCAAAAATCCTTGAGATGTTCCCTAGTTACATATAAAGCTGAACTGATGAAGATGTTCCGTAAGCACGAAGAACTTATGTATCTAGAAAAGTTTTCATGAATCGCTGATACTTTAACAAAGAGTGGATCATATACTGAGATAAGGGAAATTCGAAAGAAAAGGATTTTGGAGGAATTGAAAAACAAAAATATTTCAGTGTTGTCTAATATTTCTTATTCAAACGGTAAGCAACCTAATACAAGATTCATAGTAAATAGTAGTAGCTTGTTGAATAATAAAAGCCAAGTATTTGGAAAGAGCATTTCTTTCATTCTTATATGCTCTTAATTTCAAGACTTCTTAAGATATTTCAACGTGATTTCACCAGGATATCTCTCCCAACGAAAAAAATGCTTTCAGAGTAAATGAGGTTTCGGAAGTGAACTGGTTTTCTGTTGGCAGATGAAAGAGGCATTCAAAGGAAAAAAATACAGGAGTAAATCAAGTGCAACATAATGTAGTTACAAGCTTCATGAATCACTGGTTTGCCAAGAAAATTGTTGTCATAGTCAGTTTACTTTTCAAAATTCAGCATCTAATGAGGATGTAACGTTTGGTTTCTATTCATTTCTTTTTGATATTTAATATATGTTAGAACAAATAAAGCTAACACTTTTTATTAACATAAAAAGAAAATAGGGACTTTATTTTTAAAACATCTTTAAAAATGCTCTAAATTCTGTGAGCATTTTCAAATAAAAATTCAAAACTATTTTCAATGAACTTAAGCAGAATCAAATGAAACCGTCTCCTTTGTGGAAGTTATGTTAACCAACTCTTTTAATTTCATTTGAAGCAGATTTACACTTTAAGAAATGGATGTTCCCAGCTCATCTCTAATTATTAGGTTGGGTAGTAATTTTGAAAACGGAAAGCCTCACGTTGTTTAAATGAACCCCCTTTTTTTTTTTAAATGGCAACCAATTTAGCTCAATAAGGTTTAATACTTTGACATTTACAGTGTATGAACCTCCGACACACAAACTTTTGAGCAATATATACTCATATATATATATATATATATATAAATATACAGGATAGTACTTTTCATACTGCTATTTAAAAATGTTTTCTAAATATTTGAAGCTACTGAGACTTCCTTCAATTTCTTGGCTTGAATTTTTTGATCACGATGAAACTCCATCAGGCTATTTTCTTGGTGTCGGTACAGGGTCGAAATGGTGTCAGGCTTCTATCGCTTTGGTAAACATCGCCCGGCCTTTTAGCCGCATCCTTCGCTCCCAATCACCGTCTGGGCAAGCGGAAGCCCCCAACCAGTCACGCATTGCGTCGACATCTCATCACAAGAAACTAACCGGCTTTTACACGAGCACCGAACAGATAGGCACGTTGCACTTGGAACAAATGTCGCGTTCGTTGACAGAAAGAGAGGTGGCGTTCCTCCAACCCTTCGCCTCCCTAAAGACAATCCAGAAGCCTTACCGCTTTCACTGGAAGGCTTAAGAGAAAAAAAAGAAGCCTGGACTTTGAGCCAGACCTTCCCTGTGATAGATCTTGACTTTAAAAGAAGCGTTGGTTTATAAATAAATCCAGCTTTTTTCCTTCAAGGCATCGATCGATGACCAACATAAATAATAGTCTTTCCGCAATGGTCGGACATTAAGATATCCTCTACATTTATCAGAACGAAATTAAAAAGAAAGAAAAAAATCAATCCGCATAAATTGTATGAATAGAGCAATGAATTGACGTCAGATTTTATTTTTTCGTAGAACGTTGAAAAATAAATCGTTCTTTATCATCAAAAAGAAAATAAATACAAAAAAGAATAAATTAATAAAGAAACTGTAGTCATATATACAGAATTATTAGAAAGGAGCTTACAAATATTTAAGATTTTTAAATTGCTTTTAGATCAAAATTTAAAAAAAAAAAAGGCATCAAAAATTAGTTTCTTGCTGTAATAGGTATGGTTTTACAGTGGCTTCTTGCACAAGAAGGGTAACTAGTTTTGAGTTATTGTGATTATTGTACTTCAGTGGGAGACGTATATATTGAAACTCGAGCTCCTTAACTTAAGGGTCTAATTTAAAATTGAATTCAATTAAATCAATAAGGATCTTTCTTTAAATAATCAAATAAACTTTCTTAATCATAGACGGACAATTTTAAATAGCAATATACTTGTCAATCCTTGAGGATGGTCGTGCATATTTCGATTTCAAATTATAGTGTTTATTTCATCTCTGATGTAAAACACGGATTTACCAACATTACAATACTCTATCCTATTGTTGATATAGATGTAGTTTAAGAGATTCATTTCCTTAACAGATGCATTCAAAAGGCAGATGAAATTAATAGTTTCATTAATGTTTCTCTTTTTTTGTGTGGAAAATAACTATCATATCTTTTCAAATTTATGTGTCTTATTATTACGTATTTCAATAATTCGGCGTCGAATATTACTGGCCCAAGTTTTTTTTTTGAAATTTCGCCATATGCTGAAAACTTAATCTAATATTTTGGCGCGAGCATCAATCTGGAGACCGCGCGCTTGTTAAGGGAATACCAGCCATCATTGTCTCTTAATGACTCACGAGATTTCCACGAAAAATGAAAAAAAAAATGCTCATGCCAGCTCTGTAACATGCAGGGAAACGAAAAAGACATGGTTTGACGGGATATTAATCTAAATTACTGTTAAAAACAATCACAAATATTGAATTGAAACTAATTTTCAACACGAAATGTAATTTTGAAATATAATATGAAGTTCATGAAAGAATGTAAACCTAGTTTCATTACATTATTACTATTATGCTTGTATGTTTCAAACCTTGGGTTTCCCCAGCAAAAACAATATGGCGGGTCAAGGACCAAAGCACATATTGCCAAGCGTAAAGACGTGTGCAAGAATGATTAGGGATGTGTGGTTGTGTCCATAAATTTTCTAACTATGCGTGTTGTGTTGAGTACTACAGCCTTCTGCAGTTGTGCATAAGTGTTTCTGTTAAGTCCTAGTATGCTGAGACTGTGGTGCAAAGTGTTAGGTACCAGACCAGTGTCGGACAAGACGATGGGTACAACACGTACTCGATCCTGCCTCCACTGCTTCTGGAGCTCGTGTGCTAGATCAGTGTATTTACTGATCTTGTCTGCGTGAGTTTTCTGCATGTTCTTGCTGATAGGCACTGCAATATCAATGAGATAGGTCTGTTTGTTGACCTTATCAACAAGTGTGATGTCAGATCTGTTGTGATGTATGGTTTTGTCTGTGTGAATGGGACGATCCCAGTACAGTTTATGTGAGGATGACTCTAATACACTTTGTGGTATGTACTTGTAGTATGGAACCGTGTTCTTAATAAGTGAATGTTTGTGTGCTAGCTGTTGATGAACAATCGACGCTACCTGATTGTGTCGGTGGAGGTAACCTGTCTGGGAGAGAAGGGGACAGCCAGATGTGGCATTTCCTGCATTTGTCGTCATGCGTGTTTGCGTCGTGTAGGATGTGTTTCTTGTAGTTGCGTGTGGGGATGACTTGGTCCTGTATCGCGATCATGAACCCTTTGGTCTCCCCAAGCAGCTCGCCATTTGTCAGCCATCTGTTCGACGCTTCCATGTCGACATGAGGCTGGCTGAGTTCGTAGTGATGTCTGCCATGGAGTTCCTTACGAGCCCATGATTCACGCAGCTGCTGAGTGTGGGTATTAGGGGTGGTGAGTGTTGGAGAAAGGTTTTCGAGGTCCAGAGGTGTGAGGTGTGTGTCAGCCTCGACAATAGCTGAGTGGAGTGAGGAGTCTTCTGCTCTTTGGTTGAAATGTTCCTAAATGTATGTACTTGTTTATTATTATTATTATTATTTTATAGCCGGTGAAACAACACAAACGAAAAGCCAACATTTATTTTCAAATTATAAAATTTGCTGAATACGAATAGAAATTGGAAAGATTAAATTTTTGAAAAAAAAATCATTAAATTCACATTACTTAAGTTGTCTAAAGTCGTATAAAACCACGTGTAAATTAACAGTATGATTAACAGTATGAGTAACGCGCACTGTTTAAGACAACGGTAAATTCAATGTTTACTTTTTAAATGCTTTTCTTTTGGAATTTTGTTATCCACTCGGCGTAATTTCTCGACAAGGAGACATTTGAAAAGATTTTAAATATAAAAGGAAGACCATACCAAGTTTCAAGAAGATCCGTCAGAGATGTAAAAACTCAAATGGGACGAGAGGGAGGGAGGTGGAAAAACTATTATATATTGATCTACAAAACATTTATCATGGCTTCATATTTCAGTAAATGTCTGTTCTCAAATTCTCTCCATATTCGTTCATTTGTAATCAGTTATGGTCAGACAAACAACAGAAGCAACCTCAACTATTGCACTTCCTTTGTTAAATGAGGTGGAAAGGATCAGAAGGCGAACTTACACCAAAAGGTGAACAATAAGTTTTGTTTTAAGAAGCGCCACTAATTCAGTAACGCAAAAATCCTTTTAATCAAAGAATTGCTGAAACTAATTAAATAAAACTGAACATTACCAGTCGTAATTAAATTAGCTTCCTTTAATGGCTTCCCACTTTTCTTTTCAAAACAGCTTCTTTTGAAGATTTCTTGATTAATTTACAACATTTTATCAAATTATTGGATACTGTTTGAATTTCTACACGAACTACTATTAGTTAAGTTAAAGAGATGGTATACACTGAATGACTATTCTTCTAATGAGGATTAAAATTACCTTTGTCACAACAGTTAACAAAAATTTGGTTAAAGATTCATAAATCCTATTAACTTTCAATATTGATTTTCTGGAATAGTATTACCTTCCAAAAGTATAACTGAATTTCATTGTTTCACAAAATTAAAGATTGTATACAAAACATTAAAAGAACTTATAACTTTAAATATTCCTCCGGCCGTGTTTTCGAGAATTCTTGTGTAAATTCGATTCACAGAGATAATTTAGATAAGCCAGAATTGGAAGTAGGCACGCGCTTAGGTCAGGATTCCGAATTATTTGGATATATTGTCAAATTTCCTTTTACATTGCAAGTCATTTTATGAATTTAAATCAATATTTATAGTAAAGAAGTAGTAATTCAAGTTGCAAGTCAGGTTGGTAATTCAAGTTGCAAGAAATAATTTAAAATTTCAACTGCAGATATTTCTAGAAGATACATAGAATAATTAAGAGAGTGAAATCAATAATTTGGTTTGAATTCGTTTTGCTCATGTTTAATGGCACCAACTACTGCTGGTAGAACGGCTCCTCCGGTCTCAAATCTTATATCCTACATTCCATAATTGCTGTTTAGTTTTAAAGCCAATTCCTACCCGTATATTTATTTCATAGATCTGCTTCGACTTGTGTCAGTTACATTTCTTTGGCTGAACACGGGAAAAAAATGTTCCAACATGGGAAACTATAAGCTATGAATACTTACAACAAATGTGGCCAAAAAATCACATTCAACTTTCTTAAATTTGTTTAGAAATTTGGGGAGAAATGCAGAATAGGACTATTAGAGAATATATACAAATCAACATCAAATTTCTGGTGCTAATTTGTATACATTCTCTATTAGTCCTGTTGTGCATTTGTCCCAAAATTCGACGTAGACAGTGCATTTCAAAGACTTCAAAATTTTGAAGTCTTTATATAACGAAATTCATGATTCTGAACTATGCAGTACCGAAACTGTTTACAGAAATAGTTATATAAAGCTTTATCATTTAGTACAGACTATATTCCATTCTTCACTTCAGTTAGCTATCACTATTACAAAAGCTATTCTGTCATAACGCTTATTACCTATTTCTTCAGATAAAGAAATTAAAGTTAGATATAGACTCTTTTGACAATTGGATTGTTTGGATAGTTCAGAATTTTATAATAATACCTTTTTCATTGGCTGTAACATTTCCTGTTATAATCATTGAAGACTTAAATTTCCTAATTATTTCCTGTTGTTTTAGCATTAAAATTAGCTTCTTCAATTTTTGGTTTCCACCAACTGCAGAAGATTTTTCATGATAACTTCATTAGTCTAATAACATGACAGATGTATCTTGTAATTGTGACCACTTCATCATCGTTAATATCAAATCACACTGCATGTTTTTAAGATGTTAGGCTCTACGTATTTCGAATTACAAAAACATAATTAATAAAAAAACAAATTTCTCACTATTGAATGAGATTTTTAAATTGACAATTAATAATTTGATAGCAATATTTGTTTGATTTAGTTTACGACAATATAATACATTAGCTTTATTAAAAAAAAAGTTTAGTATTGATTAATTGCAGCATCAATTTACGCTTCGTGTTGTTTAATTAAGAAAGCTAATTCTGTGACAAAATTAGTAAAACCCATTTTTACTAAAACTGAAACCTGTTCAATAAATCTAGAAATAAGTTTCTAGCGGAAATTGTGAGTTCTCAGTAACTACTGGACTAGCAATTTTGACTGGGAATTTGTGTTGTAATAAGCTTTTCAAACATAGAACAAACCAGCCCTGTTTGGGTTGAATGGTACAAGATTTCAATTCATTGACTAAGTAAAAATTGCTCCGTTTCGTATAATATGCGATTAATACTTCATTGTAAATTTAATCCAGTATTTCCAAGTACGATTATTTGAAATCTGTAATACGCAAAACTGTCTTCATAAACTAAATATTAGGTCACATTAAAAGTATAGTATTGACTTAATTAAAAAAAAAATTGCAGAAAAAAAGTTCCGCACAACTAATCTCATGATACGAGATGAATGCAATTTTTTTTCTCAAAAAATACTCTTAATAAAATTGCCTAATTTTGATTTTGTATTATCTACGAACTGTGATCTTCATTCGTATAGATATCATTTATTAAAATACCAACTTAACATTATTAGAAATCTTAAGGTTAAGAAGTTATCAAAAAAATCAAGCCGATTGTTAAGTAAATGGGATTTTGTCCGTTTATACAAATGTTTGTATATAAAATTTGATCGAAATCTAATCAGCAGGAGGTCAAGTCATTTCTAAAAATTTACCGCAAATAAGCTTTTCATCAGTGCGCTCTAATAAAACTTAATTTAAAGATTTCAAATAAATAAAAAATTAAAGATTTCAAATTTCATACACTCGAAAAAGTTTCTCAATACGACGTAACAAAAATTATACGCTGCTTATTTCAAGGTCTTTGCTTATTTAATATTAAAATGATTAATTTTGGAAGATCTTTGGAATCCCGGTACCATTTGATTTCATTTGTGACCCAACTTCTTTCCAAAGAATCGAAAACTATTTGTAAAAGAGAATTTGGAAAAAATTTTACTTGTCAATTCTGAATTGTAACGCTATGAAATTGAATTCCATGCAGTTTCATCTCTCATTAGTAACTCGCCGATGTGAATTGAATAGTCTATTGCAACTTCTTTGCTTCATTCGTCGACGAATGTCAATTGTCCATACAATCATGACCTTGCACATATTTCAAAACCTAGCCTTCATTTGCGACTACGTTTTCTGACATGTGGGAATAATAATCTTAATTAACTTAACGTTAAATTTACGTAAAGATGAGTTTTTTTATTAAAAACGAATATGCGTCACATTAAAATGGCTTGACAAATTTTCTTAATACTTCAACTTAAAGTCAACTTAGAAGAGTATGATTACGATTATTTGGATCTTGAACTTTCTTCCCATCCTTCAAAACAACACAGAGGAAAAAAGCTTCTTTTCAAACGTTAATATTAATAACGCCTTATGCCAGTGAATCTCAAACTTTTTAAGTTCGCGGCTTACTATAAAACACAAAAAATTTCTGGCGCACTTCAGATACAAACTGACGAATGAACATATTCATGAAAGTAATTAAAACTGTAGAAAACTATTACTTATCATATCTTAATAAATTAAGCATAGTTATTGTTATTAATTGGTCATGGGTGGAATCTATACAAATGGATTTCTTATCATTTTTAAAATATACTTACATAACGTTCGCAGCTTAAACTAATGTTCCTGTTATATTCATTGAAGATTCTTAATATATACAACACATCCTGAGCCGCAAAGCACGGTCTGAGAATCACTTCACTATGCAATATAACATCGAATACACAGTTGTAAATTATCATTTTGATCTTATGCAGTTTTTACTAAATTGCAATTATTGAAAAATATCGACCTACATTTCAAAACTGCCACGTAATGAAAGCAGGACAAAAAAAACGGTGAAAACCTGAGGATGATTTCATTTCCTCGGCACTAGTGTTACAGGTCAGTGTGATGGTATTACACAATCCCAGACCTTCATTCAAGAGCAAAGGCTTTTATGGTTATGCCAAATGATAGGATAGATGTACCGAACAGATGGTGGATTTCCCGTGGAAAACCTCAGTCATGTAGAACTGAAATACCTGTGCCATCAATTGTAACAGCTCGTTTATGACTGGGGGGAAGTTTTCATATTACTAATGCATTCGATTTTTCCCCTTCCTTCTATTGGACACATTGCTATCTAAATACCAGTGTTCGCTTCTTGAGTACGGATTTATTCGACCATCGAGGGAAATCGTTAAAGGGTATTAATGGGCTTTTTAAATGCCTTCTTCTGGAGAACCGGTTCTTATTGGAATGCCACTCCCAATTTCACTGCTCGCCATTCTCAACTGAACGCCTTTACAGTCGAAACACGGAAATCTAACAGCAATCTCATTCAAATGGAAGTAGTAAATTGCAATAGAACATGATTAATAATTAGAAGTTAAAACAATAGATTTAAAATTATTGTAGACTTTATTAAGATTCATTTTGACCATGAAATTCGTTAGTTAATTATAGTAAAGTCGAATTAACCAAATACCGAGTCTTTTCTATTCTTCTCTTTTAAATAAACAAAAATAAATAAACATACATAAAAAATTATAAATATAAATACAAACAAATATAAGATTTGAATATAATTTTTAAAAACATTGTTTCTTCTATCAAAAATAAGCCTATCTTAATAAAACTACTTATGTTCCGAAACTTCTATTGAAGACCTTTCTATGAAAATTTATCAGTATCATTATTTTACTTCGTACTTTTACAAAA
Source organism: Thereuonema tuberculata (assembly GCA_023159025.1). Lineage (NCBI taxonomy): Eukaryota > Metazoa > Arthropoda > Chilopoda > Scutigeromorpha > Scutigeridae > Thereuonema > Thereuonema tuberculata. The sequence continues at coordinate 121,676,568 of JAFIDM010012231.1, read as the reverse complement.
AAAAAAAAAAAAAAAAGTAGGAAAATCATTTTTGCTTTTGATAATTAATTTGTAATGAGAGAGTATATAATTTTGAATGTAAAATATTTGAAAGTAATGGTAATTACAATAATAGTTCTTGGCTTAACCCACGATCCAGAATACTTTAAAAGCAATTTTTACTGTATTTAATTAGGATATCATCATTTTCGATCATCTCTTATAAAGCTTTACAGATCTGTCTGTGTCTAACCCCCTTCCCTAACGCTCTTCTTTTATGTTTGGAAAATAATTTTAATTTCCCATGAAAACAGAAATAATTTTTCCAATGAAACGTCCGCGACAGGAATAGAACTACAACTTTCTGATCCGAAGTCAGAGGATTCATCCATTAGGCCACTGGGACTGTAGTCAAATTATTGTTAAACATCTCTTATCACTCCCTCTGTGTATGTGACGCAATGAGAGAAGAGTCACAGAAAAGAAATAACTCATTAATTCCAGCCTACTAGATTAATATTTAAATTTCAATGTTCATTTTTTTAACCTATTACAAGCGCAAACCAGACGAGCATTATACGCAGAACGTCAACAACAGCGACGAACTGAAGAGTCGTTAGAGACATTTATTGATATGAATGAAGAAATTAAAAATATTTAAACAGAAAAAAACTTCTACTTTTTTTTTTATTTATTTATTTATTTCTTGCAAATTTAAACATTACAGTCCTACTAGGTAAACTCACGTACCTGTGTTGTAGGTGCTGAGAGTAGTTAAGTATGATAGATAATAAAGAATACATTAAGTAAAAATATTACAAAAAAATCTTTTGTAAAAATATTACAAACAAAAATTAGAACAGTACATAATTAGAGTGGAGTAAAAATATTATATGACAAATAAGACCAGTACATAATTAGAGTGAATTAAAATATTATGTAAAAATAACAAGAGCAACATGAATAAGATATAAAATAAAACAAGATTTAAAGATATAGTTTCTTTAGCTTTTTCATTTATATGTTCCAAATTATTTTTTCGTTGATTATTTTTTCTATTAGAAGATTTTTTAATTTTCCGATATTTTTTACATTATATATCTCAGGATCTAACTGGCTGAACAGTTTCGTTAAAATCCTATTATTGTTTCTAAGGCCGTAATTATTTTTTGGAATTTCTTACTTTTATATATTCTGTAGTTTACTACGAGTATTTGTTATGTTAGGAACTGTCTTTATTTTATTATTTACATTATAAAAGTTTTTTATTAATAGTGTATAGGTAATTTTTTGTTTTGGTAATAAAATGTTGTGTTTGATTCTTAATTGACGTTTCTGATGTTCGTTTAGAGTATTATATTTTGAAAAGATTAAATTAAATATTTTCTTTAAAAGCCTTTCAATGTTTTTCATTTCTGTTTTGGTGATATGTATCCAACAAGATAGTCCGTAGTTATGCTAGTTTTTATAGATAAGAATAAAAATGTAGTAAGTTCAGAAGATATTAATAATTTTATCCATTTCGCTGATCCCAAAGTTAATCCAGCCTCGTTCTCAAATTGGTGCCAGCTCTTCACCTCAATTTCTTCCTTTTCGCTGTAATCACGGGAGGCTGTACAGTCTAATTTCAAAAGAGGTCATTCAAGAAATATAAAAACAGAATATAAAAATACTTGGAAATGTCCGGCATATCCGGTCGAAACCTGGTCGTGTCATAAAAGTTTTAATAAGTTTTATGTTTTTTTTAAAGTATTTTGTGTATCTGGCCTTTTTAATTACTTCGTTAATTTTACACACGTTAAATTGTGAAAACAGAATATAAAAACCTTATACATACAAACATGTATATATACATATATATATTTCAACTTTCAGATTCAATGAAAATCCTATAAAATTTGAACAATTAGATACTAAAAATAAGTGGACATAGAAGGCTGACATAGCTTCTAATACCGACAGCTCCATGACGGAACTAGAGAATATCTAACAATGTAAAATACAGTCGGACCTCTATTTAACGAAATCGCTAAATCCAGAAAAAAAGTTCGTTATATGGAAAATTCGTTAAATAGAGATTCACCTTTTAAAATTTCTTTAAACTACATAAAACAGATTTAAAATACAATAGCTTCAATTAAATTCAGCTAAATTCAGTTCTAATTCCTTAGCATACTTTAATAAGCAAAAGTGAAGTTCATAAAAAAAAATCAGTCACTGTTCGGGTCCCCTTGTTTGCTTGTTTTTTTTTGTATTCCCTTCACGTATTTTCCCATTAAATGGATATTTTTGAATTTAGCTCAAATGTTACCGTTAAGAGACGGTGTTTGGGTCCTTGCAGAGAAATTAACGCGTTGAAATGACAAACATTTCATTTAAGCCAAAACAAAGGACTTCTATCTATAGGTTAACAATGCGTAGTCATCTATTTAGTACAGTGAAACCTCCACTAACGGACACTCCCGAAAAGCGAACACCTCCCAATAGCGGACAATTTTGCAATCCCCAGTCCCTTAATATAGACGTTTCCATGTATTGACCTCCGATTAGCGGACACTCCCAATAACGGACAACATTCTACAGAAAATGAACGATCTTGTGTTGTTTTTCAAAAGCAATGGAATCATAAGCAATGGAATGGAGGCTACAGTAATACGTAGCATCCAGAGAAAATTTTGAAATTATGAATCACGAACTCCAACGAAAACTCCAAACACATCAAAGTTCGGAAACGGAGACACGTGCGATCGACTCTGTTGTCTTCGAATAGTTTTGTGCTGCACGAGCAAAAAACATTCCCATTAGTGGGCCATTATTGCAAGAAAAGGCGTTGGAAGCAAAGGGGACTCTGAAGGCCTTGCAAAGCTAAACGATTTAAATATTCATATTGAGAAACATGTTTTCAATGCAAAAAAGAAATGTCAAACTCTGTTAACTGATTACTTTAGTTAATAAAATTAATTTTCTAATCCGTTTGTCTTTCTTAAAATAATGACAAAATTAATACTGTAATTAATTTTGTTATTATTTTAAGTAAGACTAATGGTTAGCATTCATTTAAAAAGGAAAATAGTAAACAGTTTACAATTGTTCATATTTTCTCATAGGGCAATGTTAATTGTAGAAATTTAAGATGGTACGTAATTTTTCATTAAATGACATGCTATAAGCTAAAAATTGAAAAAAAGATAGTCCTCCCCAATAGCGGACACCTCCCAATAACGGACGAAACTTCCGGTCCCGTGACTGTCCGCTATTCGGAGGTTTCACTGTAATTCCTTTTTCATCTGTTTATTCTGGAGATATGATTAAAATTAATTGGTTTTATACAGCTTAAGTAACTAATACAGATTTCGGTAAAGAAAAAAAGATTTAATTTTAATGAAAAAAAAAATCCATTCAGTTGTTTTTTTTGTTTTGTTTCTTCAGAACAAATTATAATTCTGTGAAAACACAAAAATATATTAAATGAAAAAAAGAAAGAAAAAAAAACCCAGCAGTTTAATAAAAATAGACTTTGTTCTTTCAGAAATTTCTTTGATTTGTTTAGTTAACAGATATTAAAATTCATTATCATTATTAATTAATAACCTTAACTAGGAAACAATCAGCTCAAGCTGTTTCGTTTTCAGGCAAACTAATAAACTATTGTTGTTAAACTTTTATTTTTTTCTGTAAGAAGAGCAATGGAAATAAGTGGAGGATTGGGTTGTTTTTTTTTTCCCAGTAGAGAAGAAAGATTTAATCTTTCCTCTGACTTTCACGCTAACCGTCTATACAACATCTGGTTGGCAACAGGACAAATTAAATCACAAAGTCTTGATAAAACAAAGCAAAATTGTAATCTATTTAAGATCAAAAGAGCACAGGAAAAATAATAGCTGATAATGTTTACGTATCACTAATAGATTTCGTCAGCAGTGGCTGAACCTCAATGCACATAACCCATGCAGCGAAGTAAATAAATAATAAATAAGAATAATAAAATAAGAAGTTTAATGTGCACGATTTCGTTAAATAATGTGGTTAATAATACAGCCTATGCACAATCATTTGATTAATTAAGTGTATTTATAACATAAGTAAATAATAATAAATTATAAACATATATACTGTTCGTTTTCGAAAGACATAACCACTGGCGGACGATTTTACTCCGCAGAGGGATGATACGCTGAGATGGGCACTTTCCTAAGAAATTCTTTTGGACATTTTTGCTTTTAAGAAAAAAATAACGGAGGAGTATTTTTGCAATATTATTTATTCTTTGGATAATTCTTTTCCGAAAAGCGCAAGTAGAACGCAGCTACTAGTAAACTAACACTAATAAACAGTAAACATCCCCTCTTAATTTCTACTCACCCCTATTTTAATGAAATCGAAGGAGACCTGACGCATGCGCAAAAGCGCTGAAGGTTCTCATAAATAAAAACGAACAGTACTAAAATTGGAGTCTTTCGATTTTCTCAACAAAAATCATTTTCAACTGTTATTTATTATTATTTATGTATGTTATAAATACACTTAATTAATCAAATGATTGTGCATAGGCTCTATTATTAACCGCAAATAAGAACAATTACAAAACTAAATACATTTCATTTTACAAAATATGTGGGTATTTACATTTTATATTTAAAATTAATAACCAAAGGTTCAGGATGAAATTTTAGTTCGATTTAACTATTAAAATTTTTAATTTTGATTTCGGAAGTTGCTATGAAACATCTTGCATTTTACATTACATAATTTTTATTAATCAAATTATCCTATGAAGTTTAATACTTAGTATAAATGGGTTTCTTTCAAGTATTACCAAAAGAAAGATCAGGGTCGATTTTTGGAAAAAAAAATCCAAAAACATTGTCATTAATTTTGATCTCCAAAAGTAGTTATATTGGAATGTTGAATTTTTATAGTAGAGAAGCGTCACCAATTCTGATCCCCCCGTTGATTTTGAAAGAAAATGGACACAAAAACTCAAACCTGTTAATACATCAGCCTTAGTAAAACCATCATTATTAGGGTAAAGAAACAGTAATTCGATAGAAGTACAAACGGAAAAAAAAATTACACATGAGAAACAAGGATATTGATGATTTTTTATCTTAATAGATAAATAAAGATAAATAAAAATAAACTATTAATGTCTTTATTGTAACTTTTTGAAGTCACTGATATTTGAAAGTTATTGTTAAACTTAATAAGGAATACATAATAAAGCAATTAATAAGGCCTACATAAGATGTTGTTAATCTTAATAATAAATATACTGTACGTAATTAAATGTAAATTTACTGTCGAGATAATATTTGGGATCAAGAAGTCAACGACGTGCTGATTTGAGAGCAGATAGCTGAAGTTTATTTTTATTATTTTTTTAATTTTTTTTAAAAGGGAATTGGAACCATCACAGACCATTAAGCAATGTGCATATCAAAATGTTGTTGATGATTATAAAATTTGATGATAGTTAATCAGAGTGTCATTGAAAATAAACAAATATCAGTGATGTTCTATAAAATTCACTGAAATTCAATTATTTCAATCAATATTGAAAAGTGACTTCACTGAGTTGATGCATCATCAATTCCATTTACATAATTTATAAAATCTCATTTACATCCAATTTCACATTCGATTACATATGTTTCCACCACATCCGATTAAATTTTAAAGTTTATGATTTGATGATTATTTATTTGTTTGTTTTTTACTGTTTTAATTTCTTTTTTATTCTAAAAAAGTAATAACGAAAGCAAATGTCTTTTTCAACAGTGAGTAAGCACCTTAAATAGACGTGGCTCTGTAATCCGCAGACTACTAATTGGGTTATGGCCTGGGTTCTTTTTTTTCCGTTCCTAAATTTTTCGATTCTTAAATGTCAAAAATTGCCAACTTCCTTTGTACCATTTCTTTTGCTTTTTTTTTATCTAACTTTCCCTGAGAAAATAACATGATTTCGATTATGAATACGATTTGGCTACAATATATATTAAGATTACAACCATATCCAATTTGCAATGGCATTAGATTCTGTAAGTCAGAAAGTATTTAGTCAAGGACTTATTATAGTAAATTCTACCATATTAAATATATTGTGAATTTCGTCCCAATTCACAATATATTTAATATAGTAGAATTTACTTTAATCAGTCCTTGACTCAATACTAAATACTTATGATATTAATATTGTTTGACCTAATATTAATTAAAATTTTCTATTTTAAAATTTTATTAAATTTTAAAAATATGATAGTACTTATTTGAAATGGTAATAAGACTACTTTCTCTTGAGCAATGGCAAATCAAACTGTGCTCCTGTATCGGTGACAGTATTAAAGGTTAAGTAGTCTTGAACTATAAAAATAGGTCCTACTCATAAAGTTTTAACAGATAATAAGACATAAGCGAATAATCTGCTAATAACAGACATAAGTTTAAAACTAGATTTGAATCTCAAAGCTGATTTGGGTGTTTCTTTTAAATATCATTTGTTTCTCCCTTTGTGTGAGTTTGACTTGTATGATTCTTGTTTCTACGACTTTGTTTCTACGACTTATTTTCAATTTACTATTTGTTTCTCAACCTTTGCCGTAACAAGCGTTCTGAGAATTAAATGTCTTCATTCTTCTGAGCTACTTTTAATTCCATTTTGCTTTTTTCGTAACTTTCAAGTTTGACTAGAATTGTTTCCATATTTGAAAATGCTCAAGAAGGTATTTTGCGTTTTCATTCCAGAAGTTCCGTCCTTCCAATCTTTCAATCAATGAGATTCGAATTGGAAATTAACTTTAGTTGGGCAGGGCTTTCTTAAATTGTGCATAACAATATAACGTAGCCCTTATTTTTGACATCAAAATAGAATTTTTTACACTATTGTTGTAAATTCCTGTATATCTCCGTTGCAATATATAAATGCAACGGAGATATATTTAATAAAAAATAAAAATGCAGAAGTTCAGTCCCTAGCTCTTGCCTAATTACAACGCCTCTGATTTCTTAACAAGGGGTGGGAGCTAGATATAGTGACACAAGAAAACTAGGAAAGCATAAAAAATTTTTGGTAGACTTGAATTCAGTGTGGAAGGACAGGAATGAAGATAAAATGTACTATTGATGCTCTTCTACTTTCTTCTATGGTTATGAATGTTGAGTTCAAAGAAGAGTCAAAAGCTTCGAGCTGGAGCCTTTGAAATGTGGCTGGAAAGGCTTATTGAGGCTCTGCTCGGAAGATGACAAGTCGATCTATTGATGGGCTTTGGATAGTGAGAAGATGGTCATCATTCAATAGGTCGAAGAAGGCTTAAGACTTTGGACATACTGCCAGTTAAATGATATTTTGCTGAAGACTATGATTGAAGAGTAGGAAAGAGTAGGCAAAAGAAAGAAAGGGACACCAAAGAACAAGATGGATTGAGGAAGCTGCAGCATTTTTAAATTTCGCAGAAATTAAGATCTCCCCAACATCTATGAAGAAATCTAAATTCATTATAAAAAAGTTTTTATATTAAGTTACGATGTTTACATTTAACACAGAAAAAAAGTTATGCGTAGTAGAAATAACATGATAAATCTTGGAAACTATATATTAATTGTTGATCTCAGATAATCAGTACATAGCTAATATTAGTTATTGTTATTTGATCACTTTTTTATTTATAGTTGGTAATTGATTCAGTATTATAATAACATATTACAATAATATATTATAATTCTAAAAAATTCTTCACATCAACACATTATCTTTAAAAAACCTTTTATATCCGTGATATTTCGCATTCTTTGAGCAAGATTGCTTCATCAGACGGTTAGGGATAAGCTGTAATAACCCATTCCCTAATACACAGAATTCCTGTAAAATCTTATTGGTTTTCACAATTGTATTAAAAATGTTGAAAAATTCCTGTAAAATCTTATTGGTTTTCACAATAGTATTGAAGTAATAATAATGATATTTATTAATAATGATGTATTACCTTCCCTTTGTTTTTTTATCAAAAATTCAATGTTCCCATTATATTGTAATTTGGTAGTAATGTGGCATTATTGATGTATTACCTTCCCTTTGTTTTTTAACAAAAAATGTAATATATCACTGTAAAATTCTATCATTTGTCATGAATTCTGTGTATTAGGGAATGGGTTATTAAAGCTTATCCCTAACGGTCTGATGAAGCAATCTTGCTCAAAGAATGCGAAATATCACGGATATAAAAGGTTTTTTAAAGATAATGTGTTGATGTGAAGAATTTTTAGAATATTTATGTGAAATTCAATTTTTTTAAATATATTATAATATTATAAGCCATAACTTTTATTTTATAATTTATATTACAAAATAATACGAACAAAAAACGTTTTAAACAGCAATTTAATTAGAAAAAAGTTAAATAGATACTGTAATTAACAAACTACTCATTTTACAAAGACAAACTTTTGATAGTAAGTTTAAATTATCGAAATCACGTTAAATCTCAACTATTTACCTTAGAAAACTTAAAGCCTAACAAGTATCAACAACACTGAATACCTGTCAACTGAAAAAAAAAAAAAACTGTCTACTAATCTTGAAAGCGATCGAGAAGAAAATTAAAAACAAAATTTAAAATCACAATATTTTTATAGTGGGTTTAACATCATAGTTTGTTCTAAATTCATGAAACAAAATCGAAATGAAGATAAGAGCTGGAATCATGAGTAAAGTCCTAATTATTAAAAAAGCTCTCTATGTACATTTTATCGTTATTTTTAGTAATAGTAATTTTTATCTATAAAAATATATACTAAAACATTTGTACTATACTTACTTCAAGATGGAAAAACGTTGATTGCTCTTCCAAAGTTATTTTTTTCTGTTTCAAATTCTATTTATTAAAAGAATTACGACACGATAAATAGAGTACTGTACTAAACTTTCTTATATTATCAACGAGACGTTTTATCTATTTTTCTGATATATGTGGATTTAATATATCTTTATAATTTAATCATAATTTTATACGAATGTAAATTATACGTTGGTATTTTGATATTAAAAGAAATAATAAAACAACTTATAATTATAACTTAAAAATATACTACAAACAAATGGCTCCGTCTTGCTTAGCACTTTGTCTATCATGATTTGTTGATAATGTTGAGGCGCTGTTACAAGTTAGGCATTACAACAATTACCAGAGACGGACTGACCACAAGGATGACCGGGCGAAGCCCACTAGATCGTTCTTACTTGTGTCAGTCCAGCTGACATTTTTTATTTCAAAATCACTTTGATTTGAAAGACAATGAGGCTATTTTGAACCAAACTCCGATGGTAAAGAAAAATCTTTTCAATCCTTCCTTGACTATTATTATACAAGACGTATAACTTGTTTTAAGATATATGATTATAAAATTTCAAAAATCCTAAATTTTAGCTAACGGCTAATTGTTACTCTCCAGTCAGCATATCAAAAGAAGAAATGTTTGTAAATGTCATCTATACTTCTCTGTTAAACTAAAGCCACCACTATTTTATCTTTATGAATGTAAAATACTGTCTAGAGAGAATTAAACTTTCCTAAGTTTATGGGAAAATTGTTGAGTATTGTTTTCAGCTTTCTAAAGTAAATAATAAAGAGTTACTATTAGATCAATAGTTTTCCGGTCTATAACCATTCATTTACGCATAAAATAAACTTTCATTCATAGCCTAAACTTACTACGAAAAGCTTCACTAGCTTTTAAGGGAAGCTAATTTTTGTTTCTTGTCTCGATGCATAACATGTTTTTCTTAAATTCCACCGCCGACCATTTCAGTTTCAACAGAAATAAGTGTAGTACGTTTCCACAAGAAAGTTCTCGTTTTAATGTGCACTTCTTATTACATTTAATATTAAGCTCATGACCATGTTAGGAACAGCTCCTGTAACTCCAGAAAAGTTGACAATATCACGTTACATCAAAATCTGTCAAAATTTGCGCAGTTGCTGTCAGAAAGATAACAGACGGTCGCACACGATTTCTAATGTTTCCTTCTTTTCAGATAAGGAATCGAAGTGAGGCAGACATGATCGTTATGTGACGCTTCAATGTCCATCTATCATGACAACATACAATGGATCGATTCTTGATCTTTATCTACATTGGAAAATGTTGTTTCAATGAATTGTTTTATTTTATTCAATTTCAGTTACTGTATTGAAATTTCTTCTGTCAGCTTGATAAATAACGTTTTATAATAATAATAATAATAATAATATTTTTTTTTATTATTTTTTATTTTTTACACATTGGTAATATGTGTTTTGGTCCTTGACCCGCCATAGTGTCTTTGCTGGGGAAACCCATGGTTTGAATCTTTTACGGTATAATCATAACAATACCCCATGAACTCTACCACCTCGCGGTAGGGGCGGGAACTACCCTAGCTTTAGGGAAAGCTAAAGGGTCCAACCATCCATGATGAGATCGTGTTCTGGTATTGATCATGCTGCATCGGGTGTGGCGCAGGATAAAGGCTGCCGTGTTCGGGGGTTAGGCAGAGGTCTCCGTTCAAAAAATATGCGGTGGTGTGGAGAAACTGGCACCCCTTTCAGCGTTATGGCTACCATAATTCCCGTGCAACACCATCCAGCCCGAAAGGTTGGAAATGTTTCGTCTGTGTCAGAGCAGGACGAACAAGACTGGGAAATCGCGCCAGCGCATCCGATGGTCATCGTAGATGAACTAGGATCTTATGCACGAATTCTACACCGTTACTCAGTTAGGGACTCATCTCACAGGATACAGAAAGCCACTATACTATTCAAACAACACCACATACCTACCACTGCAAGGTCGCAAGAAAACATCCCCCTTGGAGACGTCACCATGCGGGCGGAATCAGCGACCTTAGAGGATACATAGTCTGGCTCACACAATACTGTGCAGGAAACAAAACAAAGAAACTTATGTCCCAGGTAAGGAAGATATTCAAGCACATACATACTCGCCCTTCACACTCAAACAATCATATCCAGGTTCAGGAATATCTCGACACACTAAAACAAAAACTGAGTGCACTTGCAAAAAGATTATAAAGATACAAACAGTGCACTCTGCGCAAACAACAGAACAACATTTTTCAATACAATGAGAAAAAATTCTACATACCCCTTATATCTCCCTTTACTACATCCAACACAAACACTCCCACCAGCGAGGCATTATATGAATACTGGTCGTTTCTGTGGTGAAATCCCATCCCCAACAATGACAAAGCACCATCGATCACAAAGGAACAACAACTCACTGAAATTACCCTTCATGTTCTTCCATGACTTGCCTCTTTTCCTCATACATGGTGTCACATACCTACAGAGCAAGAACATTGAAACAACACAATCTGCAAACTACCTTCCAATCACTTGCACACAATTTACAAACTCCTCACCTCCTGCCTTGCAGACACATAACATCCTTTCCGAACAACAGAAGGAATTTCTAGGGTTGTAAGGAGCAATTCCTTTTTGACTCGGTAATTTTGCGCGCGAAGGATAGGAACTTACATGTCGCGTCATCGACTACAAGAAGGCATTTGATTAGGTCCCTCATTCCTGGCTTATACATATTCTTCATCTCTACAAAATATACCCCAAGATCACGGCATTCTTGGATGCCACGACGAAGAGTTGGAACACAACATTACACAACATTACACAACATTACGGGAATGGGGACTGTAGTGATGGAGGTGTAGGACGCACCTCCTACACCTCCATCACTACAGTCCCCATTCCCGTAAGGAGTGTTATTTTCCAGGGAGACTCCTTGAGTACTCTTTGGTTCTGCCTCGCCTTGAATCCATTGAGCCACACACTACACAGAACACGGTTATAGGCTTACCTCAAGCTCTCTTACACCATACAATATCACACCCTCTACCTCGATTATATTAAACTCTAGGCCACAAACAACGTACAACTTACTAATTTACTACAAATCACCATACAGTTCATCAAAGACATTGGGATGGAATTTGGAATATGCAGCAAGCTACATATAACATGCGGGAAGGCTTCGAATTTGAAAAGTTTTGAAATCGATCATGGGTTGGCCATTCAATCCATGGAAGAGTGAGAGCTAGGTACCTAGGCTTCCAGCAAGCGCGCATCATTGACAACGCAAACATCAAAAACGCACTCAAGAACACATATCGTGTTCGCGTTCAGAACATCCTCAAAACACAACTCAGCGCCAGAAATAAA
>JAFIDM010012231.1:121624818-121663959 GCA_023159025.1 Thereuonema tuberculata | reverse complement strand
ATTACTCACAGTTTCGTCTAACTTTCTTGCTTGTGAAATCGTTGGCACTGAAAGAATGACTTAAATCCAAAATGGCGTTGCAGTTCGAACCTCTTGTCAACATTCGTTAATGCATCCATTTTGCTGTAGCGATTATATTACAGGCTACTTGCAATCGTATATGTAATATCTGTAATAAATATAACCAGAAACTTTTTCTAGTTAAATATAATCCTTTCGCACTTCAGTCCAATTTGTACAACTTGTATATTTCGCCTAAAACACTTAAGTTATTCACTAAATTCGGCATAGCAACTGCCAACGTACTAAAGATAACAATCAGTTCATGCACTTTTGTTTTTGTGTTTGTTTTAGTATCATGCATTCGTTGTTATCTGTTCACGACCTTCATTAATTTTGAAGAATTTTCACTTCACTTATCTATTTCAAATAATTACTTCCACTTAATAAATTTGCAATATGAAATTATTAAAATAACACTAACACAATAATTTCACACAAACACGCAAAACGACACATGCAGGAAATGCCACACTAAGCATGAGACGATCGATCACATAATATCAGGCTGTCCCCTTCTCTCCCAAACAGAATACCTCCACCGACACATCTTGATCTTTTATCAACAGCTAGCACACAAACACTCACTTATTAATAACACGGTTCCGTACTACAAGTACACACCACAAAGCGTATTATGTGAGTCACCCTCGCATAATATTATATTTATAAATTTTATTTTATAATAACATTATATTTTAAAAACTCTTGTAATTGCCATATCATATTATAAAAATTGATTGATTGTATTAAAAAATTAATAACTAATTTTTTTTTCAGGAATTTTGTTTAGAATTTTTCTTTTTAATTTATATATACTGTAGAGCAGTCTTCTCAATCTTTTTTTTGCTTCACTAACAAGTTAGTTTTTCAAATTAGTAGTAGTTCAAGTTAATTGTTCAAATTATTATTTCTTTTTTATTATTATGTTGAGAATCTGAAATTTTGTTTATTCAATAGCACTCGCATTTAATTAAATAATTCACGCTGATTATTTTGCATTGCTATATTTTAAATTATACAGTAAAAAGTGTTTTTAATGCATTTCTAAATTAAGTAATTTCTTAGCAGTGAATTTTATTTTAAATTTTATATTTAAGCTGTCATTTTTTTCGTTCATTGCGATACCCCGGTATTAATTTATGTTACAAAAACAAAGTTACAAATAATGAAACTAAAATAAAAAAAGAAGAAAAATGACTAAATAATTTCACTTTAAAATATGTTGTGTTTTAAAGAAAATCACTAACTTCCTCAAATTGAAGTAAGATTTAATTAAAGGAAAGCGTTTATTTATGCTCAGGAAATAGTAGCCTAATTCATCAAAAATAATTCATGTTTTATAAAATATCTATCACAATTGAAATATATTGATCCTTTTGAAGACAATTTGGAATAAGTAGAGAATATGTTTTTCTCTAAATTTCGACGACACGGTTTATAGTTCTTTATTACAATCAAGGAATGTCAAGAAATCTTTGTTAGCTCACAGATATTCGGATACATATATGTTTATTTATCAAAAATATTAAAAAATAAATAAATAAACAAGCATCTTCCTTATCAGCAAGCAATATTTATATCAAATTATTTATTCAATATGAAACATCGGAATAGTCACATTAAAATGCAGGGTTACCAAAAATCTCGATGGAAAGATCGCGTCTGAAACGTAAATGTAAATGCCAAGTTTTCACATTTAAAATTAAAAATTATTAACTTCCAATAGTTTTCACTTGGAAGCATCTACCAAGGCAGTTTTTACGAAGGGTCGGTCAGAATGACGTCACCGCAAAGAAAGGAATCGTAAGTTCGCAGTAGTAATTTGCGTTTTTTAAATGCATATTTTATATGAAGTTGAAACGCTTTTTTTAAGTTTCTTACAACAATACTTTTTTACCGGATATCTTTGTTTCAAATGAAAGTTCGAATTTATAATGCTGTTTGTCACTAGTCTTCTGCATTTTGAAGTAAACCACTTAAGAGACTCATAAAAATCGGTGTCTCTTCGTCGACGATTCAAACAGGAATGACTGCGATAAGACCATAGATGAGATTTGGATTTAGTTTCTAAAGATAATCTTCATAGAAAAGATCTTAAGCAACACTAGCGTCCCGATAACTGATACAGCGCTTTTAAAACTGCTCTTGCCAAACCTCTCAATAGCTTGATATAAAAGTAAATAAAAAAAAATGGACGAAAAGGTTAAGCAAAAAGTAACGCTTTCGTAACAAATTAAATGTAATTGAGTTACAGTTACAGTTACTCAATTAAAAGAGTAACGGCGTTACCGATCGTTACTACTGTAGTAACTGTTACCAATAACGCGTTACTTTCTTACCCTGAATATTAGTAAAACATTATTATATTAATAATGTCTGTTTCCTCCTTATTTGCAAATTGGAAGCCACTTCTACAAAAACGATTTCTATATTAAAAATACACTAACACAATCACTGATTCTTATTTGATGCAAAATGAGCAATAAAAATAATTCAAACCCTGTTAAATAATAAATTAGTTTCAAAAACACATAAAACATTACATTTAAAAATTTTAAAATTAAGGCGCAACTAGTGTGTGCTTTGTTAAATAATTCAAAACAAACAAAGCCCTTTGTTAGCAACATGAGATTACTAAAATCTAAAATTACTATGTCTACTTTCGGACACCATATGATGTGGTTCAGTGACGTCACTTCCATTCTTTTTCTTTAAAAAAAATCATCCTTCAATGGAAGGATATTTTAAAAAATACTTTTTTAAATAAATAGAAGCTTATATGGCAAAGCAAAACTTATTACATGTTCTAATTTGCATTCCAGAGATAAATCTTAAATTGATATTTGTTAGCAAGTATTATTATGAAGAGTTTTTATCCTTTTAATGTGTTAAAAAAAATTTTTAATCTTAAAATATGTGTGTTGACCTCATTATATTTTTTATGATAATAATAATAATTATATGATAATAATACCTCACGCACGTTAAATTGCTTAATTAATTAAATTAAATTAATTAAGCAATTTAACGTGCGTGAGGTATTATTATCATAATTAAAAAATATAATGAGGTCAACACACATATTTTAAGATTAAAAATTTTTTTTAACACATTAAAAGAATAAAAACTACAGTTTCAGCTCGCCTGCGAACCGTTGGTAAGTGTTCGTCTATCATTAACTACAATGAAATTGCATTATTTGTTTAGTTTATTGTAAAATTTTTGTAAGCATGTCTGTTTGACTTTTTAAAGTCACAAAATTGCTTGGGAGTATGCTTCGTCATGCACATTCGCAGAAGTTGTAGTTAGAGGAATTCCAAACTGTTATTTTTCACTTCAAAGACTGCTTCTTCAGTGATTTACTGGCAAAACAGACAAAGCCTCATTTACGTGGGTAAGCGGTTACATAATCTGATATACGATTACTTGTAAATTACATTTCTTATAAGACAGTCTTTGTTACCTATTTATTTGAGTAGAGTAACATTGTTGGGAGACAGGACTATTCTCAAATTGTTACGAATATCTTGTGTATATGGTTATGAATTTACTATACAAACAATAAATATAGTTTTTTTAAAATTTTTTGGAATAATAATTACATCTGAATATCTAAGCTGTATTTTTTAAAACTCAATGTTGTAAAGCAATTATCTAACGCTGAATAAGTTACATTTCAATTTCATATCTTCTACTACTATGTTGTATTTCAGTTTGTAGGAAAACAGTTTCTCCTTCCGACATCGACAGCAAATGAGCAGAAAGGAATTAAAAGGAAGTAAGTCCTTTCCCTGCGTCTTTATCCCTCCTTTCCAATAAATATAATTACTCATTCGGGTGTTTAACGCCTGCTTAGTGGCCAAAGACAATGAAGTGCCCTACGTAAGTTCTTCCTTTTTTTTCTCTCCGTTGAAAGTGGCACCAATTTCGCCGCAACCTATTACTGGCCGTGTGTCGAAGCCAGAGGTTTAATCGCCTTTTCTGTCGAGGTTCCCGACTCACGATAAGCCGAGAGCGTGTCGATATCTAATCAGCTAATGCCAATTGGTGATGAGTGGATGGGGGCTTTGCTTCTCGGGCCTCCAGATAGCTTTCGGCTTCAAATCGTGACTGCGGCAGTGGGCATTTCCCCCGCGGCAACAGAGCGCTGATTTCGCGGTGGACCCACCAAGACCAGTGGCAAGGGGCCAAGAAACGATGGCAGAGAATAGAAAGAAAGAAAAAAAAAAAAAGAGTAGAGAGAGAGAGAGTGAAGTAGGGAGGGAGCAGAAAAGAAAATAAAGAAAAGACGCAGTGAGGAGGAAAATGTTATTCTTTTCGTTTCTCGCTGGTCTCGAAGTGAACGAGATTCACCAACGCTGACTGAAGCGATTTTTTTATTATTATTATTTTATTTTATTTGTGTGTGTGTGATACTCAGCAGGAGGCCTATCGTCTTTTTCCATCTTACTGACAATGATGCCACGGTTATTTATGAGGATAAATACAGAGAATCGTCCACTCATAGGAATACAGAAAAAAAGAAAGGCTGAGTTTCAGACCAATTAGATAACGGAAAAAAAAAAGACAGAAAAAATAAAGTTGATCAGTTTAAATCGTTAAGATTTGGTTGAGGTTTTTTGTTTTTTTTTTTCAATTGAATTTTCTCTTTTTTTATAGCTTTTGATATTATATTTAATAAAAACCGGAGATTAAAAATGATACTTCAAAAAAAAAAAAAAAAAAACGCAAGAAGTTTTGAAAGACTATTTTTATTAAAAATTTCTTAATTTTTCTTTGTATCTTTTTTTTGTTTTTTGCATCACATCAACGATCGTTGTTTACACCCACTTTTAGATATTATAGCTTTGGCTCTAAGGCTTTTCTACTGGAACGTGTCACCTTCAGGTGCTGTTTTCTCGTCAAGGACTCAAATAAATCAAATATAAGTTACATCGTCTTTTTTCCATAATTAGATATGGAAAGTTTCAAGAAGATCTATCCAGCGGTTCAACAGTTATTATGTGATCCCAAATGCCCACTGAGTGATTTGATAAGCATTCTTTCTTAGGAAAAATTGGTCTAAATAAGGAATTCTATCAAGAATTTTTTAGTTATTTCATTTAAAACTTATTAAAATTTATTCGAATATCTTTGAATAATTTTTGTCATTGAATGATTTAATGATCAAATTCAATATTTTCTAAAAATTATCATTTTTACAAGTATGAATTTTTCCTAGCATTTTAATAATTGATTTTTTAAAAATGAATCCTTAAAGCTTTTATTTTCAATATGCATTAAAACGAAACTTACCGTAATTAAGAATTAGCTAAGAATTACTTTTTTCACAAAGAATTAATTATTTCATATTTTATTTTACTCATTGTAAGTTTGCTTAATACAGAGCAATACATTTTTATTTTGTGTTGTTATCTATAAAACATAAATGAGAAAAGCTATAGTTGATATTGCTAATAGAAACCTGAAGTTCGTTGTTAATTAGAGTCTATTCTCTATTGTTAGTAGAATATTTTTGTCATTTTCTTTAAACCACTAAAGTTAGGGAATACAATCCGACGGAAAATTTTAAATCGTCAAACATTCCACCTTTTAGGTCTCGAATTTGATTTTTAATCCAATATAATTTCCATGCTAAAAGAAATAGTTTTCTCTAACAATCGAAGAATACAGGTTCAAACTATATTTTAGATATCATCTTTGCTTTCACCTCCAATTTAATAGATTACAACATCTTACATCAGGATTTGAATATTTTTTAAACAATTGATTCTTATTGGGCAGGAAATGTTCTCAAAATTTAATAGCTTATATTTCATCCCATATTGACATTTTCATAATATATTGGTCATAAAACCTTTTAACGAAAACGTTACATTTCAAATTGTCAGAAACATCATGTCAGAATTTCTTTAAAATAAGAAAGAAGCATAAGTTAGGTTGCATAGAAGGAAGAATGGTACCTTTGGTGAAGAAAAGTATGGTAATATGAAATTGAAAAGAATAATAAGAAAATAAAACAATAAGAATTATTATTTTCTGTCGAAACAATCATTACTCGTAAGTGCTGTCCCTTAGCAGTAAGACAGTTCCCTATCAGTTAATGTTACTAATAGTATTTACTATTTTTTCTAGTAAATATTGGTCTAACAATGCTGTTGGAAAGTGTATTTGACCTTTGCATTGTGGGATGTCTCTGACTTTTTGAAAACGATTATCTGAAAGTCTGTGACTTTCTGAAATACTATTGGATTTCACTTTCAAATATCACGAGCTTAAATCTTAATCTCCTATATCAAGAGCTTCACTACTTCGGACCATTTAAATCCCCAATCACTGACTTCTGCCGAAACTTCTCTGCTGCTATTAATCGGCTTTTGGTGTTGCGGTTCTGTCAAAGATCTTGTTTGGGTTGCCTTTGAATATCGTTACAGCTTCTGAAATTTGCGCCAAGAGTTTGAAGGATTACGGATTTTAGAAGCTAAGCTGTTTCTGACTGAAGAAATAAAAAATTTAAAAAGAATTTAGAATCCAAAAGTAGATAAAATGTTATTTTAGCTGGAATCGCTTTGAAGTTATTTCCCTGTTCCAAAATATAATTAACCAGAACCTTCTTTATTTTTTCAGTAGATTAAATATGGTTTAACCTGCCATAGTAAGAGGTAACTACTAATGCTTTAAATTAGCTGGCTTCAGCTTATAAATAATGTAAAGTGACTTATTGCATTCTTTACTTTATTTTGAATTTATGAATCTATTCCATTAATCCTTAATGTTTTCTTTGGTTTTTCTGATCCTCAAGTAATTTTCTAATCCTTTATCTTTCTCTTTAAATTAAATCTTTATAGTTCTTTATATGGCAGTATGGCGGATGTAAGTACATTTGAATTTCATTTTTTTATATATATAATTTTACCCAAATGTCTTAAATTGAGTCACTTTTTACTCTTTTGTTTTAAGTTTGTTTAATAAGCAAAATTTTAATATCGAATAAAGTAATAGTGCCGCTAATTAAGGCATAGCAGAATGGCCTAGGAAGTGATCTGCTGACATGGTTGAATCTGGGATTCCATAATGAGGCTGTTTCATTCCTTTCATGTATTTTTATCCTTCTTTTTCTCTTTCTCTCCTTCTGACTGTCTATTACCATTGTTAATTTCTAGGGTCTGCACAATGGGCACAGGCTTCAGTACTAGTATTAAAGATTCAAGATCTATCCAATAAAACAGCAAAAAACTGTTTCATATTGAAACAAACCGTCATTTTCAGCCATTTCCTGTGAAACAGGAAGTGACCGCAGGCCGAACTCGTAATTTTGCCCCACTCTGTAAGTCATAAGCTTCCCATTAAAGCATCACACAGCTTTCTCAATACCTGTATTATCCGCTTATACCTGTCTGTCTGCTTACAGGTGATGACAGACCGACAGAATCTTCTTAAGTGCTCCATCACCTTTACACTTTGTATACGTGATCGTAAAAAAGAAGTATCTCTTTACAATAGACTTAAGTCATAAAATAAATTAGCATTTGATGAAATGCCAAGTTTTATCTTCCTTTGAATTGTGTACTTAAAAAGATTTCATTTGTTAAGGATTTCTACTGCAAAAAATGAATCATTTTAATACTACAAAATCGTTAATCTACAAGTTTTGATCTTTTCATCAAAACTTATTGAACTTATTGAAGTATCAGAATTGTATATGTGTGTCGCTTACTTTATTTTTATTTAATCTCTTTAAATTATTAATTATTTAGATTCCACAACAGAGATCTTTAAATCATTTTCTACACAGAATCGGTTTTTCCTTTACTCAGAAAAAAAAAAGTAGGGTGAGAAAATGTGATTCATTCTTCTCACAGATAGAAACGAGGAATGGTGGCTATAAAATAACTATAAAATATGGAATACAAATGGATGATAAGGTAATCGTCACTGCATTTTGAACTTTATGGATTAACGTCCGTCCATCGTTAAATAAACACATACGAAATTCTTATGATCAATAACACTTATCTAAAGAACACTTTAGGTCCAAACAGATAAAAATATCAGAAACTGCAAAACATGAGAACATTGTCTCCAATGATTAGCATTAGCACTAAATCGTTCAATGGCTGATCATCACTACTGATAGCGGAAACATCATCCGATTCGGCATTAACAACTAAATCGATATTTTGGGAAACATCTACAGTGTCTTCAAAAACATCACTCGTTAAAATTCCACACTTCAGTACTATCTGCAGTACTAGAAAAATACCTAATGTAGATAAGGAATATTCCTATTATTCAAACTCCTATTATTCGTAATTCTAGGAGAAGAATCTCAGGAAAGAAAGAACAAAAATAAGATGGCGTAACAATTTTCAAATACTTGATATTTAGAACCGAATAATTGTACTAAAAGACAGTGATAGGATATTTTAAGTATTTCTTTGTATACTGTGCGTTTATTTAACTGACAATAGTGCTTTACAGAAACTGATGTTCCTATTTTTATGTATTCATAAATTGGCCACAATTGATCCAATTTCCAACATCAATAGATCACATTTTCTACCATTTGCCTACCAATACAATATAAAGTTTCTAAAATAAAAAATTTGAGATTATCATAAGTACATTTTTTTAGTAGAATTAGAAATCACCTTGTTAAGCATTGACAAAGGAATCATAAAGATTCCGAAAACTCTCGACCTTGGTTTTTCCGTAATGTACTTTTAAAACATTTTAACAAATTTTGGTGATTTCTTATTCTACTAAATGTAAATTTTAACACAAGCTTAAATCTAATAGTACGTTTTAACGACAAAGTATTTGGTAGCTATTTGCCCTAATTCTTTCATAATGAAATTATAATGAACGCTTCATTACTTCATAATGAAATTATAAAAAGGAGAATAGAACATTAAGATGAACCTGGCTAAGTTAAGTTAAAAACGGTTTGTAAAGTCAAAATTAATTTTCATCTAATTTGCGATTTTTTTTTTTTTTTGCCTTCGATGAATTGCAGTGACTTAAATGCAGTAATTATATTTTCTTTACAGTTAATAGATGTTCATTACTGTATTACTATGTCACTATTTTTATTATTATATTGATTTAATACATTAATAATAGAATGCTTGACGTGTTTCTAAATATCTTAATTCTAATTTTTCAATCAATCACATGTATTGTCCTTTTTTATTTTTCTGTGATTAAGATGTACATAGGTAGAAAGGAAGTGCAAATAAATAATACTTCACAAGGAAGTTTAAGTTCCTTCAATTATATTCCACCTTTAATTATAAAAGAAGAAGAAAAGGATAAAATAGAAAATTAATTTAAAAAGACAGATATTTGGAAAATAAAATTTTTGTTAATTACTGTCATTAAAAACTATATTAATGACAGTAATATAGTAACATTGTTAATTAAGTTTTTAAATTTTAAATTAATTAAAATTTTAAAGAAATCGGAAAAACTTATAATAATTTCTTTAAAATTTTAATTTATTAAGATATTTTCTACAGTACGTACATTATATCTTTTATTTATCCTCCTGGTGATAATCAGAGTTTTAAGCACCACTATATGCATAACCAATGATAATTCCTTTATTATTTTACATTTAAAACTAAACTTTTATTAAAGCAGAAAAGGTTCACATATGGTCTGAATCCTTTAAAGTATCCTAACAAGTGAAATAAATTACTTTTATCGGGCTGTGCGCGAAGAAGTAGGTCATCAATAACAGGGGTGCTTAATTGAAAGAAGTCGTTTTAGTGTTTTCTACGTAGTCAAACCCTGATGGTTGGGTATCCAAGAAATGAAGATTAGGAGAATGAATAATGAAGAATTGTGGAATGTGGTATGAAACATTTCGTGAAAAACTGCTTCCTCCACCACAAATTCCACAGCTGGAACAGAATAGAAGTAAATATGGGGAAAACAGCTCATATTTGGAATAGTTGGTAAACAATTTTAAGTTATATTTATTTAAAAAACAACAAGAAAAATCACTTTTAATGCTTTCATTTATAGAAATGAATTTCAAAAATGACTTAAAGACAAAACTTTCTGACAGAAAAAGTTGGAAAGCATCTTACAGTAGCCGTTCCTAAAATATTTACAATGATTTGAATGTAATAAGTTTGAATGGAACGCATTGAGCTCTACCCTTTCTTCAGAGTTTTGTTAGTATCTTTATAAAAATTAGCGAAAGTCTAGAATTCTTTAAAAACAAATAAACAAAAGGAATTTTGTTACAATTTTACTTATTCTTTTCCGCAGAACCAAAGAGAAAGCGTAGGCTGTTCAAATTAGTTCCATAAGTTGAAAGGAAGATTCCAAAGTCTTATATATTCTTTCGTATCCAGTGCCTATAAAAGAATTGCCTGAAAAAGGGCTCCTCTGTATCCCTCAGAATTTGTTTCTACCATTTGCTTTCTATCGTTTTGGTGGAAGACAACAAGACATCATTAGAGCATCAAGACTACGATGCACACTGAAGAAATAAGACTGACAGAATATGACACTAGAAAAGATTAGACTGCGTCAATGCTTCTTACTCATGGGAAATTTCTTTGACTACGACAGAATTCTGAAAATATTAAGAGCAACTTGAAAATCGAGCCTATAACAAAAAAAAAAAAAAACTTTGATGAGTAATACCTAACTATAAAAAAATACTACTTTACTGTAAAAAAAAATTTTTTGGATAAAAACTTTTATAATATATTTTATTAAGGCGCAGTATGTTAAAATAAAATGCTCTTAGAATGCAATATTATTCAACTGAAACTGAAAGAAAGAAAAGAATTGAAAAGTTAATATAAAAGTATTTTAATTTAAATATATTTAATAAAGATATGAAAATTCAATTGCAAATCACTGAAGTCCATATAGATATACAATATATAAAGGAAGAGAACATAATTTATTTTATTAAGGTAATTTATCCTAATAAAGTCTTATAATATGGAAATTATGATAATGATAATTAATAATTATTCATCGTTGTTGTAAGTACTGTCGTAACTGTATAAAGTGGTCATCCAAGAAATCATCAAATAATATTATTTTTGACTAATAATCTGACCCAAGAATCCTGTTGAATTTTAATAATGATAAATTTTTGATAAATAATGTTTCATGAAATTGCCACGGCTCCAATTTTGGTCAATCTGAAAATCATTAAATCTAATCAGCAGGTCTCCTCCAATCACAGATATTTTTATGAGTGTTAGGAGTTAATCTAATTGTTTTTAGAGTTTGCTATGTACTGTTTGTGAAAATAATCTGCTAGGCCATTCAAAAGCTCAGTATTTTCTTTACTTATCCACATTAATTAAATCGTTTACGATAAAAAAAGCTGTATCTAGAAGTAATAATTAACCGACATATAATTCGATGTATCGACCAAAGTAAATGAAAATGTGAAATGATTCCAAGCCATTGTTTAGTTAGTGAGACACTCTAAGATAGGGCAAATATAATACCTAGGTTGGTTGATTTGCTAAACATATGTCTTGTCATAAACTTGTTGCATAGTATTACACGGCAAATCTTATATTTACAAGAACTTATATTTTGCAACTATTCCCACACAATTTCTGTAAAAGAACATAGTTAACATAGTTAATCATAGTTCGATTGAAGATAGATTGAGGATATGGCTGGTCAAGGAATTGTTTGCTTAGATATTCTATACATTGCACTGTTTGTTTTAACGGTATCCTGATTAAGAGCAGAGTTTGTAAGCGTATCTTGGCTTCGCTGTTTCCATATGAGAATACAGTGTTCCTTTACTTCAAGATAAAAGTGGCAACTCATAAAGATTATCCAACGCTACTCTACTGCAAATGACAACCAATCCAGATGCAGCCTGAGAAAATATGAAGTAAATGTTAGTCATTATAATAACGATGTCAATGGAACACCAACATTGTAACTACTTGATTGTTACATGATTGTAACTACTTATCTATAAGATGGTATAAAGAGATTATGATGATTACGGATCCAATAAGCCCTCATGAAATTTCTTTATTTTGATATTTTCTACCTAAGTACATTTTCTTTCATCCTATCACTGCTGTAGCTGCACTGCCACTACGTATAACGCAGCATCAACGTAACCAAACAACTTCAAAAGGCGATCTAAGTGGCCCAATTCAATTTCACTTAGTTGTTGTTGTTTTTGTGACAATGAAAATTTAGCGATCGTCGGTCGGACGGATATCGAAAATTATCAATTTGCATTTCTATTCACAGAAAATTCTCTATCATTTTTACGTCGATGGAATAACTAATTGTGCTTTAAAACGCTTTATAGCCTAAGGCCATTAAAACAAAGACCAAATTTCAAGTGATCATCGAATGCATTAAACATTAAAAGTTTTTTTTTTTTTTTTTTTTTTTACATTCGATTTAATAAATATTTCATGTAACCTGTCATTTGTTAATCAAATAAAATGATTAAAATATATTTTTCATGCTTGAAACTATTTGCAATAAAGTGAATCCTTTATCCATCTATATAGAGTTTCAATCCTGAAGCGTCTCCATCGCAATAATTCTTTAGTCGAAATCAGTGAAAACTTTTTCAAATTTATTATCATGCTATTTTTCAAATGACGTAACACGTTTTATCCAGACGAGTATTTAGTACCATTTGGAAACCAGATTTATAGATCTAAGAAACATTTTCTGCGAAACTATCTATTAGCTTCGTCAGGCTATCAAGTTTTATTATTGGAATTTGATAAAAAAAAAAAAATCTGAAGCATTTCACAAAACTTAACAAGAAAGTAAAGTTAATGATTAAGTAAGTAAATTTTTTCGATTACATACTTGATTTTAACTAGAAGATTTTGTACAAATTCTACAAGAAATTTTATATCGTGACAAGAGCATCAAGTGCACGAAATTACAGAATTTTCTTTTTTAGCACTAAAAAAATGTATTTCAGTTTCGTCAAAATTGATGATAATGTTCGTCTGGATTATAGCAATAGAACGTTCATTCGCTTGTTTGTTTTAATATCAGGCGGTTGCAGATGAAATGGGAAAATGGAAACTTCCATTCCTCGTATTGGCTGATGGGAAGTACTGCGAACGCTTGACATGTGATCAGAACGTAGACTTATCGTGATAGATAAGCCTCCGACCTTTCCCAAGAAGCTCAATGGTCCCTGAAGACACTTGAAGTTCCTGAACCCCAAGATGGAGAGTCAGAATATTCGTGTAATTGCTCTTTATGAGTGGAAGCTCGGCAGCAACGGGGGCGAGGAAGCGAAGAAAATCAACATGGCGTTTGGGGAGGGAACCACATCCAAAAGCACGATGTACTGTTGTTTCCAGAAGTTTGAGGCCGGTGATGAAAGTCTGAAAAATCAGGAACGCGGTCAGGACGAACTGATTCAAAGACGACGAACTGAAGGCTTGGGTGAAAAAGGAATCACGACGGCGTGATCAGACTTTCAACGTCCATTCTTCAACTATTTCTAGCCACCTGGAGGCAATCGGCAAACCAGAACTGCACCAGAAGAAAATCATAGTCATTGCATGGACAGTAGTAGGTTTGATCCATTTACTGCAGGTACTGCAGGTTTGATCCATCTGACCTTCCTGAAACAAGGCCAGACGATCACTGCTGCTCTGTACAGTTCAGATTTAGATGTAATGCGCAGCAAGCTGCTGAAGGAATATCGGAACATGGGGAAACAGTCTGGCGCTTTCCTGCTCCATGACAATGCAGGTCCTCACGTTGCAAAGCAGACCAAGGAGAAGATCCAGCATATGAGGTTCTTCAGCATCCACCATACTCACCAGACATGGCGCCCACAGATTTGTTTCATCACTTGAAGTGTACCTGAGGAAAAAGCGCTTCCATAACCAGATCCAGCTGGAAAATCAACGAGTTTATCAGTTCCTGTGCGCCTGATTTTTTTTAAAACGGCATTTATTGGCTTCCTGATCTTTGGCATAGATGTATAGATGTCAATGGTTCTTATTTTGCCTGAATTGCTAATAAAGTTACGCAACGTTTAAGTTCTAATACCATATGTTCCCATTCCATCTGCATCTACCTGAAAAAAGAACTGTTTTACAGTAATAATTTCTTTTATGTTGTCAATAACTGCTGAAAAAGATTAACAAAGCATAAAAGAATAATTATCAATAAACAAGACACGAAATGAACTTTGCTTCATTTCAAATTCTAATTCAAATTTTAATTTAAAGGCTTTTTTCTTTACTTTTTTAATTAATGATATAATGCTTTGGTTACTTTACTTACAATTATTATTTTTTTTTATTGCAAGAGGGTCATGAGACAGCTGATTGGTATGGCAGCCTTAGGCCTATTACGTAAACCGTAGAAATCTAGAATATATGATAGATCGAGGAAGAAGAAAAACAGATGAAGCATACATACACAGGACAGAGAAAAAAACATCCATGCCAGCTCCGGGATTCCAACTCAGGTTCAGGTGTAACAGCCTCGCATTTACCAGAAGGCTATGCTTGAATGACTACTTTATTCAGTTTATAACCTGTTTCATTTTCTTGAGACCAAAAGAGATTTGCATAATACCGTGATCGCTTTTAAAATTACTGATGCTTGCTATGAAAAATATAGTTCAACTGGTTATTTTTAATTTACTAGAGGTACACTATATGGCCAAAAGTATCCGGAATCCCGTGGTCGGGAAGCGTGGTCTCCTGAGGCACGTATTAATATGATATCGGTCCCACTTTCGTATCGATGACAGCCTGTACACGTCTAGGAAGACTATCCATCAGGTTTTGATAAGTGGTGGCAGGAACTGACTTCCAGGCGGCCATGACAGCTGAAGTGAGTCCGGCCACAGAAGCTGGGCTTTGTAGGTGGGCATGTAATCTGCGTTTTATTTCGTCCCACAATGTTCAATCGGGTTGAGATCGAGACTCTGAGACGGCCAGTAAAGTTGTGGAACAACCATGTCGTCAAACCACGGCCGCACAACCTTCGATGTGTGCACGGGACAGTTATCCTGCTGGAAGAGAAATGGTCCTTCCCCAAACTGTTGCCACAGAGTTCGGAGGGCAGCGTTGTCCAGATGATCAAAGTTCATCGCAAAGTTCATGAATTGCCCGTCACAGGAACTAAGGGACCCAGGTCGAACGACGAAAAACACCCGCACACCATTACGCCGCCGCCACCGAACTTAATGGTTGGCACAATGCAATCGGATAAGTACCGTTCGCCGGGCATCCGCCAAACCCACATGCGTCCATCGGACTGCAAGATCGTGCTGCAAGATTCATCACTCCACAGAACGTTTTTCCACTCCTCCACAGTTCAATGGCGGTGACCTCTGCACCATTGCAACCCTTCGTTTCGCAAGTAGTTTAGCTCTCGGCAAACAGTCCTGCTGCTAGTGATAACGCCCGACGTATGTAGAACTCCGTAGTCATCACTACCAACGGAGACTCGCGATTTGGCTTCCCTACTCTCTTCAGGGTTCGACGGCTACGGTCAGTCAGTTTTCTCGGTCTACCACTTCGGGTAGCTGTCGTTTCACTGCCTTGATGTCTCCATTTTACATTTACATCACTTACAGATAATTTCGGCACGTACAGCATGTCCGCAATTTCACGAACCAATTTCCTACAATGATGGCATCCGATTATCATGCCACGTTCGAAATCGCTGAGTTCGCCTGATTTACTTATTTTATCGGGAACGCAGAATTATGACCGCCCAAACCCCCACCAATGCTTTTACAGCGTCCGATGACGCATCAAACCTCCTGACCTGCCCGATCCACTT
Source organism: Thereuonema tuberculata (assembly GCA_023159025.1). Lineage (NCBI taxonomy): Eukaryota > Metazoa > Arthropoda > Chilopoda > Scutigeromorpha > Scutigeridae > Thereuonema > Thereuonema tuberculata. The sequence goes on along the minus strand of JAFIDM010012231.1, from coordinate 121,648,095 downwards.
CGTCGAAAGGGTGTCTGGATACTTTTGGCCATATAATATATGTTCTCTGTACATCTTATATTTGTTGTAAAGTTAAGTTTAATTTCTAAGTACGAGGGTCAGTCAGAAAGAACGTTTACAACCTCTGAAAATTAAATTTAAGAGTTTGTCACAATGTCGACGGTTGCTGAAATATCCTACAGAGGGTTGTAGTGCTCAGCACTAAAGAGGTCTTTCTCGTGTGTCTCATTAGAGGTGCCAACCGTCATTTCAAAATGACGATCCGATTGGATGATTAACAACCGCATTATGCTATAAAATATTAACAAAGCACATAATAATTACTGTCAATAAACAAGACTCGAAATGAACTTTGAGAAGTTATCACTTCAAATTTTAATTTAAAGACTTTTTTCTTTACTTTTTTTAATAAAAGTTGTTCCGATGTTTTGGTTGCTTGTTTTACCAATGATTTTTTTTATTTTTTTTTTTTTCTTGTAATAGGACCATAGGTATAGCCCATTCGTATCGCGGCCTTATACCTACTATACAGTTGGTCGCCTATTGAAAGCTTAAAGAAATTGTGCTATAAAATCAGGAAGAAACGTTCTGGTCTTTTGAACGATATGACGGTGTCATCCTCCATCATGATCATACCGATCCCACTTTGCACACAGTATTTGGTGCAGGGTTTCCACTGAGAATTTTTGGAGCTTCCGCTATATAGTCCGGATTTGACTCCAATGATTTTCATCTGTTTCTGTCTTAAAAGAGCAGATGTCAGATCGAAGCTTTACATGCAATGAAAAAGTCCAATGAGATGATTCTATGAGAAATCCAATGAGTGATGCAAAAAAAAGTGACTGTTACAGCAGGGCCCTCACTTTTATGAAGCTGGGATGGATAAACTGATGAAACGTTGTGGCAAATGCCTCAATCGTCAAGGTGACTTTGTAGAAAATAATATTTCTGTGCCACTTTAAGGGCATCTTCTCATTTTTCTCCCAATAAAGGTTTGCTTTTCGTACACAAGCTTTAAACTTTTTTTTTCTGCTCGACCTACGTAAAATTGTAATTTTGTAAATTCTTCAATACATCAAGAACAAATAAAATAATTTAATTTTCTTTAGTCTCAATAAAAAAAAAGTATTAGGAAAAATTTGTGTTTTGAAAAAATTTTGAAACTTAAAAAAAAAGGAAGCTATTTACATTTCTTTTGATGTTCAATTCATTACAATATCTGATTTGGAAAGATTCTCTTTTCACGTCGTTTCAAGCGAAAAAAATCATTCATTTCTTAATTAAGTCAAAATTTACTTATGAATTAAGAAATAAGAAACAAAACAAAAAACTACAAAAGGTTCTATTATCATCTATAATTCTTATTAGGAAATTTTTTTTACATGCACTTCTCATCGTTGAAATAACTTGTCTCAGCTCATGCATCTGCTTTTAAGCTTAGACAAGTTATTTCAGCTATAATTCTTTTCATCATCTATTGTGAGCTATTATTATCCTATTATCAGCTATTAATCCTCTGACATTTTTCAGAGTTCAACCAGATTTTAGAATTATCACTTTTTAGAAAAAAGAAATAAATCTCTTTTGATATACCCAGTCTGAGATGTAAAATATCTGTGTTATGTTGTAATTTTTGATAATTATACTTGAGTTCACCAACTGCAAACTCAATGACAATAGAAATAGAATGAAGGTAAGATGTTGCCATGTAGATGGCAGCACTGTACAGTTGCTACTAGTATTAAATTTGAAGTAGTGTTGGTTTGTCCTTTAAAATATAATCTTTTTAGTAGTATGAAGCTGAATACTTAGCAAAAGGCACTAATTATCACTTAAAAGTCCACGAATAAAAGCAAGTTTCATTAAAATATTTGCTTTCTAGAATCCCTTTCTTTAGCGTTTGAGAAAGAAATCTGTGTATAACATTTAATCTACTGATTATCCTTAGAAAAAATAAGTAGGACAGTGTAGAAAAAAATCCCTATTAATTGAAATGATGTGATTCCAAAATGATATCCAAAGTGATATCCAAAAGAGGAAAAATTCGATATAAGAGGGTATTTGATCAGAGTTTGTATTTGAAGGGAGGGTGAGAGGATAAGTGATGGGGATGTATCTGCTATTGAGATGGGGCGATCTGATTGCTAAGGGTTTGATCAATATACAGTGGGTGAAGGATACGTCCACGAAGTTATGGCGTAATAGAGGAGGGGTGATGATTGGTAGACTACGGATGGGCAAGTGTTCGAAACATTGTTTATGATTGGTTTATAGAAGGGAGCTCAGTGATAAGAGGGGATGAGGGATGAACGGGATTCCAGGATTGATTCCAGTGGAGAGAAATTCTTTATTTTTTTCCGTATTTTTTTTAACGTAGATAATACGATATAATAAAATACATAATATTAACTAAGCAGTATTTATCTACAAGATTAACATTGGAATTCAAAGATTAACGATTACATATATTTCTTTTAGATTCGCAGCATTAATTTTTAATGATGTTTATCTTCTATTCCAGATTAAGAGACAATTAAGAATTATTCTTATTATTATTTTATATTCTCTTTACGTTTGTTTCATGCAATTTTGTAGTGCCAATGGTTTTATTATTATAAACTATTATTATCTACCTTTAATTTGTAGTTTATTCACTTTTTTATTAGACATAATAATTATTTGCATATTAAAAGAAATGTATAATTAAGTAACAAAGTAACTAAGTAACAAAGAAAATTGTTTTATAGTTTTTTTCTTCTTATTTTTTAACTTAATTATTAATAAGATTAATATTATAATTTTAATTTCAAAATTTATTATTAATAATTTTTTTTCTTAGTATTGCTTTAGTAAATTAAATAAAACAATGGCTTTAAATCTGTTATATTCTTGTGTGATTTATATTTGTAATTTTTTATGCTATTAATTTATGTAATTATATGATTTGTTGAACCTGTGACAGGATCTCTTTGTGAGAGATCCTAATAGGACTTTAACAATGTATCAATGAAAATAAATTATTATTATTATGTTTTTATGTTTCAAACCTTGGGTTTCCCCAGCAAAAACAATATGGCGGGTCAAGGACCAAAGCACATACTGTCAAGTGTAAAGATGTGTGCAAGAATGATTAGGGATGTGTGCTTGTGTCCATAAATTTCCTAACTATGCGTGTAGTGTTGAGTACCACAGCCTTCTGCAGTTGTGCATAAGTGTTTTTGTGAAGTCACAGTCACAGTGTGCTGAGACTGTGGTGCAATGTGTGAGGCACCAGACCAGTGGCAGACAGAACGATGGGTACAACACGTACTCGATCCTGCCTCCACTGCTTCTGGAGCTTATTATTATTAAGTTTAGTGAATTATTATCACTTTACCAAATTTGAAAATAAATAGTAAAGGTGATTTCAGAAAGTTTTTTTATGCCTGTATCTTTTTATGAAATCATAGTCTAGGATTTCTATGCAATGAAGTGATCTGTAAAAAAAGTTGTTTGTTTTTTTGACACGGGTCTTATTCCAGAGAATATCCAAAAGTCAGTCCTTGTTTATCAGATAGAAGAATAAGATAAAACGATCTTTCTCCCTTAAAATTCAAACAATTTAGAATAAGGAGACAGAAAACCATAAAAAAATAATCATCACGGAAATTTTCAATTGCGAAATTCCAGGCAATTTATTCAAAAACGGCTGAGATATTCAATGTCATATTTGTAAAACTGGCACAAAGGCTTGTTATCAAGATGTCATAATATATTGTTTATATCTACCAACAAATAACGATAAACTTTTCATTCATTCTCAGAGCAATTTTTTCGTCTAAATTTCGTTAGGATCGAAACTAAAAATATTACAATTGTCCAGAGTTAGGATTCAAAGGATGTCTAATCTACTTAACATGACTGAGATATGAATATAACTGAGCCTTACACATAAGATATATATGGCTATCACAGAAACAGCCTCTTTCATTTTCTTGACTTTTCGTTAAGTTTTATTTGGAAAAACATATTTTTTTTAATTCATCAATATATTTTGTTTTTAGTTTTATAACTCCAAATTATCCCCAAAAATAATTTTAATTAAAAATCACTGAAATGAATTTTAATTAAAAATCCCTGAAATGAATTTGTTAAAAATTCAAAGTTTATATTTGCTTAATTTTTAATTTATTCTACGAACAATTTATCCAAGCAATCGCCTCTTTTCTAAATCCGTCTTAGTGTTGCGAGTGAAAGGCCCCTAATGATCAAATCCCTACATAAGCAATGAAGGAGTAAATCAGCAACATTTACTTTTTTCTGGGATAAGTAAGATTAGTACAGTGAAACTTGGATAATTCGAAGCTGAAGGGACCAGAGAAAAAGTTCGAATTATCCAAAAATTCGAATTGCATATATTCTCTCAAACAGAAGAGATAAATAAAAATGATTAACTCCACGATCAAAGATTTAACACATAAAACTTTATCTAAGAATACTGCTACTTTTTTTTCATTAAATCAAACATTTTTTACTAGCTTCATTATTCATCACTTTCAAAAAAAAAAAGGGCAGATATTTTTAATTGCTTCATTGAATGCAATCTTTATGTCCTAGCATATGATTGCAACCTCTGGGTTGTCAGGTCCTCTCGTTCTTTTGCTATTTTTTCCATTGCAATTTTTGCTGCTCAAGATTTTATCTTTGTTCTTTAAATATGTCGATAACATGTTGGATGGAATTCCAAATTCCTTGGCGATTTCCGATTTCTTTTTTAAGGCCTTTTTCCACTTTCTTAATCACCGCTACCTTTTCAGCTAATGTTAATGACTTATAAGGAGCTTTAGCTTTTGATAATGGCATAGTAATAGCATATAAACAATTCTTAAAGCACAAGCACAAAAACTAAAAATGTATATAACCACATTAAATCATTCACAGGAAGCGCACGTGACTCTAAGACCGAATGGGTGTGGGAGGGGGAGGGTAACAACACAGGGTGGACAGAAAAATCCTCGGAAATCCCCATATAGTGACATTCCAACCCTTGCTTTTGTTTTCCTTAGAAAGACCGTTAAAATAAATAATGTATCTTAGCTGAGAAAAGTCTTAGGAACAATTTTTACCGTAATATTTTAAGGACAATCGTACGAAAAATTCGAATTATCCAAAATAAAATTCGAATTATCCACGATTTTTTAACATTATTTTAACACATAATTCTAGGGACCGTGCAAAAAATTCGAATTATCCAGAATTTCGAATTAAAAATCAAGTTCGAATTATCCAAGTTTCACTGTATTATATTCATATGAACTTTCATTCGTCTTTAAAAATTCTTAACTTATACCACATTAAACGTTGAATTAATATTTCCTGCAATTAAAATAATATGAATTTATAAGATGGCAAAAATTATTTGTTAATTTTTTTTTAAATACAGGGTGTTTCATAACTAGCGCAACATTGGAATTTCCAATGATTTGACTTTTTCGTCCGAACCTCAGAGAGAGCGACTTCCAGTCGATGTACTACTAAATTTTATTTGAAGAGTTTCGTACATTCATTATACGGGGAATACTTGATCATTCTTCAATTACGTACTGCAATTGGATTATTACGAAAGTACTTCATAACTTCGTGCTCATATTTGCTCAGCAATTTTTTTAAAATTTTATTGTATTTGTTTATTTTAACTGTTTATTATCTTGCGGAAGTTTTTTTTTTCCCTATATTTTATTAATATCACAAAACTCTTCATTTTGTTATTTTGTTGTTATTTTGTAGTGATTGAAAGTTACTTCTGATGTTCTAAAAAATTAAATCAAAATATTGTACTTAAAAGCCTTGGGTCCTGCCGAATTAGGCTATATGTTTCATTAACAATGGAAATTCCGATGCTGCACGAATAATGAGAAACCTATATTATAAAGTTTTATTTCTTTGTTAAAAAGTTACGAGAATAGCCTGTTATTGCTTGAAATAATTCGCATTTTAATCAACATTATTAGTTAACTGCGTATATTATCAAAATTCGCAAAATAATTTCTAGAAATAACCTTATTTTTTTTTTTTTAAATGTTAGTTTATTTTTTAAATTGTTCTTAATTCACTAAAACAGTACAAGAACATTGCAATAGTTCTTTAACTTTCTTTCTAAACCTCTTACAGGAAAAGTTGTTTTCTAAACTTTTTATAGGAAAAGTTTCTTTTTAAACTTTTTCAATCTTTATAAGCTATGTTTTATATGCAATCTTTATATACACTTATAAATTATTTGAAATACTTTAACTTCTTTTAGTTTATAAATTAATACTTAACATCTATGAAAGACATAACTTTGCTGTTGGGAATTAAGTTTGAAAAAAAAAAACCTTGTTCTTTTCGAAATTTCTTGTAGAGAACAAGAAATCTCAAATGCGATGGTATTTCAATGGAACATTAATGTTTTACGACTTTCATTTATCAAGTCGTATACAAGCTATTTTAGGGAAACTTGCCATTTAACGACTGAAAATGGATGAAATTTTACATGAGCTGGAACGGTTAGGAAAACAACATGCTATCAAACTTAAAGCCCACGATGCAAACTTGTATCTTGTTTAATAAACGTATACTGTTAAATTGTTTATTGTGTTCAAAAATTATTTTTTTTTATCATTCAATTTAATTTCATTTCATTGACTTGTTAACGCTGAGACTAATTGGCCTTTGTACAGTCTTTCAGAGTAGACAGATGAAAGATAAGGATCGACGATGTAAAAATGAGACTTGCGAGACACGTCGTGTAGCCCAATGAGTACAGTTCATTTATTAATAAAATGATACATGCCGAGTTACTGCTTGCCCGTTTTCAGAATACAGATTTCTTATATTTAATTATACTTTAATATCTGTAATTATATTATTATTTTGAAGGAAATTTAGTGAAATTAATTATGAACCTGTCCATAGTGTTTTTCTAATTGAACCAAGAGTAAATTAGTTGTACATTTCTTGGGTCTTGTTTTAATCTTGGTCATCTTATTTCGCGAACAACCTACATTATATTTTATTGAATTGGTTTTATTTTATTGGTTTTATTTTTATTCAAACTATAACAGTCATAAAGAGTAAGATATTTGATTGGCTGTAATATAAATTACTAAGTTAACATGTATTGATCAAACGCTCATGTAATTGATTAGATCTTGCAGATCAATTTGTGCTTTGAGGCTCTCGTAGTTAGGAAGATCAGACAAAATCGATTGTAACATGTCTGTCTTTTCAGAAAGATAGATATCAATTAAACATGTATGAATCTTAAAATGTGGAAACTAGAAGACTTTATTTATTTTCCTCAACGACAGTAAATATCTGATTCACTGTTGTGTATTATGTTTCTTGTAATGACTGTAATGTTTGTACATTTGAAGTCTATCTATATAAATATGTTACTTCAACTATGCATATCTTTATTACTAAAACTAGCTATCGTATTTGGAAATACAGTAAAACCCCGTTATTAAGCTCGTCAAGGGACCATGACCTACAAGCGTAATAAGCGGGATAGCGCTATAGACGGGAAATGATCTATGAGATGGGGAAAGATTGGACACCATTTTACAGGAAACATATATGATTCTGCAGTAGATATACTGCAAATATGAGCTTATTTCCTATTAAAAAGATCTTTGTTTGTGGTTTGCCAAGTGTGTGTGCTACTGTTATGAATTATGACATTTTAATGCGGTTCAGGTAACTATTAACGTCAATTCATATAACACTAGGAGCAATACTAATATATTTTCGGAGCAGATTTAGTGCGCACTTTTTTTACGTTTGCAACTACCCTTCGCTGCATCGGTAATTGCATCCATGTTTTTCATTATTGTTCGCAGGCTGGACGAGGGAATTCCTAGAGATTCTGCGAAATCCTTCTGATTTCTGTAGAAGTCTCGTCGTACTTACGGAGAATTTGCAATTTTTCACTTATAGAAAGGAATTTTGCACAACTGTATCACAGACCCGCATTTCACAGAGTTCAAAGATTCCCTCCTACCAGGGAAAAAAAAAAGAATCTTTACAGTGTTACATTTCTTTTGGATACAAAATTTCCGATAAAAAAAAGCGCTACAAGCTGGATTTGAAGCGTTATAAGAGGGTAAAAGTATACAGAGATATATAGAAAAGTCCAGGGACCGTATAAAAGGAGCGTAAAGAACGGGATAGTGCTATAAGCGGGAGCGTTATATCGAGGTTTTACTGTATCTAAAAATTATGTCGCATCTTTTTATAGGTGAACAATATCTTTGAAAATTACGTATCTTTATGTAACTTTGAGAATGTGTTTTCAACTGTATATTTCTGTGTAAATGATTTACTTTTAGATAGTAATTGTGTCTTATCTACATTAACAGGAATCTGTGGAGAAAAAAATCGCCGTGGATCATCAATAGAACTTCAGTGCTTCCGAAATTTCCTGATATTCGTTTATAAGAAGTTCATTAGAATCTCGTAGCTTTTATCACACTCCTTTCTTTCTTTCTTTCATCGTTCCCAGTAGAAGCAGACTGAGAACTTTTTTTCCCAACGCCCGTCTATCGTGTGGCCAGCATGTCTCTGGTTCCTTGTAAAATGCTGGATAACTCTAGAATCTCACTCCATTGCTACAATCAGCCAGTTTGCACTTTTTTAAATAATCAATATCTTATCAAAGATATATACATAGACATAATAAATTTTTAAAACGTTAATATAGATTTTTAAAATGTTATCATTATTTCGAAGAATTACAATTTCATGAAGGTTGACATTTATTGGTCTGATTAAACTGCCTGACATTCAATCACAGTTTCTTATTTTATTGGATTCAAAAATGCAAAGAAACATAGCTTCCTTGTCTTTTATGGCCATTGGCAGATGACTTAATTCCATTTTGCTGACAGCTATATGCGCGCTCTCAACCGAATCAGAAAATCCTGTAAAGGGGAATAATTCCCCATTGTGGGAACTAATGCTCACAGCAACGCACTCAAATAATCATTTGATTCAACACATCGACCAATGCCTGAACACACACTACAAAGCCTGCGTCGGCTTCCTTCGTTGCAATACAAACAGTTTGCTCCACCTCCGCTGTATCAATAAAACCTTTCAACCCAGAAACGCGGACATTAAATTGTCTCTCAATTACGCGTGGACTCGGTTTTCAATGGGCAGAATATTGATAAAACATGCATGTGGAAAATCATAATCAGAAATAATTAATACATTACAGCCATAATTAATGATTAATGCGTTTAATACTTATTACAAGAAGCAAATAAGTATAAATACTCCATGAAATGAATAATAATAATAATTAAAAAAAGACAATTCAGGAAAAAAAATTGTGGATAGAGAAAAAAATTGTCTTATTTCTAAATGTTATTCTTATTTTCAAATGACACAGAACAAGTTTCCTTATCTTCTAAAGAAGTAATTTCGTTCCTTGAACTTAGATTTAAACTGTCTGTAGGAAATTATTTTGTCAACAAGTTAAGGTTAAATTAATTGAGACTTAATAACGAATATGTCAAAGTATAACTAACGATTCTTCTATCAGTTATTACATAACCGGAGAATGAAAACAGCAAGGAATAAAAATCATGTAAGCCAAACAATAAGACAATGAAATGTTCCACCAAGTTAATATTTAAGAAAAAGCCACTGGATATTCTATGAAAGTGAATTTCAAAACAAAAACACCGTAATTTCCTGAAAAAGTCATGATTACCGTCAATAAATGACGTTGTTGATAAATCACGAATTATAATAATAAGACTTAAAGGCAACTCAACATTCAGAAATTTTAAAAATTAGAATATGTAATCCAGAAACAAAAAGCAAAAAAGTTAAGTAGATCGCTTAAAGCAAAGATGACATTAGATTCTATGCATTTCAGACAGGAAATATCTTATGAGTTTAATAGAAATAGGATATAACCAAGGACATCCTATGGAATTAGTGAAAATAAATTAAGTAAAAGATCAGGATCTATAATAGCATTAGGTTCTGCTTCCTATCTTCAATAAAAAACACAAAACTTCACTTCATTTGATTATAGGTTCTCGGGCGATTTACGTTCATTATGTTCGTATCAGCATTGAACAGGTAAGTCCTGCAAGATAAAATAAAAAGAGCAAAACGAGTCCTTCTCTCACTTTTGCTTTGGGTATGATTGAAAATTTATTATACAAATCTTTGAAACAATTGCACATCATGCAAATAATAATTTTTGAATTTCAATTGCATTACATTAATTTGAAATGACGAGATTCTGAAATAAAATATTCTGTTTCCTCTGGGCAGAAGGTATTTGTAGATGTTTGTCAGGTTCATTGTCTGAAACTTAATTAACTCATTCAAAGAGTATTTGATGGCTTAGGTTCATAAAAGCCTTATCTTTATGCAATAAGCTGTACAATGGAATGGGATAAGAAAATTCCTTTTTTTTTAGGTTTCTATGTTATGTAAACATAAATAACTTTTGTTTCCTTGATTCACTATTTTATTACAAAGTAAATATATGTATAAGGTCACGGAATTAGTCATTTCGTAGTCCTCATTTGCCAATCATTTATTAAACAATTCATTTCTTACGTAACAGTGAATATCTCTGAAGTCATTAATTGAAAAATTTAGCTAAAGAATATTTGCTTCTGCTTATGGTAAAAAAAAGAAAAAATACGAAAAATAGTACTTCTGTTGATAAAAAAAACTGTATCTCGATCATCTCTTCAGCAATCATGTTATTAATGCAGCTGAGAAAGGATTTCAGCTTATTTTGTCATCTTCTGTAATTTATTAGGTGGTCAGCAACAAGTTACACGATATTCATGATATGCAAGAATCCTTCTAGTTGTTGTAGAGAACCAGGATGCATCAGTTGCAAATGACAAAAGTCAATCGTGGGCTTTTCAAGATACAACAGTCTGGGGCAGATCAGCAGATTTAAGCAAATTCGGTTACAATTCAACGAACCGAATCTGATCGGATGGGATGATCTCGCCCATTTAATGGATATCCCATGGTCAAAATATAGCTTTGAACTCCCAGTCATACTGTGTCAGTAAATTTTGAGTGAAAGAAACTTTATTAAAAGTGAACAGCAAGTTAACAATGGCAAACTTTGAATCCTAACTAAATCGATCATTTCATCCACCATTTCATCCATCTGGAAAACGTTAAAGGAAACGAAGCATCAATCCAATAACTTTCACCAAATTACTTATTTGAGAGCTTAATTACACAACTGGATCAGACTAGTGATTTTTTATCACTATAATTGTCCACTTTTCACTATAAGTCAACATATTAATACAAGTATAATATTATGTAATTCGAAGAATAATGCCCTTCACATCCAACTTCACGTTTCAGACAGTTTTATCTTTATTATCTAGATCTAATGAGGTATTGTAACTTTTAGACCTAAAATGTTTTGAGAACAGTTTATATCAGGAGCAAAACACTTCATTATGAATAACTCAAGGAATAATGAAACATAAAACTTCATTTCTAACAGTTAATGCATAGTGTTCTAATGCTTGTATAAGTTTATTACGAAGTATTTAAAATCCCAACAATTACCTCCAAATGTACAGTACAATGGTATGTGTTAAATTTCATATTTACAAAACGTCACAGCTGGTTTGACAGAAAAAAGGAGAATTATGATTCAAGTTTATTAAGAGTATAAATCCTAAAATACCCACGGATAAAGTTTTAATTGTTTTAATTGTAAACGGCATGTAAACATCCTGAATCAACAGAATAAATAGCTCATATTGGATATTAGAGGTCTCTAAATGCAATTGGCTATCTTTCCGATTTGGACCTGGAAGGTAACTTATTTAAAAATTTATGGATAGTAAATAGAATTAAACTATCGAATTTCCGCTTAGTTTGTGCATTTGAGGAGTAGGTCCTGCTTAATGAACTTATATTTGAAAATTTTGGTCGACGCCAAATTGCATATCGTGAGAAAGATGCTAAAGGTCGATGTCGGTGGATCCGCGAACGCAAAGAGAGTTTCTCCAAAGGCTTCATGGTAGTTGCAGGTTACTCGTATAACGGAAAATTAGACATCTCCAGAATCGCATCAAATGCCAAAGTTAATGCAGCCTCCTATCAAGAGCATGAGTTGGATGACATTTATCGACGCCAAATACCGAAATTTTATGGTAATGATGCACATAAGGTCTGTATCCATCAAGACAAGGCGACCAGTCATACTGACCGATATACCCTCCAGTATTACGCTCGGATGGAAGTGGAAATAGATATATGTGCCATCCCTTTCACCTACATCCCCGTTAAATCACCTGACCCAAGTCCCATGTATTTCTGCGGGTTTGAATTCCTCAAAAGAGGACTGGGATCCCGTAAAGCTACAACGCTGACGAGTCCGTGAAAAGTTTGCAAAGGGGAATGGGAGAAAATCGACATGACATTTCTGTGGAGGTCTCTTCTAGAATGGAAACTTTGTTGTAGTGCGATTGTAAGATGTCAGGACAGCATATCAAACATCATCGCTGTTGGAGGGGAGGATTTACGTAGGAGGTGAGTGTATTAACTATGACTACATAACGACGCATCAACTCTCCGTATTTAGTCATGAAGTCATCACCAGTCATTTTATTCAACAAAACAAACTGACATGAGGGTTTACCACAATTCTCTGACCCTTTTTTTGCCAAATATGCGCATTATATGATTCAAGTTTCTTATTTTTTCCTAATCTGGTTTAGCCTACAATCCGAAATTAAAACTTTATCCGTGGGCATTTAAGGTTTAAAATCTTAATGAACTTGAATCGTAATTCTCCTTTTTTATATTACACCAGTTGTGACGTTTTTGTAAATTACTAATTTGTTGAAACTCTTTTTTGGCTTTGAGAAATTATGTCTTAATCGAACCACTATTATTATTATTATTTTCAATGTCTGTCACTTTTTGAGAGTACTTATTTTTTGAATAAGTGTAGCTGAGTACAGCCCAGTATAGCCTAGCTATATTATATTATCAGTATGAAGCAGTAGTCATTCTAGCGTATTCGCATGCAAATATTAACTGATATAGCACATTTGATAATACGTTACTTTTTTATTTCATTTTATAACTGATCTAAAATATCTATAACTTAGTAAACCCCTTATTTAGGGAGGTCAGTGGCATGGTGGTTAGTTCGTCGACTCTGCTGAGATATCCCGAGTTCAAAATCCCGTAATTTTTTTTTTGCTTTTTTTTTTAAAAAAAAAAATTACTATCCAAATTACTTTGGGCTATTTTGTCAGGAAATTAATAGTTTTTAATCTAACTACAATTAATGTTAGACATACAAACTAAAAATTCGCACTGTGGTATGTCCTATATTTCAGCTTGTATCACATTTTTGGGAATATCTGGAGAAATATCAAAAACATGCAGATGACGAGGGCACTCCGCGACAAGGAGACCAACGTAATGCTGTAGTTTTGGCCGATCGAGTAAAGGATAAGTAGAATAAGAGTAAGATGTGAATTTCTAAGGTTCAGATTTTCGTTTTGGTTAGTCCGATTTAATTATTATTGACACCCATGTAGATTATGATGTTTTGAACTAGTCTGCAAAATTTCACTCAAAATATACAACTGAGCCTGAAATATCAGCTGCTAAAATTTAACAATTTAACATGGCAAAACGGCACTTGAATCGTAATATTTGAGGCTAACGCCTCTAATGATTAAAGTTAAATTAAGAGGTGTAAATACATTCGATGTACTTAAGGTTAAAGGTTCCTTTATTTAGACCAAAATTTCTGGCAGAAATCCTAAAATTTTTATACAGGGAGTTTCGGAAATGGTAGACAAACGAAGAGATACGGGTTCCAAAGGTCATTTTGAGTCGAAAATATTCTATGACATTTTGTTGTACGGGCCGTAGTTTTAGAGTTAGGAAATGAATGCATTGGGAATGATCCCTAATCAAAGAAAGCTCAGTTCACATTAGGAAGTGTAAGTAAATATGAGAAAGGTTTATTAGAAAACGCAATCCGGGTACCAAATGTCATGACTGATCATTCAAACTTATAGAAGAAATCTGGAAAGTTAATATTGCTGTTTATTTATTTTCAAATGTGTCGTGGAATTATTATTTGGACTGTTTTCCTTTAAGTTTAGTGAAAGATATTATCGTCTCTTGCGGAGATTCAGCTTTCCGCATAAACGCAGTTCTTCTGTTATATTTGAAATATTAATTAATGAATTTCCCGAGTGAATTAAATACTCATGAAAGAGAAACCTCAGAATTAAATCAGTTAAATGCTCTTTGATTCTAGATTAAAGAGATTTATTAAATCTTAATTGTTGCTTGAAGCACTTTGAGTTTCATGAATAATTACAGACCAGAAAGCAGCGTTGTAACATTGGTCTATTATTTCTAGGTAATATACAAATTTAGCGTAAGAATTATAGCTTGCGAGAATTATGATTTCTAATTCTTATTTTGGCTTCTTTGAGATCTTTGCAGTAACCTGTTAAATAATTTTTATGTTTGTATTTTTCATTTTATGAAAAGGAAATTCTTTAATTTTGACATCTTAAGATATCCAAAAATAAAGAATCCTAAAGAAATGGGAATGAATGTTTGAATGTACTCGAAACAAACTCTTTTATAAATGTTTTGTGATACAAAACAAAATGTATAAGATACATAATTCTGCACTTAAACCTTTCTACACAACCTTGTAGAATCATTATATCTTCTGATTCTACAACAAATGATTTTCAGAATAAATTTAAAATTTTAGGTATTCACAATTATACTTCACAATGGTCAATTAGGTTACCTACAGTGCTCCTGGCGTAACATCCTCTCTGGGCACCAGATGGCGTCATGGTAGAATTGGAATCGATTGTATATTCCATTCTTTCATGCAGGGGGAATTTGTTTTGAAAAAAAATTAACTGATTTAGCTTCATGTTTACTTAAATATTAACTTTTTTTTCAGTTTTTATTATTTATGATTAAATATCAGTCATGTAGATACGATTTCTAATATTTACTTCTATTTATTAATTGTAAGCTGGTGATGTGAAAAGTATTGAAAAATTATATTAAAGGCCTATATATATCTAAACAGAGTAACGTATACTTCCATACCTCCTCCTTAATTCAGTTTTCTTCATTGTATTGAATAAAACATAATTCTTCTTCTCAAATAAATCATTTATTTAAACTTAAATAAATAAATAATAGAAAACGCAAATTTTCGGAACTGTTCTTCGTTCCTTTTTCAAGCTCAAAGACTAACAATAATATAATAAAACAATAAATAAAATGTATATAATTATGCATGTTATTCTAATGATACAATTGATAAGCATATTATAATAAATATATTAGAGATTTGTAAGCTGACAATACAAAAATTATTATTACTAAAAATAAAAAATAAAATACCAATAATAAAACCAATCAATCACGATATATTTCAATTAATAAATTAAATCATTGAATTTTGCTGATTGAAAAAAAACCGTAAACAATCTTTAATTTTTTTTACTGCTAGCTAAGACTGTTATTCTTTCATCCATTTCTACTCCTTCGTATCTATTTAAATTTTCCTTTTTAGTGTTTCTAATCAATAAACTTTCCATGTTCTTCCTTCTTTTTTTTGTTTTTTTCGTAAGGCAATATTTTTATAGTATTATTCCAAAGAAAGTCCTTTTCCTAGGCAATGATATGCCAATTCTGACTTTTCTATATGTTTGTATTTTATGTGGTAAGCGCGTTCGTTCACGTTCTTTCAAAGTTCTTTTTTGTCTCTTCTAGATAGAACGTATTACAATTAGTGCAATCAATTTCTCCGTTTCTCATCATTCAGAACTGTTAGCATCCGTACGAAGGCTGTTCTCCTTTAAGGTAGAACCCGTGAATCGTTCGACGGATAGCTCCCAGAGATGGAATCACGATTCGTGATGGCAGGCCTATAGTGAGCGTTTTAAAAAAAGGAATATTTCTAATATTTAAAAAAGATCCTAATTTCATTTGCTGGAAGTAAATTAATAAAAATTTATAAGAATTCTCAGTTAATTTTTGTGCAGTTAATTTTTAGTTATTTTGAAAATCTACTGTAGATTTCAGTTTATTGAGAACAACTTTCTTATTAAGGGAAGTGAGGAAACCGATTAATATAAAAGCTTAGGCCAAACTTATCTTTGACATTTCATTACAGTTCATTTATTTAAAGAATTATTGAACAAAAATTAAGAAGAAATCGTACAAAAAATAGAATTTTTCTTAAAGACATTACATATAGGCTTCAGGAGATTAAAAAACGATCCTACATTCTAAAGACAAACTGCTGAAAATTACAAATTTTTAAAGACCATTTTCCAGTTTCTTTCAACAACAGAAAATTAATAATAATATTTATTTATTTATTTCAAATTTCTTTTTTCTTTTAAAATGTTGGATTTTAAAATTTCTGCCATGTGAATTTTATGCTAAAAACTGTTATCGGTAGTAGAGATTAATCCTTGATCCCTTAATCAGCTGTTTCTCAGCATTTGTAAAATCTAGTTTATTATAACAAATTAATAAAACAGCATTAATCATAAAAATATTTAGTATAAGTTTTATTATGAAAATATTAGTAAAAAAATATTAGCATTAATTTTATTATTAGTATTAGTATCATAGAATATTAGTATATTAGCTTCCTTTTCTTTACATCTATTGAATTCTTGGCTATCCGTATTTAAACAAAACGTAAAAACATTATATATTTCAGAAGATAGCTGGACATAAGAAAAAGAAATTGCCTTAAAGAAAAGAAAGAAAAAATCCCTTACATAACTTAATGTGTTGTTAAATTAAAGATTTTGTATTTACAACGTAAATAGAATGCCTTGGCAATCGAAAACTAAATATTACAAAAGTTGTGAAGGGAAACTGTAGTGAAAGCAAATATTAGATACAAACAGGATTCAATGAAACATCAAGAAACATTTTTTTTTTTCAAGAAGAGAAAAAAAATCCAAGGGACAAAATGATGTAGATATGTAGATATGTCTTTATAGCCTACAGTTTTACTTCTAAATGCTTTATTCCATTAATATAGAAGTGGCAAGGAAATCAGAAGTAATAACTTTGTTCTTCAATGCTAGAAAAGAATTTTCTATTTCGCTATGTATTTACTATTTGCCACTCCAGCGTAGCCCTGTCGTTAAGGTGGCAGCCTTTCATGACGCAGATGTGTTGGAACCTGAATTCGAGTACTCGCGTCGGCATGGAGGTTTATTTCCTTTCCTGTATTTGTCTGTTTCTATATCTTTCCCTTATATTTGAATCCATTCACAATGGCTTCCTGCAGATGGCAATTGGGAAACTATTTCAGTATCTTTCCCCAAGATATTAAAAGGACGGAGATCAGACTCCTACCCGGCGCGTCCTCGCTTCGGGAGGTGGCTGGGAAAATCTCAACGGTTTGCTTCTAATAAGGAATAAGGAACAGTGGACCAACGGGTGCAGCAGAGGAATAGGAAGCCAGCTGAACTAACTGCCGACATCATTCATGGACAGTGTTGTCTACGGAAGGCTGGACCCGACAAAATACGGAAGAAGATGAGTGAGGGAGTGATTTACTATTCACCAGTAGGTCACTATTTAATCACTAAGAGCCAGGTCTGGACTGGTCGAGAGAACGACTGAACTTTTGAGAAGTAGTATCCTTTTTCAACCCTTGTTTGAATTTGTCTACGGACGCAGTGCAGGAGTAGGCAAAGTTGCTTGTTTGCTTCGCATTCAGTTAAGTTATTGATTGAACTCGTAAAATCGAAATTCGTTGACAGTGTGTGTGGGCGCCGAAATTTACAATCATTTCCATCTTGAAAATGAAATCTCAGCCTCCACATATAAAATCCCTGAAATATTGACGGACGCTTTTATTAAGAAATCATTGGTCTTCGATTTAAAACCCGATAAATTTACGAGTCCAGGCTTTGCCAACTTAAAAACTGCCTGAGTCGTTAATTCTTCAATCCAATTGCATCGAGAATTAATGTCAGCCAAATTAACAGTCAAATACCATCGCGAATCGAGACGCAATAAAAGCAGAGAAATTAAAGAGAAGCTCCATAACCCAAATCACATTCCAAATTGGCAATGAGAAGAAGAATCCACAATAAAACGCTTCAACGTTCAATTGTGACGCTCTTAAGACGACGCCGGTGCAAATTAATACACAGTTCGACTTTCAAATGCCGTTACTTTAGACATGAATACCAAGCGTGAAGAAACGACGTAAGTTCTTAACGCCTTCGAACTTTTTTAAAGCTTTTTTGTTTTCATATTAATTCGTGTATAATCGGATCTGCGAAGCGATGTTGGTTTTTTTTTTGGTTCATTTTTTTCCCTTTGACTTTGTTTGCGATTGCACGGAGCTTTTTGTGTTATTAATTTTTTTTGTTTCTTTGTTGGGGCGGAGATTCAATCGCTTTACCAAAAAGTACAAAGCACTCCAAGCCGGGCTTTCTGGTCGTCTTTGAGAGATACGGCTGGCGTTTAGCCAAATTAATAACATCATCGCGTAAAACTGTGTTGATATGTAAGTGCGTTGCTGGCAATATTTTGGTGGCAGTGTGTGTGTGGAGTGGGTGGGTGAGGGAGGACTTTTGAAGTGGGGTTGGGAAAGAGAGCAGATTGCTCGCGCGCAGATGCCGTAAGAAAATTTTAATCAAGGCTCCGCGTTGGCCATGATGACCTGTCGCCCGATCGATCTGACGCCCACCGCCGGCGACAAAGAAGGACCTCTCTAATGAAGATGATGGTGACATCTCCACCTACCCTGCATGACGTTGCACTCACTCACCTCTAATTCCACCAGTGGCCGCCAGGGGCCAAAGAAGGACATCCAATTGGTTTATTGGATTTTTGTCAGTGAATGATAATGACAAAATATAGATGTCACAACAAAATTCAATGATCAAAAAAAAAAAATAGAAATAGCAAATAAAAAAAATAAATAAACGAAATTTAATAGAGGAGAAAATATTAAGAAAGAAACTGCAGTATTATGATGAATGATGTTGCAAATATGTACAAGAAAACAACCTAATGTAAAGTCAATTTTACAATTTTCGTAAACTGTTTTACTTCTAAAAAAACATCACAAATTTGCTTCTAATAGAGACGTAAGCAAAGGAGAGAAATTAGGGGTCTAAATATATTCTATCCCAGTTGATGATGTAATACAATTACTGAATAAAAATTTAAAAATAAAAGAATTTAGTCATGCAGTAAATATAATCACAGACTATATTCTGCTATACTTTATACATATATTACACATATATGCTAATTTTCTAGTTGTTTTTTAATTTTTCATTTTAAATTATCATTAGTTTGATAAAAACGATAAAGTGTTTATGTTTTTATCCATTTTTTTTTTATTATTATTATTTTTCTTTTTGTAGCAGTAAGACGCGAAACATGTTGTGGTCCAGATCAAGGACCCCACTCCCCTGCATTAAGAACAAATCTGACAAAATAAGGATTTGTTTGTTTTTTTCTGCAAAATAACACCTCCCCCTTCCTTTTGGCATGAGCGTACTTGATAATATGCAATATGTTGCAAGAAACTGAATTAATGAAAGAAATTTTATAAAATTTGATTTAAAACAAATTAACTATTCTTAATTTTGTACTAATAAATTACAAAAAAAGAATTTATGCGGTTTTTTTTTTGTTTATCGCTTTATTTACTTTTTATTCGAGTTGCTTTTTATGTGTTTTTAATATCTCTCCAGATTCTATTAAGAAAGTCAGTCACTCCAATAATAGTAACGAATTTTGTTTTTAATTCCTATTCTTTTAATTTCTGAATGTTTCTTGTCATTATTACCAATTTTTTCAAGCTCTTATAGTTTGTTATTTAAAGATTCTTCAAAGTTGTGAAAACGTTAAGTGGCGATTTTTTTTTTCTGTTTGCTAGTTTAGATAAAGAAAATATTCAAGTCAGAAGGCTTTCGACCCAACGATTTCAGAATAAACTATTTTGGAAGCTTCTAAAAGTTTAAAAATGGCTTACACACTCAGCAAAGAAGTATATCAAGTATATTATTATTTTTTTTGGTTCATGTATTCTTACGGAATATATTTGTATATAAGTTGTTACAATAACAAAGGCTTATTAGATACCAGATGATTTCCTTTGTCCGGTTTTACAACTTTTCGTTCTTTGTCATTAATAATATTCCATAACAATTTTTTGTGCAATTGTGACAAATTCTGAATCTCACAGTGACCTGTCTGTGTTGTTTAATATTTTGTAAATTGCAGTAAATTGCATCTGATAGATTGTTTTTGTTTTCTCAATTTCAGCTATTAATCGTACATTGTCAGTTTTTTTGTCTAACATAAAGTCAAGTCCTATAAAATCAAAACCATAATTTCACTTCTATTCAATCCTTCTTACTGAAATTTAAAACATTTTTCTTTTTTTTAATTTACAGAATTTCTTGTAGGTAATTTTCTGACTGAGATAGTCTATTAAGTAATTTCTTTATAATTTATAAAGAAATTACATAAGTCTATGAGGTAATCTGTAATGTAATTTCATACTGTCAAGACATTGTGAAACTCAGAATTTAGAAACTTAGACAGTTTTTCTTTTCTAGTGAACATCTTCAAAATGATCTAACAGCACAGTGTTTGGAAACACCCCAAAACATAGACGAAGTGAAGATTCAACAAATCTTTGAACAAATGTTCAAAAAATGAACAGCATTGGACTAGGAAGGCATCCGTAATCTGCAGCTGTTCTAGATAGAAAACTTGTCTTCAATATTATGCGTGTGTGATTATTGTTAGTGAATATTTTGAAGCATAAGAAAAACAAATTCATATCATCACAACTTGCAGTGCTCTTAAATATCTGTTGTTGGATCTGAGGTGCCTCAGAACGACGATACAATTATCTTTATACAAGTTATACAATTTATCTTTCATATCTGTAGGAAAGATCTATTTATATAATATCACAAATAAATCAATGACAATACACTGCCTGACAGAGAAAATGCCACACCATGAAGATGTGAACGCAGTGCCATGCAAATTGTAGAATGAATGCGTATGTGCAAGTTATGCAAATGATTAAAATTTCTGGCCAATCACAGGAACCGCGCGTGATTTAAGCAGATACCCCGCCGTCCTTCAAGAGGTCGCGTCGTCCCGGCTCCGAGAAGTGAGTGTTTTGCTGTTACTGTGCCTGGAGAACGAACAAGGAGTGTTAATGCTTTTAAGACGCCGTCGTACGCAATTTCGTCAAACGGATGCGTTCACGAGAGGTTTCATTGTGGGTCTCCGTAGCGCCGGTTATTCCTTGCGCCGTATTGCGTAAGAAACGCAATGTGATGCCACACCGTCGCGTCGGTCGCATTTGGAGACAGTGGTCCCAGGAAGCAATTTGATCCGTTTTTGATCATTCCTTCATGGTGGGGCATTTTCTCTGTCAGGCAGGGTATAGTCTATATATATCCCCAATCCATCCACTCTCGATCATTTCAGTTAACTCCGGAAAACTATTTACTTCAAAGCTTAAATATAACGATGTTTTGATTTTGTTTGTTTGTTTGTTTTGTTTTAGTTTTAACTTCACCATCGTTTCTTATTTAAACACGTTTAGAAACTCAAAGTGGAAGGGAAAAAAAAACTTCAAATTGTAATAATATTTTGTTTTATTTACTTTTTTTTGAAAACTTGTATTTGGCATTAATGAAAATTTTGTAACAACTTTAGTTACAAAAGAAAATTTTAGTTAATAAACCAATTTTCGAAAATCTAAATCAATGCGTTCGTTATTGCGTTATCCTTTTCAGCGACCCCATACATAGAAGCCATTAGCATTCCCATGTGTGAAAAGCAAATTCACATCATAACAATTTGCATTGCTCTTAAATCTGTATTGTTGAATCTGAGTTCACCCAGAATGACGAAGATATGTTACGTGAGTAGTTATGCAATTGATCTTTCGCATCTGCAGGAAAGGCCTGTTTATATATTAATTGATTTGGTCATTGATTGGGTCAGGAAAAGAGTGATAATTGGACACAATAACATATCATTAAGCATAAGCATAGCGTATTAAAATAACATATATACCGGTATATATATATATATATATATATATATATATATATATATATATATATATATATAAGATTTTTGCAACATTTAAATCCTTAAAGAAACCGCAGAAACAATTTGCATAAAACAATTTTTATATAATAGTCTTTACAAGCCAATAAATTTATAAAACAAGCTGAGAATTTACAATTTCTGAATAACTCCAAAATTCATAAGGGTTTCAGTAATGATAGTAATTTACGGATTTAAATTCTTTTTTTTTTCTTTTTTGAAGCACAGTGCTTAATAATTAGAGTAATTTTTCATTATCCAAATTAATCATCTCGATCTAAATGTTTGCTTCTTATATAACTATTTCATGTTCCCGATGTTTCTTCAGTCAAGAATATACAATAGAATTGTTCTCTAGAGTCGGTCGTTATTTGCAAAACTGAAGTAATTGTAAAAATGTAATCAGTTGAAACAATCTTGGCTTAAATTTGTAGTTCCAATGTATTTTTGTGAAGGAACGAAATTAGAAATGAAAGTGGTGTAATGAAATAGAAATAGCTATATGAGAGGAGGATTAAATTTTAAAAAGATTATCTATTTTTTAAGAAATTACGAACAATTTGAATAATTTATTTAACGATCTATTTACTAGAATTTTGTACTTTTATTTCTTTTGGTATAATTTTTATTTTTTTCTGCTTCACGTAGAAGATTATTTAAGCGAATCTCCTTTAGTAAATTATTGATTTTCAATTTGCGCAGGGGACAACTCTTATGTTTTAAATTCATTTGCCCCACACGCATCTAGATCATTATTAATGTGAAGGGCAAGCATCTTAAAGCAATTATCCGAGATATTACCAGTAATATGTACTTCCTTCGCGATTAAAAAATCAAAACGGGAAGAATTAATGGCATTTTACTTTGAGATGTTGTAGTCTGACGTAAAATAAAAAAATATGATCCCTGATCAAATGGAAGTGTCTGGATCTAGCATTACTTACTGTTGGTAGAGGATCAGAGAAGACTCTAAAAATGCATAGAGTATAATTTTTAAATGTTTTTATCCCATTTATCGTTGTCCATTTTGATCTTCTGTAAAATCTCTTCGTAACTTTTCTTATCTTTTTTTTTTTTTTTTTTTTTTTTTGG
>JAFIDM010012231.1:121556559-121594303 GCA_023159025.1 Thereuonema tuberculata | reverse complement strand
GCTCAGTGAACTCTTAGTCTTGTGCATTTTCTTTTATATTTCATGTGCTCTTTTATCATTGTTGAATTCAGTAAACTTTTATTTTAGGTTATTGTTGTAAGCTGAATTTTAAGGAACACTATTACATTAGTATGGGCATATGAGAAATGGATTTTAAGTTGGTTTGTTTAATTTAATCATGTCTTTAGCATGATATGCTTCTAGTGATGAATTATTTCAAGTTGATAAGTTTAGTAAGTTACAATTTGGTTTAAAGTTTTTTATTTAAGTTAAATAAAGAAGCAACAAAAAAGGTTTGTGATCTGAAAAAAAAAAATCTGGTTAAAACTCAACCAGATTTTATAGTGACAGTTTCGGCGAAAGAAACTTAAGTACAACCATTCCATTACAGTAGAGCAGTTCTGACAATATATCTCCAACTCAATCTGTCTCTCTCTCTGTCTCTCTCTCTCTCTCTCTCTCTCTCTCTGTTTTTTTTTGGGGGGCATTTCCTTTTCTTTTTATTTCTATTTTCCTTAAGTGTTTTTTTTTTCTCTTGTGGTTAGTGTTTATATCCATTATCTAGTAAACGTTTTATTTGATACTTAGTTATCTATACAATGTTTTAAAATAAACATTAATATCACTGTGATTCGTCAGACTGCCTTATCCATCAAAGCATCACATTCCTGTATTCGTTTTTATGTCTCTGTGTAAAGAAGAGCAAAGAGGAAGAAAGCTATAGGAACCAGAGTGGTGATCATGGATTATGGCCGCAGATGTTGGGAACGTCACTCAAGTTCTTTGGCGAGCATCGTCCGTCGGATGGAAGGGCCATTATCGAGAGGAATGGCACCGTTTGCTAGTTGGTAGCGTGAGATATGGTGCCGAAGAGATAGCTTCTCATTGCTCGCAAACGTGATAGTCGCCGTCAAAGTGTTGGCGGACAACCCTCATTGGATAGTTGATTGCAAACATCTACGCTTAAACCGTTCCGGAGTGAGCTCGCAACTGCCGAGAGATCCGACGGCCGCCGAATACAATCTCCACACCACTGATTTGTTATGTCATGTAAACCTAAAAGAGAGAAGCCGCGACGTCTAGCGGATAAGAGTCCAAATACTCACTGTAATAACCTATATAGATCGAAATGCCGAAGTATCAGATATTTTGCGATTTCTGCGATGGATCGAAGTTGAAGGATACTCCGTGCGACCCTCAGGGAAGTCAGTGATAAATTCCCATTCCGGTTAAGGTAAACACTCGATTCCAAAAAATAGAAAAAATTACAAAACTTCTTCAAAATTATGAGGAGGAGATGACGCTATTATGAAAAAAAAAAATATCAAGGATAATGAAAAGAAATACTTCATAATTTTTAAACAAAAAGAAGATGATCGTTAAGTAGGTTTGAAGGTTAAGAGGAATTTTCCTAAATAAAAAAACATAAATAAAAATTACGATTGGAATAAATATAAACATCTTGCTACGAAAAATTATTCTTAATTCAAAGCTAACATTAAAATAATTAAGTCACTAATTAATTACAGATAATTACACAACTGACTAGAAATTTAATCTGTAAGATTTTATATGTTTATAGAAAAACCTATAAAAATTTCGTCACAACAAATTATATTAACCATTTATTAAAAAGTTGCTTTGATATCTACAATAAGAGTTAATTACACAAAACAATTAATTTTAATAAGTTATTATAAGTAATTTAAAGTTGTTAATATTATAAGGATGTTTGAAGATAATTTAAAGACAGTTTAAAATTAAAAAAGTTAACGATTGAGGTAAAAATTACTAAAATTGTATTAATTGCTTAATGTGAAAGTTTTGTTATTTAACTTTATTAAAATTTAATAAAGGAAGCTTTTATGTTTTAATTTGGATTTAAAACTTAGCAAAGTTTACTTTGAGTCAATTATTTTAAAAATATAGGAGGTTTACAGTTGTAACCATTAAGAATTCTTTATTGTGATGGACAGAAGATAATAATGGTTTTAAAATCAGTTCTAAAGTGAAAAGTTTAAGAAGAATATACATTGAAATAAATCATTGCATCCTCTTAATTCAATTGAAAAGAGATTATAATAAACATCTTATTATGAAACGAATATTTATTAACAAAAAAAAATTCTTGTTTTCGTGATATAAATCAAGTAAACAAAACCATTCTCGAAAATACATGCACTGAGTATTTAAATCATTGGTAACAGTTGGAGATTCGTTGCCTAGCAACGCGCGTTTGAAATGACATTGTTGTGGACAGCGTCGACCATGCAACAATACTTCTGTTGACAGATAAGCGCGTGCGAATTGTTCCGAAATTGAATTGTTGGTGGACAACTTAATGATAATTTTAATAATACGATGTATGTCTGTATTTTTTAAGTTCATTTATTTACTTATTTATACTTATTTTTGGTCCATTGAAAATAAACACTTTGTGAACTTTAGAAAGTACGACTATTTACAATAATCTTTTCAAGATAAAAAGTCTAAATTTAAAATGTTAACATTACGAATATATACTGTATAACCAAACTCCGCAAAGATATGTCTTTTCTGCAAAGCAGATTTGCTATACTGAGAAACTTGCATTCGCTTTTAAAATGTAAAGACGGATAAAGGACGAAATTACAGAAGAAAATTTGTTGTCTTTCTTTTCTCGAATCACTTCATTTTATTCAATTTTTCAATTAATCTCTCTGTCACCCTGAAAATTTCGGGCGAAATTAAAAAAAAAAATTCTAGTGAAAATCACCTTAAATTAACACTAAAGAAATAACGAAACAAGCACTTAGGTTTGTTGCTGTTCGAAATATCGTTCTACGAACACAACAGGTCACATGAGTAGCAAACAACTTAAATAATACACAAATGAATAAATAAGTTGGTTTAAAGTAAATAACATTAAAATTCGATTCAATAAAAGAAATTAAAAATTAAATTTAGAACCGATTTATTTACTGCTAATAAATATCAAAAGTCATAAATTAAGAACAGCTTAGCAATAAATTAGGTGTGTATACAAACATAGCCTCAAATGAGTTAAACTTCGATATACAATTTTTATTGATTTTTATTACTTCCATTACATTGAAAATAAATCAGAAAACAATAATATTTGTGAAATGTTTTCTTTATATAATGAACAACATGTGAACAATATAAACTATATGTAGCATTAATCAAATTACAATATATGATGAAATAATTGATGAAACGCATCGATTGTTTTCATAAGAATATTCAATTTGATTTAAATTTTTTCTTAAGTGCTTTAAATGATTGCTCTTACAAATATTTACAAGTAAAGGTCACGATAGCATCACCGGAGTTGCCGGTTCAGACCATGTGCATTCGAAAGATCTTTCATATCTAACTCAACCAGCAAAATTTTAGTGGCAGACAGCCAGGGGTATAGGAGCTATGAGGAGTCAAAGTTAACATGGTGGCCTATGGGAAGTCACTTGTAAATCACTGCAAGAGGCTTATTAGTAGCCTACAACCTTAGATAACGATGCAACAGGCACAATACGCAGATATTGATTGGAAAATAAGCAGGAAATTGTTATTGATCAGCTTCAAATCAGATATAGTCGATGTGAAGTTCAGAGAACAGGGCGTGCGAAAGGCGAATACCCTGTTCACTGATATGGTAAAGAGTACGACTACGTCACCGGAGTTGCCGGGCAAGTGGCACCTTTCCTGAAAGCTTGTCCCTGGAGGAGTTCACTGGTCGAGTTTGCCGGGCAGACAGCGAGTAGGAGAGGAGGAGGAGACGATCAAGTCCAGGAACAGGTCAGCCTGCCGGACGTACTCAGAGGACCTCTTTCTGCTGCCTCTCACTTCTCTTTTTTCTCTTTGCCTCTCCACATATCTCTCCTTCTCTGTCACACATCTTCTTACAATCTCCTCACACCTAAAGGTACTTTTTCTTGTTATACGTTTTTGTGTTGTGTTTAATGTTTTTCCTTAAATGTGCTCACTGTGAACAGAGTATCTGCCTTGCAGTGAAGAGTATCTTGCAGTGACTTATAAGTGAATCACTTATTTCGAAAAGGTAACATGTGACAGTTTTTTCAATTTTGCTTTTTTTGCGCCATATTGTTTTCCTTCTGTTTATACATCAGATTTTCTTTGAAAACGTAGAATCTATCGCTTCATCCAGCCACTACGGCACCAGTGATGGAATTGTTTAGTTCGAAAACATACCTTGTGCGTCAGATGTTATGTTCTCGAAGCAAACAGCTTGGATCATCATGCGGAAGTGCATAAATGCGCTAACCATGATGATCGCTTAACACTAATAACACTGATTGTAGTAGAGCTGCTGGCATTGTGAATGGGAAAGATATTAAGATCTGTTACTGTTTTTATTGTTTTGTGTTGATTATTGTATATTATCAAGTTAGAAATGGCATCGAGTAGTGAAGAGAAATTTGAAACATTGCCGAAAAGGAAAAAAGGGATAGTGAATAAAGGAAATTATAAACATAATATTATACGAGAAGCTTATACGAAAACACAGGTTTTGCCAAATGTTGTTTCTTTTCCTGCATATTCCAACAAAATTGCCATCAATCATAAGAAGCTAGATGACCTGAAGATGCTAATGGACTACATTCCGGCTGAGAAAAAAGAATATTGGTCACAAAACATAAATTGGCCATCTACAGAGCAAAATGAAGCACCAGAGGAAGACTTTTAGTTATGACTATCATAATAAAGGAAATTGTACGTCACCGGATTTGTTAACAATTCATTTCTGTTCAGTTTGCTCCATATTTAGCAATTTTTTGTAATTCCAATATTATAATTTTTCTAGTTTAGTTTGAAAACGCAACAAGTGCAAGTTTTTATATATTTTTTTATTTTAAACGCACAATAAATTAACCAGTGCTGAATATCCATATCTCATTATTAGCATTTATATTTTCACATAGTAACAGTAAAACTATTAATATTCTTACAGTTTATGGAATAAACAGTTTTTTATGTCTCCTGTAAAATTTGCATTTTCGTACATGTTACCTTTTCGAAATAAGTGATTCAAGTGATTTCCCATAGGTTTTCCCATATTAACTTTGATCCCTCATAGCTCCTATACCCTAGAGCCTAGACTGTCTGCCGCTAAAATTTTTTTGGTTGAGTTAGATATGAAAGATCTTTCGAATGCACATAGTCTGAACCGGCAACTCCGGTGACGCTATCGTGACCTTTACTTGTTTGTAAAATAACGCTGATTTTTTATCGCTATTATGAATCAATTTAAAATTTTGGCGCCATTGGTTAATCTTTTAATGAGTAGTTCTTTAACTACTGATATGAGGTAATGGTAGCGTACAATTTTATGCTTCATGTAGAAGGGCTTTTGAAAACAATATGTTCTTATTATTTGCGCAGAATCAGATAAATTTTAATAAGGAAAATCGTAAAGGAATTAAACTCTTTTCAGCTTATAACATATATACTGTCCGGCCACTTTATTAGGTACACCTACCTAGTAGCGTGTTGGGCCTCCTTTAGCCCTCAAAACAGCCTGAATTCGACGAGCCATGGATTCCACAAGATGCTGAAAACGTTGTTCAGGTATTGTATACCATGCAGACATGAGCCTGTCACGCAGTTCCTGTAGATTTGATGGAGGTGTAGGCCTGGAGCAGTCCAGCTCATCCCACACATTTTCAAATGGTCATGAGATCCATGGACTGAGCGGGCCACTGCAGCAAGGAAAAGTCATCGTCATGTTCCTCAAATCATCCCATAATAATGCGGGCTTTGTGCACCGGCGCATTATCCTGCTGGAAGAGCCATCTGCATGAGGATAAACTATTAACATGTACGGTTGCACATGGTCAGCTGTGATGGATAGATAAACTCTAGCATCCTGATGCGCCTCCAGAGGTATCAATGGACCCAATGTGTGCCAGGAAAACATCTCCCACACCATATCACTGCTCCCACCGGCTTGAAGAGTTGCTGTGAGACACAGCATTTGTGCGCCCAGGAGAGATGTACCTAATAAAGTGGCCGGACAGTGTATATCCAACTAGATTCCTTAATGTTATACATATATTTTTCTCCTCAAGTTAATATTTGTCTTCTTAAAACAATATGAATTCCGGAGGTAAGTTTTATTATTTATTCATCAGAATTAAGGCTTCAGGAGCTTCTTAAAGTCATACATGTTAAAAACACGAGTACAGCGGTCTGATGAAGGAAGAATATAAAAAAAAAGCTAATAAATTGTATGATTATCTCCTTAAATGATATTTTCCCGTAGATAATTTGACTTTGTAATCATTTGTAAAAGGCAATCAAAACTGTGAATATCTAAATCTTACTAAAAAGATATTACTAAGATAGACACAAAAACCAAGACATTGTAAAATCTTCGCAATACATTTCATGCTTTATCTCATGCATTGAAGAAGGGTGATGGTCGTTGAATCTATGGTGCTCAAAAGAAAAATAATCGTCAAATCGACTAAGAAAACTCATTTTTCTGAGTTTACTTCCATATAGGTTCTTGAGCAGAAATTAAACATGTGTTGCTTTTATTTAAGAAAGTTTGCCATATAAGCCTTGAAGTCCACATCACAACAGTTATTCAAACTATAACTAAAACAATTATTAAATAAATCAAATGGATAATATGAAATAAAGCTTGTATCTCAAAGTATAATAATATTGTAGTCACTCTCGTTTATGGAATTACATACCATATAATATCACTTTTACATTTATTCACGAACAGTTCACAACAGTTCACTTTTTCAACAATGGATACGTGAAGTAATCTGGAATGATTAATCCGTTACCAATTATCGTCGCTCCTTTTGAATTCTTTATTAAAGAATAACGATCAAGCTATTTTCCGTTCTGAAGGACAATTAGACTATACTGTAAGTTTTGCTGATCCCCATTCGAATACAAGTACTTAATTATGTGAATGATATCACCTGAAAATGTATTATTATAATCAACAAACTTGAAAAAGGAAGAAAGAAAAAAGATCTTCCGAAAATTCGTATTAAAAATATGTTGTAATATAGTAAGAGGCGTTGCAAAAGTATTTAATTATGAATATATTTTGACTGAATTTATATTATCACTTTTCTTTACTGTCTTCATTTTAATGACAAGATTTCTATTAGTGTATCATCATACTGATAGTATGTTATATTCTGATATAAATTTATTCAAAACCTGTCGTGTCAATTTCTAATGAAAGGGAAGTCATAGTTGATTCTTAATCTGTTAAATGATTAAGAAGTAAGATATGGAAATTCAAGAAAAGTTATCCATTATTATTTTTGGATCTTACAAAGCCATGTGAATAATAATGAATGATATATCATTGAACAAATCAGCTAAAATAAGAAAAGTATTTTGCTTCAGATTCCCAAAAATTTATGTTATTGTTTTTTTTCCAAATGAGATGTTTTTTGCTAGAAGAAAACTAAAAAGAAAACTAAATTTTGCCCACCTTAAGTTCTATATAAAAATTTAGAATGGAAAAGTTGCAATGGAAATAATGTAAAAAATATAGTCAATACGCTTATTTTTCAATACTAAAGAATTTAATAATAATTTTGAAACTGTTTGAAACTGCTATTTGAAAGAGTCTGGAATTGTTAAAAAATAATCATCCCGGTTTTATTTAGAATAAAAATTGTTATTAGAAAAGAATTTATATTTAACAATATAGAAAGAACATAACTTGCATTGAAGTTCATTGCGTTGCATTCAAAAGAAATTTAAAATAATAATAAATTTATGAACTTCTGTTTTCAGAACATTTCCAATCACAACGACGGACATCACAGAGAACATTTGGATCTCCTACAGCTATTTTTCTTATCAACTTCTCTTTATAGGTCTTTCCTTCTCTTTAACCCAATTCTTTTGTCCACGATAATATTATTCCTAAAATGTATTCATTGTCCCGTTCTTTTAGTAATAGTTTTTCTATAAATAGTTGCGTCAATTGAATTTTTGTTTTTCTTTCAACATAATATAATGGAGTAACTAAGATTTTTTTTGGCGCCTGCAATCAATGATCAAAATGAAGTTCTAAGGCTCCAAACAAAAGTCTTATAACCAAAAAAAAATCTCCATTTTATCGTCCACTTTCAAATGCATCTTGGAAACTTTACCTAGTCATCTTTCCCTCACTACTCTGTTGATTATAATAGTTCAACGTGAATACAAAAAATAAGCTAGTTCTCCTAGGAATTTCTTTTTTTAATTTTGTTTCTTGGTTATTAGCATCTCATCATCATAGTAGTAAAATGAGAAAAACAAATATAGAGTTCAATGTAGAGTTGATTATACGAACATTTTTCAATTAATAAGTTTCAATTAGACTATATATTAATCTTTACATAACAAGTCAGCATTCATATATATATGCATTTATCTCATGCATTCATGTTATCAACAATCAGAATCACCAAAGAAAATCCTTCTTATACGGCGAAATCTGATCACTTACGTTCGCCTGGAAATCATGATTTCAAACATTGAATTTCAAACAAAGTTACTGACAGTACGTGAGAGAAGACATAACACAGCTTAACCTACAATTTAGAACGTTTTTCAATACTTCAAGAATAAGAATGATGAAATATGTATTTCCGAATACATACGATTGAATGGCTACCGCAACAAATTTGACCGCTTAGACGGTGAAGAAAATTGTCTGGAAGGGTCTTTCCGCGGGAAATCGTTCAGTATTCATGCCAGGAATTCGTTCATCGCTCCCGGCATGAAGTGGATTCATGTAAAGCTAGTGGTAGATATGGACGCCTTTGACTTGTATTTAGTTAGAGCCACTATCAGCGAAATTTTTAGTGAAAATGAGTAACCAACGCTTGATATTCGAAGCTTCAGTCAAAGATTGAATTCAACGAAAGCAAAAATATCTTTCCAACAAATTTTTCAGATGGAGCTGGGAACGAAGTATGGAAGAATTAATATGAGGAAATTCTACATCGACATTACATAGTCCAGCCAAATTATTAAAAAATTATAAAATTTTTTCCATGATAACAATAATATAAAAATATATTCGTAACTGTTTGAAATACAAAACCCAGAATGTTTATAAGATTTAGCAATAGAAGTCGCTGTTACATTCTGGAAACATCAATCCGTAAGAAAATTCCGTCATAAAAAGTTTTTCTTTCTGGAAATGGACTTTAGATGCCATTTCAAATATCATTGAAAATAACATTTAATAACATTTAAAAACTAATAACGAACTACAAACGAACTACAAACTCCATGGCGATATTTCGTCCTTTTTACAGGACTTTAACGAGCCATTTTTCTTCTAAACTAAAACAATAATATCACAACTCAAGAATTCAAAAATTTTACAATAATAGAACGTGACACTTAAACACGTTCAAATTATAAAACCAAATAACAATTGTTAGAAATTCATTCTTTAAATATTCAAAATTAAAAAATTTAAAGTCCTTATTTATTTAAAATTTAAAGAATGAATTTCTAACAATTGTTTTTTGGTTTTATAATTTGAACGTGTTTAAGTGTCACGTTCTATTATTGTAGAATTTTTGATTTCTTGAGTTGTGACATTATTGTTTTAGTTTAGAAGAAAAATGGCTCGTTAAAGTCCTGTAAAAAGGACGAAATATCGCCATGGAGTTTGTAGTTCGTTATTAGTTTTTAAATGTTATTAAATGTTATTTGCAAGCCGTGGAGTTTGTAATCTTTGAAAATATTCTAATAATATACTCCTAGAAATCCTTTACGTAATAACACTAATTTCCACGATATTTCATCCTTCTTTGCGAAGGACTTCTTCAGATGGGACCAGAGGAGTAAATTATTTATAGGATATATTAAAGAAGCTTACAGAAAGAATTCTAATAATAAATTGCATATTTTAAAGTTAATCTAATATTAAAAGTAACGACCTCCGGAGTTACCATCTGTAAGTTGGACTGTGTTATTACGATTAAAAACCATTTTACATAGGTTGAAGAATGTGCCGTAATAGCCTATAAATAGATAGTTTCAGAATTTGCAGCATTTACCAAAAACTGTAATGTCTATTCAAAATTAAGCGATTCCTTAAATCTTTGTAAATTACTTGTAATATAATGTAGTTCTATGATTAATGAAATTTTCTCGGATAGTTTCATCGAAACTGTTCGCACTTTATTTTCAGTTGAATCCTGGTAGGACTTTACTCAAGTTATGTAGGCCTATATGCGTTAGATTGTTTTCATAAACCTTTGAGCATCAAAGATAAGTTTCCTTAATGTGTATTATTATAATAATGTTAAATTTATTACGTATTATGAATTATTATACTTTATGAGTTGTTTATTGTAATTTTGAATTTTATTAACGAATTCTTTGTAAAGAGAAAAGAGGAAGTAAATTTCTCAGCCTTCAATTCAGACCTGAAGAAGTTAGGTAATTTATCAAGTGAATATTGCAATAAAAAAAAAACATATTTTTTGGAGAAGCCGAAGGATATCTTATGCTTGTTTGTAGTTGGTTTTAGTTTAGCTTATTAAGTTTGTTTTATTTAGTTTCTTACTGTTTTACAGAATCTGAAGTAAAAAAAAAAAATGGATATACGAAATATTTAAACTGTTACTGCTGACGTCATGAAAGAAGAGGGCAGACGGTAATGTTGGAAAGCAACACTCTGTGAGAAGACTGACTGATGATGAAAACAATTGTCACTAATTGAAACGGGATTGATGCAGTCCAGACGTAATTAAAATGTTATTTGCTTAAAAGACAAACCAGCATTCGTTTACTAAATCTTAAAAATAAGAACTAAGAACTTAATAATCTTAAGATTTAAGATTATATATTTTTTTTTAATCAGCAATTATTTTTGCAAATTATTACATAAATATACAGGGTGGCGCACATAAAACCGGCACCAAAAGCTTTTGCCGGCCTATTGGGGCCAGTTTTATATGCGCCACTCCGTTCAAAAAGTATCTTTTATTTTTATATCAGTAGTTTAATCCTATAAAGATTAATTTAATATCATTGCTTTTAACTTTCAGTTATTCTTATAACCTCTTATTTGTTGCCAATTGCGTCAAAAACTTCTCGAATTAAGAGGAAAAAAATTTAAAGGATGAACAGAAAAGATATTATTGAAAGATTACGTCAGAAAAGAGACCTTTGGTAGGATATTCTTGTTAGACTGAAACGAAAGCCTTCTTATCATTTAATGGTGATTGCAACTTCTCTGATTAAAGTACGTGATCATATAGTAGAAGAAATCAGAACGGTGGCTACAGTTTTTCAGTTAAATAAGGAATTTAATCTAAAAATTACGATTGACTTACACTATAGAAAAATATGAACAAACCTAAATAATCAAGTTTAACCTGCTGAAAACAAGTTAATAAAAACCAAAAACAAGGTAAAAGCAGCACATGTATAAACTAAATTGCCTTTCTGCATCAATTTCTCGGAAGGAATTGAGAATGGCCGTTTCGTCCTTATTGGGACTCATCAGCTCAATCCGCCTTCCCCGATAAAAAGACTCAGAAAGGCAGGGATATAATCTGGTGGCCACCGCCACATCTGGCAGTGTTTTTGGTTTTTAAAAAATATGAACAACTTACGATTTATTTCTTGTGAATTAACCAAAACAAATTCAATATTAGTTAATAAGTTACGTAATTAACAAAATGTCGACGAGAAATCAGGAGTATTTTTTTTTTAATAAAAGACCATTTATTTTGTAGAATGTAATTATAATAATGATTCTTCATTCATATAATTGGACTACATTTTTTTGATTGTTAATTATTTCAGAAATAATTACTGAAATTGCCATTACATTCTCTGTCTTTCTCAAATAAAGTTTTAAGATGACTTAGACTAATCTATAATGTTAATTTTCATTTCATTTTTGTATCAAATGTAATTCTGTCAGATTTCTTTTCCTTGGTTCTAATTGCAACGTCTTAGAAACCAGTTCCTGAATTGACGATGACAATAGAAGAAGGGATCTTCAGCATTCATGTTGTATATAATATCAAGTTTATTTATTCACTTCTTCTACTTAACTGAAGTGAAAAATTAGACTTTTTAAAATATTGATATTTATTTAGACATTGCAGTTTTACAAAAAAAATTATAATTTTATTGATTTTTTTTTCACTTTTCTTAAAACTTCCAACGGTCTTGATAAAACTATTTGATGGTAATCTCTCTGGGAACAGGTTTACAAACGCAATACGTTTCGTTATGTATTTACTTGTTTTCCACTATCTTAGAGCAAATTCACAGGAATATTAACTGTGAGCATGCCTAAAGAAACACAATTTAAATTGCCTTAATTAGGAGCATTTTAATAACAATCATGAAAGCTAAAGCTATAGAAAATACATAAATTTTCTATACAATTTGAATGAATTTTCTATTTTTAATTATACTGTTAATGAAAATGGTATTTCAATAGTTTTATTGTAAATTTTCTCCATGCAGAATTATCTGTTTTAATTCTTCTTCATATGCTTTAGAATGCTATATCACATCTAAATGATGTTATAAAAAAATTTTAACGTGCTGTTAAATATTCATAAAATTGCCAACTATTAAAAGCACATCCCCATCTAAAAGTAATTAAAAAATCATTGCAACGTTTCGAACCCTCATGGCGACCCATAATAATAAAAAAATTAAAAACAACAATAAAAAAGGGAAATACATTAACGTAAGGAAAAATAAAAACTTAGTCAGGAAAAAAATAAAAAAACCTTATGAAAACAAGAAAAACAAAAAACAAAAAATCACCGCAGACATTGAAAAAAAAACAAAAAAAAAAAAAACAATAGATACACGAATTCGAACCGACAATAGCATATGAGTCCGAGAACTTACCGATCAGGCAATAGCTGACAACAGAAAAACATGGTTGCATTTCTGACATTTACGCTAATAGCGCAAATTCAATGAAAACAATGCCAAATATCTCGAACATGAGGGAGCTTTGGCCCCTAAAAATACCCTATTCCTATGCTGTTTGAGACGATGATGAAATCCATGTGTCGATTCGACCTTCCGTTAGGAAGTTGTTAGGGGAGGGACCGACACGGACGGACGGACAGAACAAACGCAGTAACTACTGATTTTGGTCGCTAATACGATGGCTCCCAAATGGTCGCTAAAAACCTAACAGGATTCTTTATCGAAGTATTCCCACTTCTATCAGGATGAAATGTTACTTGATAATTGTTGATGATGACCATATGCAGGGTAAAATGAAGTTTAAATTTTAAACTTCAGAAATTAATTTTACCCATTTCTTCAAAAATTTCACTGTTCGAGACATACTTCTTCTCTGGAAATGCACTACCTTATGGTCAGGAGTGATTTTTTTGTCCCAAACAACATTGGTGTCATGTATATACGTTTGCATATATAAGG
Source organism: Thereuonema tuberculata (assembly GCA_023159025.1). Lineage (NCBI taxonomy): Eukaryota > Metazoa > Arthropoda > Chilopoda > Scutigeromorpha > Scutigeridae > Thereuonema > Thereuonema tuberculata. Next base: position 121,580,863 of record JAFIDM010012231.1, on the reverse strand, counting down.
AAAACCAATATGGTTGTGGTTCACGGGACCGATAGAGGGTATAAAAAGGGTCCCATTTTCAAAACAATTTTGAGGGTTTTAAAAAAATTCGTTTGTTGTCAAAATTTGCATGTCATACTTTTAGATTTAGGAGATTCTTTCTGTTAAGCATTTTGCATGTTTTGACTTGGACAAAACTTGGACAAGGCAAGACAAAAGATAGAAAATTTCTCCTAATACATTGAGAATTTTAACAAACAAAAATTGTATCCTGCACAATAGAATCGACAATACTTATGTGCCGAAGTGCAAATAAATGTTCTCTCAAAAACTCTACGAAAGGTGAAAGAGATATAGCTAATTATAGTTTTGTTTTTAATTCTTTTATTAATCGATGCTTGGATCTGTTGATGGCTAAATATATATATATATCATTTTTATTTTATTTTATTTTATTTTATTTTATTTTATTTTAATTTAAAGCAATGAGTTTCAATTTCAAACAATCCAATGTTAGTTTGTTTCGAGTCAACTATGAAGAAAAAATAAAAACAAAAGCAATAATTAAGGTAAAAAAAATATTTCGTAAGAACAAAGCCAGCGTGAAGCCACTTACAGATTTTTTTTTTTTATCTTTTTTTACTTTCCTGGTTCTTTTTATCTCCTTGGAGACCAAGATTAGTTTTCGTCCTTTTTTTTCTCTGCTTCTTCTTTTCGTTTCTTTTTTCCTTCCGTCTTTCCTAACTCGTTGCCAGATTTTCTTCACAAGTCATAATCGCTGTTTAGGCGGGAAATCCAGTCCACGGAGGTAGTGTAGCGTGAAGCCACCAGACTTTGTGCCTTCGCGGAGACTTAATCTGCCGGGATTGCCGCCTGGAATATCGGGGTTTTGTCATTGGAGCTGTAGGGAGTGCACGCACTTAATCCCCGCGTAGAAGGGGAGATCGCATTACAGGAGCCCACTCTCCCCTTGCAGTCCGATCCCTCTCTTCCATTACCTACCGTGAAGTTGTGCAATTCGATGCCTGGCTTCGCTCCGCACAAACAGCGTTTGCCGGTTTACCTAATTTGTTTTATTGACCGTAGCGTGGCGCATAAACACCGCCAATACAAGAGCGCCGTTGGAATAACAATGGTGGTGAAAAACAATATCCCCCTTTGCCGGTATAAATCGGTGCTCGATGCTTTTCATCAACTTAATCTCTTCCTCCCACCCACGTAGATCTCTCGTAGCTGAAACCTAAACTGTGTTGCCACGATGCTGTGCCGTTGTTCGACTCAAAGACTTTCAAACCCCTTGTATTGAAAGGAAGAGGAACATTCAGATAAGGTTGCAAATGTCAGAGGAAGAAGACTCGGAAACGAGGAGGGTTTCATTAAACCTGTCTCATATAATCAACCTCCGTAGCTTTTCCATAAATAGGAAGAAATTTAATATTATTTTTGCGATACTAGTCAAATGCATTCCGAAAATGAAAGTAAATAAAAGGAGTAATAGATATTAAAGATCAAGATATATCGTCACCAGAAAGGAACCAATAGCTTCTGTATCCATAAGATCACGAATCGAAAAATAAAAATCCATTATTTTGTGAGTAAAATTAAACATCGTATTGTAACGTCCATATGAAATTAGTTTCATTAATTTTAAAAGAGAAAGATAAAACTCTCTTCGGTAAAATAATTTTTAATTTCATTGGTCCATTCGATTATCTTGTTTCTTAAGCGGAAGATTACTGAAATAAAACAGAGCAATTATTCATCCAACGTACAGTAATTATAGTGAAAGTCTTATTTTATTTTTTTTCTAAAAATTAAAGATATATATATATAAAAAATAAAAAAATAAAATAAAAAGCAGTAAAATAATTTTTGAGTTTCATTGATCGATCATATTGTCGTTAAATTAATGTTTTGACATGTTATTTAATATAAACAAAATAATGGTTAATATTTTATAAAATCAAATTATACTAATAAAGAAATCTTTTGGGATGTTGATGCCAAGTTGGCCAAAACTGAGTTGAAGCTGACTGTCTAAACATTACACTTTTTAGGTCCTACACGCTTTTTTAAAACCTTGGATTTTTTTTAATACGGTATTTTTTAATAAAATACTTTCATCTGTATTATATACGGAAATGTTAGACTTCAATACAAAAGCTATGGGTCTAACCAGAATTAATCAAACTTGATAAAGAATATTGTTTAGAATCAATTGGTTTACAGTACACAAAGAAATGATTATCATTAGCCTATTTATTATAAAAAAAATAGGAAAGTCTAAAAATTAAATTAGCGCAAATTCCAATTAAAATCTCTAGAATAAAGTCTAAAATCTTTCGTAAGCCTTCAGAAAACTAAATGCAGTCATAAGAACCACTAAAGAAGTGAAAGGATATAAAAATGCTATCTTAATAAACGAATGGCTCAGAAAGTGTAATGGCAACATGGAGATTAGAAAATAAGTTTTGTTTTTACTACTTTTTTTCAGAATTGGCAATAAATGAGGAATAAATCATGAAATGGCTTAAGAATACTTCTTGGTTTCAGTGAACGTAAAAAGTTAATAAATCAAATCGAGTCATAAGTCAACGTTTAGTAGATCATACATCTAGTTTTCATGACCAATAACTATTATTTCTAGAAATAAGTTAAAAAAAAAGCAGACAAGTGGCATAAGTACATCAAGATAGATTAAGGCAAGTGGTCAGTACTCATAGTATCATCAATGTGCTTAAAACTGCTCTCGAAGTCACTATGAAGTTAGACTAAAGCAGAATTAAATGGACTGGAAGAGATCTTCGCATTTGCAGCTGACATCTGTCTTGTAGCTGTACAACAGGAGTAACCGCTGACATTAAGGTATTAAGAAGAATGACAGACAAAATAGAGTAAAATCAATGTACTCAAGAAAACGAATTGTGTAAGTATTTGCTTTAATCTTCGGAGGCGAAAATCACAGCAAGCATTAAAGATTTGGAGCTATCTTAAAAACAAATTACATAGTGCACAGAAATAAATAGAAGAATGCAAAGGGGAATCTATATTTTATATTGCAGACTAAATATTCTATCATCTCATGAATTTACAAACAGAGTAAACTTTAGAAAAGTTTTAGATTACTGAAGAGTATTCAGCAATGATACAACTACTGTGACCGTACAATAATGAAAAGCTGGTTTATTGACATGAATTAAATTTTAAAATTGAAGGGTTTGAAAATATTATCTAGACAAATGAGGTTCGTTGTAGTTGAGAGATCTAATGTACATTTCATCTATGTTCAATAATAAAACTGTCTGCATGCTTGCATGTAATATCATTAATCAAATAATTGTAAATAAAGCATATAGTTAATAATTGTTAACTGTAACTACATTAGCATTAAGAATATTATATTGCAATTGGTAACAAGCAGAAGTGATCGGTTAATTAAAAATGAAATTGTTAATTAACAGCAATTATCTTCAATTATAATGAGCAAGAGATATTTGTGATAATTATTAATAATTATTATTAAATTAATACTAAAAAATATGTAGCTGTTATTTGTCTTATTAGTTAGTTGTAATACAGTATGTAAGAAACAATCTGCGGCTGAGATAAATTCTAAAAAAAATCAATGACTGACTTAAGATTATCTCAAATTCAATATTTGGCTGCAAATAGTAAAATAAAACCTAATCAAATGTTTTATTATAAATGTACATACCATAATTCCTCTTCATCTCACTCCTTTTAGATATATAATTATTAAACATCAACATCTTTACACCAAAAAATAAATGTAAAATTAAAATCATTTATTCATAATGCAAATTTTCGAATAGACATTTTACACGTCTCTTCTTTTTCAAATGTCTATTCCAGATATATCTGCTGTAAATTCCTCACGATCTCTGCTTCAATTCGGCTTAAAGGTATCGCTACTAATAGATCATCTACTATTAATCAAATTTTCGAAGTTTTTTTAGGATCAAAGTGACTAAAATGGTTATTTGTTGTATCAGAGTGACTAAAATGGTTATTTGTTGTATCAGAGGGTCATTTCAGTTTTGTGAAAATGTCTGATTATGAAGAAAACAGTATTCTATTTTATTTTATTACATTTTTTTTTTTTTGCATCTTAAAAATTCTTTGGATTAATCGTAACTCTTCTTCAGAAGGTTAACGGCTGTTAGAGATTGTCCCCATTGCAATTATGGATGGGTTCAATACAAAATTACGTTGAACTGGATTTTCTATAATAAAACACGATTTAGAAACGGTAAGGTATATCCTTTACATGGTGTGTGTATGTGTTTTATGAACCATTTTGTAAAAATTCAAAACGTGGAGTGGCTCTTTGTTTATGTTACAGATTTTTAAGCGGTTGATGTCAGAATCATTCAACAGCAGACAGTAGTGAAAAAATTAATTTAATTTAATGTATTCCCAAATATTATTACAGCATATTAACTTAATATTTTTAAAAATTTTGACTGAGATCATGTTACTAAACATCCAGAATATCACTTCGGTACTACTGGATATACGCTAGATCCTTATATTGAATTTGCAAGAACATTAATGTCTTTTATTTATTTTATTACGATGAAATTACAATATTAAATAATATTATAATATTTATTGCTTTGGCATAGAAGAGTTAGTAAAATCTAAGGGCGCCTTCATATTATCTATTTACTGGGTTTGTCTCTTACTTAGACAGATGTAACTGATCTATAGCCACCAAGAAGTAACGAGATATTCTGAAATAGCACATTAAGTTCGAGTATCACATCCCACGTCATGATAGAAATAGCATTCACTAATGACCACAAAAATAGTTATTTTGAGAGAGAAAAACAGTTGGCTTGCAGAAGAAATGTGTCTTAGCAAATAAATAAATAAAAAAAGGCCACTTCAGGAAATTATGAAATTTGAGAACTAACGAAGGCTTCTTTGGAATCATTTTATTGTCTAAATTAGTTTTAAATTTTCAGTTAAATTTATTTAATTCAGTGATAAGATTGTTCTAATGACTATGATTTAAGTTACCAGAGAAACATTTACGCAAGTTACGGAAAAATAAGCTGGTGTGGCTACGTCTCACTTGCCGCTAGACTTCTATATAGACTCGAAGAGTGAACAATGCCCATAGACAGCTGGGAAAGAGAGGTGAAGAAGAAGGATACACACACAGTATGCCCACGGCATACGAACTTGAATTCAGGAATATCAATTATATAATTAAGTCATCGTCGACCAATGAGCTTTATCTAAGGGAAGATTTGATCAAACTCTGAGGCAATAATAGTTTATTGTTTTATCTTGACTTATCTAAGTCAAGAGTAACATAAGTAACATAACTTCGAAAAAAATGAATTTGGTTATAAAAACTGTAATAAATGGCGATTCAATCACTTTCCACTGAAGAGTCCTAATTTTCGATGAAGCTGCGATCATTGGAGAAGCAACAGCTTTGATAGCCTTGCGAAAAAGTTCTGATTCTGTTCCACAAATCATAATTTAATCAGCGGAACAGCTAGGTATTTTTGTTTTGGAATCCGAAGCAAATGATCAAAGGATCAAGCTGTTGTGTTCCAAAAGAAAATAAAAAAGGCGGGATGTCTGTTCTGAAAAAAATAAAAAGGCAGGGTCACGTTTTGTCGACCCCTTACAAGTGATGGTCGGAGCCGTTGCCAAAATGCCTCCCCTTGAAGAATTAGTAGGTTTATTAGTGTGTTTACAGTTTTCTATTAAAATTTACAATTTTTAACAGAACTATCAAGAACTAGAATAAAATATTATATAAACTAATTTATTTCACTTAAAAATTTCAAAAAAAAGTATATATAAACCAATAAACAACAAGAATGCACTCTTTATCACTTAGAAAGCTGCAATTTTTTTGGCAGCAAATAGTCCATTTTAAGGGCACTAGCATCTCAGTGAAGTGTCATCTAATTGTATTTCAGCTCTATTATCTTTTAGTGTCAAAATTTATTGTGTTTTGTTTACCTGTTCTATCCAATTGGAAAACCATTTAGAAGGAAGAGAATCCACCATCGGACACTGATTCCAAACAAAAGAAAGAAACAAAGCGGAAAAAGAGGTTTTCAATTACTCACTGCCATCTCTACAAAAAAGAAACAAAGAATATAGGGCAATTGAAAGAGACCATTTCGTCTATTCTTCTCGTTGCTTTTCAATAGTTCTTGAAATCCTTAGTTAAGAGTTGCGCTGTTCAATGTTTTGCATTTTCAGTTCTTTCAGTTGGTTTTGATGAAAGTTAAGAGTACTTTCTTTTCAAATAGGAGTTCATTTCTGCACCGGCAGGAAATTGATCGAATTCTTATCTCTTTCCTGCATTTTCTACAAAGTTAAATTGTTTAATTAATGAACACTGAGGATATCAGCAAAGTAATCTTAGTTGATATCAAATGGCTGTTAATTATTTATTATTATTAAATTAAAAAAAATAAATTCTTAAAATTTAAATCATCTTATTTTTCTCTTTAAAGATTTACTCTCTTTGGAATTTTTTTTTAATTTATCCATGATTGTAAGATAAAATGCTAATTCCAATAATGAAAATGCTAGTAGTTGAATGGAAAAAGCCTACAAAACATAAAAAGAAACACAAAAAATATATCATCACACTAAAAATCACTGAGCTGCTTTATACTTTGGATACCGGGAATAAAGGACAGTTTTTTTCTGGTTTCCAAACTATCATCAGTTAGATTCGCCCAGTATCTACAGATCAGCGATTTCAAAAAACATATAAAGAAAACATAATTCGACAAGACAACGGCTCCCCGTATTAAAAACAACAATATATAAATTAAGAATAAAAGAGCCAATCAATCAATCCCCGCTAGCAGACGCTAAGCTGATAAAAGATTAAGTTGTAGCAAAAAGAATATAACACAAGATACTGTGCGTATCCAGCTACTGATGGCTAGTAAACCAGAAACAACTGTCCTGGATTCCCGGTATCAAAAATATTAGAAACAGCTCAGTGAATCCTTATTTATGTGCGTTTATGTTTTTATTGTGATGTTATTATCGAAGTTAGATTGTTGTTGAAAAAATATATCATTCGCACTACCGGTTTCTTACATCACTGACGTATTTCTTCGGGTCCCTAAGAAATACGCCAGTGATATAAGAAACCGGTGTGCTAATCATATACATTTTTTGTTGTTATGTGCGTAGGCTTTTTTCATTCAAGTAATACATCCACACACGTTAAACGTTCTCTCATCTCATTGATAATGATAATTGAAGACAAATTTTAAAACAATAGTTGAAAAGGCCTAGTTCGAATAGGTGAAGAGCAGAAGATTAACGGGGAATTTGTAACTTGCTTCCTCTGAATGTTAGATTAAAGAACTTGCCTGTCTATTATAAAGTAGGACTTATAGATATCCTGAATCTTAATATAGCATACCAATTAGAGAGAAATAGTTCTTTGAGATATGAAATACTTTTTAGGAAAAAAAAAAACGCTCTTCAAAACCCACGTTTTTGCGATATATGCGTACATCATTGTTAAGGATGATATTGGAGAAAATGATACAGGTTTTTACTTAGACGAAGATTTTTACTTTTTAATCTAATATCTTCTTTGAAACCTTTGTCTATTTACAAATCAAAAATACTTCAAAACTAAGAGTTATAACAATTTCAATGTTAGGATTATCAATAACTTAAAATGAATGTACTAAGATCTCATTTCAGTTAAAGAAAAAGCAAAATTTGTTTTCTATTAAACTAGCCGGGTACCGTCGCTTCGCTCCAAACCCTTGCATGTATATTAAAAAAAAAAACTATTTATTTAGCAAATTAATATTGAGATCGAAGAATATACACGTCCCAGCCCGTTGTGGCCTTCTCCGCTTACCTCAAGTGTATTGCGGGTTGGCGTCACACACCTAAGGTTGCCGCCACACACTTCATGGTCAGTTTGCCAGATTATTCCCTATCCCGTAAGAATTTCGAAAAATCCGGCCTTATTCCTTGTCTACATCATAAAGGGAACCTCTGTGCAAAATTTCAGCTTTCTAGGTCCAAGGGTTTGGGGTGGGCATTGATGAGTCATTCAGTGAGTGAGTCAGGACTTTTCTTTTTATATATGTAGTTTTTCATGAATTTTGTTTTGTTAGCCTCATTGATTAATTCTTTATAGATTATATTTGGATCTGTTATTTTCTCATTTTCAACTCTTATTATCCGAGATTCGTTCTTTACATATTATTCCTGGTGTAATAATATATATTTGTTTTCGTATTTCCATGAATTGTACAGTTGTTTCTTGTTGTTCCGTAAAGACAATTTTTGAAATCATTATTGCACATAAGTTTTAGGTTTTTCTGTACTGCATTGTTTTTATTCATTTTGAAACGATCTATATTTACGTTGTCCATCAGTATACTTGGACAGTTGTTTAATATATTTTCATTTTTTATGAGTAGATTCTCTATTCTTCAGTAAATTTACCTTTCTTTGTGTTTGGTGGTTTATATATGGCTAAAATGTTAATATTTTGTGCTTGATAACACAAAAACATTTTTGATAACGAAACATACTGGGTTTTATTACAAACCTTCATGATAAATAACATGTTTGTGAAAATTCTTGAATCATTTTCCAAAAGAGTTCCTTGCTCCGACGTTTTAGTAATTTGAAATTTAACATTTTGCTTACAGAATGACAGACAGAATAACGTTTTTATAATATACGTTTTTATGATATAGGTCTATATTGATAATAGCCAGGTTCCGTCGCTTCGCTCCGGAACCGTTGCGTATATAGCATTAAAACAAAAAAACTTTATTTATTTAGCAAATTAATAATGAGATCGTCAGAGAATATACGACTTCCGAGCCCGTTGTGACTTGTCCGGATATCTCAGATGTATTGCGGGTTGGCGCCATACACCAAAATTTAAAGCGAAAAATCACATTTTTGCATGTATCTTGCAAGCGCAGAAACGTTTGTGAATGACTGATATATCGTTCGATAAAACTTTCAAATACCAACATTTTCTCAATATAATGTTCTCTTCCAACTTTTATATTTTTCGTTTAAATTGAATAAAATGTCAAAATTTGACCCTTTAAAGGCGCCATCTTGGAAACCAAAAATTTTTTCGAAAGATTTTTATAGCATTTCGTTTGTCTTAAAAAGATCTACATTTTATCCATTTGCATGGCCAATGTATCTCTTATAGTTCGGTCACAAAATTGGACAAACTTAAAGTCTTATAACAGACAGAATAACGTTTTTATAATATAAGATAGAAAAACTGGATACTGGAGAAATTTCCTTTTCTGCTAAACTACATAATAAAAAGTGAAGTCGATTGAATCAAATTTCAGATCTTACAAAGCATTTTTCAGGACAATTTAAGTTTCTGCTTAAATTAAAAATTAATTTCTCATTTACATTACAAGAAAACTCGTTCCTAAGTCATCCGTTATTTCTTTTTATTGCAAGGCCATTGTGATATCTAAGAAGCAACATACTGTTCGGTTTTGTTTACGAGAGCCTTCAACGCTTTTGCGCATGCGTCAGGTCTCCTTCGATTTCAGCAAAATCGGGGTGAGGAGAAACAAAGAGGGGATGTTTACTTTTTATCAGTGTTAGTTTACTAGTAGCTGGGTTCTATTTGCGCTTTTTCGGGAAAGAATTATGGAAAAAATAAATACCATTGCAAAAATGCTCCTCTGTTATTTTTTTCTTATAAGCGAAAATGTCCAAAAGAATTTCTTAGGAAAGTGCCCATCTCAGGGTATCACCCCTGTGCGGAATAAAATCGTCCGCCAGTGATAGGTCTGGCTTTTGAAAACTGACAGTACAATGATAATCTTAGATTATATTTTTATGCATTTCATAGAACAAAGAAGACAAAAACTTTCATTAAATATCATTTTGGATTTAGCAAATATTTTTATAACATAGTCAACTTCAGTAATGTAGTTAGGAACTTGTTTAATTGTTCATTCTTCTAAATCGAACTGTTTAAATAAGTTACTTTAGCTATATACAACAAATGTTGACTTCCGAACGAAACCCGATTACGTTCAAACTAATTCCCTTTTAAATGGGCATTGCCCTTTGGATGAAAGGGTCTATTGTTGAAAGATTCTCTGAATTTACCTATTAAATCCGGGTTTGCAAATCCGGGTTTGTTAAATCCGGGTTAGGAGATTTGTTGCAAATGAAATCCGCAAAAAAAGTTTTATACTTATCGAATTTCAGCCGATTTCACTTAATTTTTAGATAATCCTATTAATTTATGAAAATACATTATAACTCATTAAGGAAATACAGTAGAACCTCATTAGAACGGACATCGCTTATAACGGACAGTTTTTCAAAGAAATATAATAATAATAAAGAATGCATATGTTTATCTGACGAGTTTTACATTTCCAAGCAAGCGATTAAACATCGATCATTTAATGAAAAAAAAAATTTAACGTGGCCGATGATTCAAAGAATTGAGTAAGCAAACGAAGGTACAACGCTACAAGGAAGGATTCGCAACTTTGTAGCGTTGTTCCTTCTTTGCTTTCTCAATTCTATCGATCATTTAATTTCGTTATTGTCTGAAATTCCACAAATTGCCGCACACAGTCATCAGTTTTTATTCAGTAACCTTTGAGTCATGTCGTTAAGTACTTTTTATAGCTAACTATTGTCCTTTCATTGATATACACCCTGATGCATTACACCGTTATAAGAATTATTTGTTATAAACCGGACTTTCATTAAAACGGACAACCTTCAGCCCCAATTAGTCCGTTATAATGAGGTTCTACTGTATATTGATAAACTTCATATTCCTTCTTCTTTTTATTAATCACAATATTTCAATTGCTAAATTGCCGATCTTCTTCAGGTGCTGGAGGCACCTCTGTAATCAACAGCTTTATTTGCATTAACAAGGACTGAGGTGTAAAAGTTAATGAATATTCTTTGGATATTTTTAAAAAAAGCAATTCAAAACAAAAAGAAATTTTATATGTTCAATGTAGTCTTAACAATCAATTCTGTTTTAAATTCAGAGGATGACCTTTGTTCATTGTGAAACTTACAATTTGATTTTTGTTGCATTGTTTTGAAGCTATTTAAACGAATTCTGTGAAAAGTTAAGGAAAAATTATTTTTCCACCTGTAAGCAACTGAAGAAGATCGGCAATTTCCCAATTGAAATATTGTGAGTTACAAAAGGAAGAAGTAATTATGAAGTTTATCAATAAATTCTATTAGTTTTTATATTTTATTAATATTTCAATCTACAAATCGTAAAGTGATTTATTTATTTAATTTTTTAAATTAATATAAACTAACATTTCCCTTAAACTAACATATTATCAACAATTAATTTGATTCAGTAAAAGTTCTGCCCACCAACATAACTAAGGGGGAAAAAAATTAAATTAAAGTCAAACATCATCTCGTGAAGAAAATAACACAAGATCCGGTCTTTATAGGCGAAGACACAGTTCCAAACCAATGAACATTCAGATGTAAATGAGGTATATCCATATTTGCAGTAGGGAGGTAGTAAGTAGAAGACCAATCCAGTTCTAGATTGCTACTTCCTAATTCCCTACTGCAAATATGGATATATCTTACTTCATTTACATCTGAATGGTCATTAGTTTGTAACTGTGTCTTCGCCTATAAAGACTGGATCTTGTGTTATTTTCTTCACCCAAATGATGTTTGGCTAAGTCCATACGAAATCGATTATGATTTTTTTTTTATATATATTTTTTTCCCTTAGTTAAGTATGTGGCCAGAACTTTTACTCAATCAAAATATATATACACACATTAAACTTTAATTCAACATTTAATTTGCTCAATAATTTTCAGGCAAAAAAGCTGTGAGGTTTTGCTTAATTTTAGAAATAAGAAACAAGAATTTGAAAACTATGACGAAAGACATACGTTATCAAGAAATATGTTATAAACTGAATAAAGACAATAAAGTCCCTCCGCCCCCCCCCTTTTTTTTCTTGGAATCAACAAAATTTCACGATGCAATTCTAACTTCTTTATGGCAAGTGAAGATATAAAATGAAAATGATCAAAAATGTAAAACAATAAAATTGACTTTCATAGTGAAAAATATTTTAAACGCCAAGGCAATTTCTTGAAGCAAAATATACTTGCCAGAAAGAATAGCATTGGGTGATTATTGCCATCTGTCCTCTGAATTTCAAATGTGTTTTTCTCAAAATATTAGCGGAAATACAGTTAAATTCTCCAAATATGATTTTTTTTGTAAAGCTTTACCGAAATAAAAATGTTTTTGTATGCTCAGGGTTTTTTTTCTAACTGTATCTTTTTTGTGTCAAAATCCGCTTCAACTTCTTGGGTATTATTAGAGTAATGAACAATACTTGCTGCATAATAAAACCGAATTACAAGATATTATACAATTAAAAAAAAAGCCTGACAATCTAATTTAGAAATTTAAAGAATGTTTGACAATTTACTTATAACAACAATATGTAATAAAAATATGTATTTAATAAGTTAATTATAATTTGTAGCAAATTCACTTTTATTTTAATTTATTTATTTAGTACACCATTTAGTTTAAGAAGTTTGAAAATCTTCCCTTGGCTTTGTTTATCTTACATAAGTTTCCAGAATTCCATTTAATATGATTTTGATGATTAAAAATTTATGAATCAACTGAGTTTCAGAGTTGTTTACTTAGTTGCAGAAATGTAGATCAATTGAAATGCACCTTCCGGAGATAACCAAAGTTCTAAGTAGAATGATGCTAATGGATGGGTACTCAAAGTTTGATATGTCATAATGCATTGGCTAAATTCTCTTCTAAAACAAAATGTATTATAAATTTATAATATAAGAGTCATCAACAGATGTCTTGATATCGGATTCCTATTTTTCTAAGATATTAGACGTATGTAAGAAGCAAAATGTCTTGCAATATTAAAATTATTGTTTTGAAGATTCAGTTTTCAAGTCATTTTAAATATGTTTATTATGTTGTTAGGTAAATTTGAAAACCTGTATTGTTTATTGTAAATTCGTAAAATCATTCATTTTCGTAAAATCATTCTCATTTTTATATTTTCTAGGTCTTTCCATAAGCGAATTCCAAAGCTGTGGAACATCACGATCTTTGAAGAAAACACTGTAATCTACCTCAGTATTCGATTAATCGAAAACATTTCCAGCTACGTAATTCTTTCGCTCTTTCTATAGTGAAGATTATCCAAGTAAAAATTGATCACGATCTGATCTGATTATCCATTATGTTATGTTTTACTTCCACTTTGATTATTTGACAGAGCATATCTTTTAGGATATTAAATTATTCCTTTGATTGTTCTGAAAAATTACGAGCAAGAGAATAAAAACATGTAATAAAAAATATAACTTTCGCATTTACATAAACGAAGGCTGATATAGAATCAAAACGTTTGGCAAGACAACGGCTTCCCAAGTGCATAAATTGAATGTAAAAAAATCGTGAAATCCCACTACAAATAATCCGTTAGTCCATAGTTCCATATTGTTGTTATTGTCGAAGAAATTTTTGTAAGATATAAACAAAAGAACAAATGAAGAAAAACAAACTAATGAAATTTCTCCTAATGTGTCTTTGAAAATTTAAACAGATCACTTTTACAAACATTAAAATATAAAGGTGGTAAATGAGAAACCTCGAGAATAAAACAATATTTATCTGAGGATTTAAAAAAAAAGCAAAAACAAAATTCAGTTTGTTATTCCTTCCAAAATTATTAAAACGCCATATGTCTCCTGTATTTATTTCAGATTCCAGATTATATTACTTAAGCCGTCCATGAGACAGATGTGTCGGAATGACGTCACCATGGATATTTGAAAAAAAAATCCTTTTCTGTGTTGTGTTTCTTCATCTTTCTCTTTAGGTCTGGAGGAAGGCAATGGGAAACCACCTGGAAATTCTTCTAAAGGTTCGCCATGATGACAACCCTAGAGATCCGTTGTACACTGAAACTTCGGATACGAACTGTGATGTGCACCTTGAACAACAACAATATTACTACAAATTCTTCTCGAAGAAGATTCGAGGATTATTGAACCGAAATATTGACAGTAACAATTTAAACAGGAAAGTTTTTCATTCCCTCTTTTTTGTAATTTATTTAAATAGACGAACTTTTCATTCCAGCATCTAAAGGAATGTTTCATCAGTATTAAAAATTTACTGAAAAATTTTATCCCAAAATTTATAAAATAAGAAATCAAGTATTTCAAAAATAAGTGAAATACTTTAACTTAGAGATTCCTGTAAAGATTTTAATAATGTATATGAGAGGATGAACATAAACACTGAATAGATATCTCTTTGATTTTTCAAAAGTGCCTACCATTTACTAATTATTTTTCTTTTCTTTTAGAGGTAGATTATCTGCTTTTATTGTTAAATTCCGGCGCTGAAGTATCTCCTTTTGGTTGTTTGAATGTCGTTAATTTTAATAGGAATTCCATGTCTGGTAATTCCTTTTATACCACAATTATTCTGCTAAGTGGCAAACAAAGTATTCGTTCACATCTCTCCTCTTTCACTTCCTCGACTAAATACTTTCCTTCTAATTACTCTTCCTTTCTTTCGTTTTTCTTTGCTCATCCTTCCTTACCGTCTACTCTGTTAATGGATGAACAGTGGGGGAATTGGTGGCGCCCCCTATTAACACAAACTCGAACGTGGTTCGCCTGGCGTTCGGAGAATTGGTTTCCATCAAACTTGAAATGACCAGTGCTTGTTTAGAAACTCATCCAGGCTAATTACACCGTCTGTTCACCCTCACTCAATCAGCGGAAAAAGAATCCCATGTCTACACTTCCCAAGAGCCTCCCCCATTACGAAGGCTCGCTTTTTTTTTCTTTTTTATTTATTGAAAACCTTTGTAGATACAAAGTGGAAGGTCAGTCCAAGACATACGATACCAGTACTGCGTTATCTATTAAAGCTAAAAGTTTGTTCACAATGTTTATTTGTTTGATTGGTTTTCATTACGTAAACAAACCAAATGATTGATCTTAAAACCTTCAAATCTGACTGTTGCGATATCTAAATCTAATGAAAACAGCAAAATCAGGCAAACAAACAAAACTTTTTGATAAAAATGAAAAGCAACGAAGGAAGAGAAGAGATGATTATATCTCATCACTGCTGCATCGAATAGAAAAGGTATCGAAGTACTGTGCGTTTTCAAAAGCGAGAACCACAACTAACAGACGATTCTACTCCGCAAAGGGGTGATACGCTGAGATGGGCACTTTCCTAAGACCTGTTTTTCTTTTAGTACCTGTTATTTTTGCAATAGTATTTATTCTTTCCATAATTCTTTCCCGAAAAGCGCAAATAGAACGCAGCTACTAGTAAACTAACAATATAAAAAGTAAACATCCCCTCTTTGTTTCTCCTATTTTCATGAAATCGAAGGAGACCTGACGCATGCGCAAAAGCGTTGAAGGCTCTCGTAAACAAAACCGAACAGTATCAGTCTGCTGTTCTAGCAACAAATAATTCATATTCAGTGTTTATATTCCAAAACACAACGATATTGCCTAGTTGAACCGATCAGACGAATCTTACTATACCAGTTGAAATGTTTTTGTTGCTTTGAAGATTTCTTTATTTCTACAAAGCCACTCTAAAAGGGCTGGACAGATTTCCTTAAAATTTGCACCATTACTTACTTGGTTAATCTTAATGCGATTTTTTTTTATTCTTAATATTTTGGAAAACTTAAAATAAAAGCAGGATTATTTTGGTCTCCATATGTATATTTGACTCATCCCTAATAACCGAAGCACTTACTTTCCACTAAGCGATGACACTGAAAACCAAAACCTAACAAAAAAAAATATGAGCCGATTTCATCATTCGTTATTATAAGAAAAAAAATGATAAGCTTTTTAAAGATTTGATTAAGTATTAAAGCACATACTTTAACAAATCTACTTTCATTAGACGTTATGTTTAATTTTATTTTTATTTTTTTTAAATTGTGAAAACGGTACAAACGAAAAGTTATGTTCACTTTTAAATTATAATATTCTCTGAAAACAAACAAAACACATTTTCCATTTTCTGAAGTAATTAATGACATCCACATTATTTACATTAAAAGTAACCACATTATTTTTAATCATGTTAAGCCTCAGGCTTAACCATTAATATCTAAAAACCATTTATAATACCATTAATTACCTAAAACCATTAATATCTATTATTTATTTATTTAGCTTATGTTTCCTAGGAAAGTGAGGCTCATCGCCTTAATAAGTTTAGAACCGCTCGGTGGATCTTCTTCAAACTTAGAATGAATGTTTTAGGATTTACAGATGAGCTACCATTTATATCTAAAATCTTCCCCAGGTGAGTCCATGTTGAGAAATTATCACGAGAAGAAAAAACTCCCCTAATAAATCATTAGAAATGGATTTCTATCGATATCTTAAACAATATTAATTTTTAACTAACACTAGATCTGGTTTAATGAATTGAAAATTAATCGGTTTTAGTCAACTAAAGTAAATAATGAGTGTAATTAAAAACATTGGGTTGTTTTTTTCAGAAAATTTCCGACTTTTCTGTTCAGCAGATATTATAATTTGAAGATAAAAAAAATATTAAGAATAAAATGTTAAGGAAAGTAGGAACTATTTTTTCTGGCTAGTACTTTTAGCAACTTCTCGTTTAAGAAATCCATTGTTAATTTTTTAATATTGTTCGATTGGAAGTTTTGTTGCATTCTCGAGCTAATTTCTCGACAAAGACCCATTAGTAAAAGATTTTTCGTTAGTCTCTCAACTGGTGTGTCATGACTTTAGCCTTGGCAAGGCTTAAAAAATTTCTCAGCACATTTATAATAAATATTTTACTTCAAACAGAACATATATTCTCAAATTTAAACTAATTTCTATTTCTAAATCAAATTATCTGGTTAAATTAGAAATTTTAAACTATATTATCAATAGTTTATTCTCACAACGAAGCTTAATAAGGTAGTAAAACACCTTAAAAACAGTACGTATTTAAGAATATTTTTAAATAAAAATAGAATGTTATTAATTGCAGTGAGTTATGTAGTTATTAATTCTTTCCAAACGTTACCAATTCTTAGTTTTACTGTCATCTAGTTCAAACCAACAAGTAAAATATATCTTCAATTTCTCATCGAATTCTCATCGAATTTCTTATTTACTAGAAACATTTTCAAGAAATAATTATTCTTATAGATTTACTGAGAAAATTCATTTAATTAATCACGCTGCGGAAGTAATGGAAAGTGACCAGTGGAACATCGACAAACTAACCACTTAACACAGCGCGCCATCTACTGCCTCATTGTCTTGTTGTTATCTCAAACTGAACCGCTCTTCCTGAAGGCCATCTCTTTATCAACTCTAATTGTTTATTGAATATAATAAATAATGAAGAATGTAGCTGCGCTGTTGTCTCCTTTGCCGTTGGCTGTTCATTTTATTCGTTAATGCATGAGTTCTCTTCAGTGAACCCTCCTGTCTTCCGCAACACAGAACAAGGTCAAGGAATGTAGAATCAGAGCTAATGTCAGCGGAAGAGCACTATGGGAGATGGTCTGACCTTCCTTTGTCAATATGTGATAGCTTAAGTACAGGAATTTCACCCTTTTAGGTTGCAAAGCCACCGGAAAGCAAGAAGGGAAAGCAGCCAATTTTGTTTGGCAGAATTGATTCCGAATTGGAAAGTTAAAAAAATTTCCAATTACTAATATCGTAAATATAAATCACGAAATACTATTTTCCTTTTTAGATCGAGATCTCTTATTTTCGATTTTTTTATTTTCATAATTAAATCGCCTCCATGAAAGTTAAAAAAACGTCGAAATGCACTCACTAACAAAAACTGAAAATGAGGAAATTTCGTAATTTTTATGTACAAAACGAAAACCTATTTAAAACATTGTTTTCAATAATTTTACAATTAAGAGAATATGAAGCGTTAAGTTATGACAAATAATTATTATTCAAACAAAATCTAAAAAAAAAAGAAAGATTAAACTTTAAATTAAATCTTTCCATTACAAATGAATTCAATTTTTTAAAATGTTTAAAGATACTGTGTCAATAAAATAAACACCAACTAAATAGTATTGCTAAATACTATGTTTCCACTCTTAAGTAAATATTAAAGTAAGAGAGATAAAATAGCAATTTTATAAATAAATATGAACGTTAAAACCAGTTAACTAAACAGGATAAGAATGGAATACTCCATATAATGAATAACAACAAAAGATTCCATCTTCACAATACAGTAGAAGTAATGTTCATCTTTTTTACTTTACCATATGTTATTTCAATGAATTTATGGAGATTCACAATCATTATTGTGAATCAGAATAATAATCTGAAATATTTCAACTTACATTTCACAATGGTGATTTTTTTTATTATTCTCCAAGATAAAAAGAGAATAAGTTTTAATAATTGGAAAGGCTGCAATAATTGCAACAATGCCGTAGTGTAAACAGCTCGCGTCAGCGTGACGAGAAATGGAACGAGAAGTCAGTTGAAGATGGACGAGCCATGAAGAAACACAATGGCGGATGAACGATGATTCGGCGGAATAGTGGACGGGGCTATACCTAGGGAATCATGAAGCAATAAAGAACTCAGATAAATAGAAGATCGATATAATATCGATAGATGACTATAGGAAGGAATAGGAATTATCCCGGATCCTTGAAGATGAGTAATTCTTCTGTGTTAATAGTCGAACTGGTAGCTGATATAAATGGAGAATAAAATAGGCCTAAAAGCTAACCACGTGTAGAAAAGATATTTGAGTGCTTCAGAATGATTTGTGAATTAATAAATAATTCTATTTTATATTTGTAGCATTAGGTATACAGTCCATCGCCGGTGTGAATAATTCACAGGAATAATTATAAAGGATAAAGTATAATACTTTAATATCTGGATGGAATATTATCTAACGGAAGAGAGTTCGAAAATGGTTGCTTAACTGGTAATCCCGAAGATAGAAGAATTACTTTAACATAATAGATATTACATATGTTATTTCAATGAATTATTACTTAATAGAATGTACATGAGTAACGCTAATACTAGCTTTTGTAACGGTAAAGGATTTTTCTTGAAAGGTGGCATTGATATTTATGGTCAATGGACGATTAAACTTAACAATTTAGCAATTGTTTTTGGGCTTTTCTTATATATAAATCTGCGAAAGATTAGAAAAACAGTTTCCTTAGGAAAACATTTGTAGATTGAAGAGGCATTGTTAGAATTTCCATTGATGCCATATTTCCACATATTAATCCACTATCAGTTGCGCGTGGTTTTGATTTAATTAAAATTAATTGGAAACTTAAAGCAAGTAAAGTGGATTTCATTAATTTTCAAAAAAAGTTCAATACATTGCTTGTGCTCTGCAGATGTTTTAATTTATAAATGCGGAGATTGTGTTTCCTTTGTCTGCAAGAAGTTAAAGAAGGAAAGAAAAATAAGAATAATAACAACAATAAAAATTAAGGAAAGTAGACTTTAAGATATTTCAGTTACTTCTTGTTTGTTAGAAAGGATGCAGATTGTCTTCTGTTGTTCTTCCGAAGAGGATCACTCTCTTTTAAGAAAAGAAAACTGCTAGCCTGAGGATCGAGATTCTTTCAAACAAAAAGAAGTTCTCAATTTTTAAAGCTAAATAAAATTAATCAACGAAAAAGTATACCGATGTCCGGGAGGAAAAGTCAATACTCTGGGAGGTCATGAGAGTGGCCTTTGTAAAAAAACAAAGATTGTATAAACACACGTCGTTCTATTCTGGCAGACAATATCGTTCCATATAATGGAATAATTGTCACTTTTATATTTGAGTTGCAAAGTGCATTGATGTTGATGGTGGAGTTTTTGAAAACTTATTATTACCTTCAACAAACTTGTCACTTGAACAATAAATATTGTATTATAAATAATATATAACATCCCTTTCTTTTCGATAATTTTGCAACATTACATTCAATTATCTCTATCTCGGAAACTGTTCGGAATAGGATACATGTTTATATAAACATCTTTTTCCTTAGCATGACTACGACCTCCTAGAATATTGACGTTTCCACTTAGAATCCCTCTATAATGCATTACCAATTTCATTCCAAGTGAGATATATATTCTTCAACCTTAAGCTACGAAATTGGCAAAATTAACTTAAGGCTAATATTTATTTAAAGCATTAATTCAAGGAGAAGGCTAATTTTAATACTCTCTGCCTTGAAATAGTCTCATTTCAATCCAATACAAGCAGCGAATTACTTCTAAAATCTGATCGGACATTACCTCCTAAGCGTCTATAATTATTTCATGAATATATTTCGCAGGATTATTTTTTTAATTGATTTTTTTTTTATCTCGGCGGTCATTCCCGGGATCATGAATGATTCCCCGTTAGCTTTCGCGCAGTCTGAGCCAAACATCAATTCTACTGATAATTCCTAATAAGGATGAAACAGCTGTTAAGGAATCCCATTGATGTTGGCTCAATGTGCGAAGGCATATTTACTGTCCAGTTGTGATTTCTTTCTCGATTAAGATATTTATATATTAAAGAAAATAACAAAATGAAGAAAATAAATGAAGAAAATAACAAAATTCATTATTTAGACTTAATATCACATTCTGATAATCAAATTTCTACATCGGTTTTCCGTGAAACAACTTTTTTGGGGTTTACGTTAAGTTTGTATTCATATTTATATGTTGAATGAATAACTTTTCTGTCTTCATTTCAAATGCCAAGCAAACAAATTCGTAAAGCTTAATCTACACTGTTTTTAACAAAGAGTATTAGATAAATAAATGTATATTTAAAAAACAAAACAAATCTATAAATTCTGCAATGGAATTTTTAAAATACAACTACAAAAAATAATAATACACTGAAAAATCTTGTAAAACCAACATCAGAATAATTGAAAAAATGTCCTTGTATCACAAAGGTTTGTAATAAAGAAATGGAAAGTAAAGAGTTTTCTAGCATTTTTTAGCTAAAATGAATAAAATGTACGAATGAAAATTATTGAATCAGATCTACTGAAGGATATATCTAACAGATTAACTGGAAGATATATCTAGCAGATTAACTGGAAGATATATCTAATAGATCTGTAAAACTTTCAATATCCACTTTAATAAATGTCTGAGAAGTTGCCAAACAAAGAAACCTAGCTTGGCAGCGAATATGCACTGTGATCCCGTAATCTTTTAATGGCAAGTGGAAGACATGTTAGGAAAGGCTGTCGTCTTGAGTAACGCAGCCCACCGTGCTCTGATAGCGGGATCAATGTGTATTCTGGCAGCACTAAAAAGAGATCCCGGATCTAATTCGGGAGAATTTCCGAAGAGGACCACTCTCTCTTTTCAGAAAAGAAAACTCCTGCGGCGAAAAAGTATCGTTGATCAAAAATACCGAGGGGAGTTTGCAGCGAAAATATAGATTAAAAAAGATAAAAAAAAAAAAAAATAAGAGAAGTAAACTAGTTGGAAACCCAAGTTCTGTTGTTAATCTCGAAGGGAACTTAATAGTTTCCATTGGCACTTCCTCACTTCCCTGTTAAAAAATCACAGAATACGAGTTTGGAGGGAACACATTGGAATTCATATGAGGCAATAAGCTCCAGAAAAAACTTTGTTCTGTAGGTAATAGAGATGCTCTGAATGTATCGTCTTCCTTTGGTTATTTCTGCCAATCGTCGCCCGCAATGGAATGCAAACTTTATGGTGGCTTATTTCCAAGACTGATGAAAGAAGCAGAGTTTGCTCGAATAAAATTTGCAATTTAAGGAAAGGGGGTTGAAGACGACACTTCACTATTAGGGCCTATAAAGACTTAAGAGAAAGCAGTAAAAATCCCAATGTAAATTCGCCGCTAGAGTGCATTCTTTGATTATGCTTAGCTTCGCTTCTGTTAAGATTTTACTATCTAACTACAAGGAGTATTTTGACATGTTTAACATTGCAGTCATTTTTGCTTTTCATCTTTTCATTTTAATTAAGCTGAACATTAATTTATTTTGTTGATAAAGAAGACTGAAAAAATATGAAAGATCGATGCTGTTTGTTTGTTTATTGGAAATTTATTTGAAAATTGTTTTAGGGCATTCGCGGGAAAGAATATATCTTTCTTCAAATCCAAATTGTCTGTGTATGTATGTATGTATGTATGTATGTATGTAATTATGTATGTATATATGTATGATGTATGCTCTTCCGTCCACTTGGGACAGCTAAATTCCTACTGATCTGACTTACTTTTGAATTTCGATTTTTAAGTATTTTAAATCGACTTTATAAATAATTGTTATTTTATTGTAAAATAATGTTACTTGGAAAAGAAAAAGATAACTAAGCAAATTAAAAGTTAGGTATTTAAGCTAAATTTTATTGTTAAAAATAAAGTCCATATTACTTTTTTTGTAAGTGGCCTGATGATAAGAACGATCATAAATAGGTAACCAACATATTAAAATTAAGGTAAATCTTTACCAATTATATTATTTTAATCGGTAATTGACAGCGGAAATTCACTGTGATAAAATTCTGTAATGAATCATCTGCTGATAGACTTAATGACTAGAGAACCTGTGGATAAATCAGATATTGTCATTATTTAATAGCATTTGATAAAGCTGCTCTACAATATTTTTTTATAAATTTTCACTGAGTAAAAATTTAGACTTACAAAATTAGAGTTTGTAAATTAAAACGATTAAAAATAAGGTAAAACGTAGACTAAACATAAAAAGCTATAAAAATTATAAGAATAAAAATCAAATAAAATATTTATAGCTTCTGGCAATAAAAGCAACGTATAATTGGTTCGGCCAAAATGATAATATCCAAAAGCAATTGACCAAACAAGAAAAAGAAAAAAAAAACTTCTATGAGCAAAAACTGACGCATAATAATCTGTTTGACGACAATGTGAGGAAAAAAAAAAAAACTAACAGGAATTAGGATAAACTTTCAAGATTGTTCTGAGACTAAGAACTCAGCAGTGAAGCGAACTGGTGAAAACTGAATGACAAACTACCAAAGTCAAAGATATATTTTGTTCTTTAACTTCAATTTGGGTTCGATTTCTACCAAATCCTAAGAGTCTTTTCTTTAAGAACTGATACCTATTACTAAATTTTCAGCTTCCTATATTAGATTATTTTTGAAGTTATGTCAAGAGACAGACAAAACGATAGAATGCATACTTTGTCTTAAAACTAGAAATACATAAAATGACATAAAAATGAGGAATCATCCTCCTGCAACTCATATGTAGAAAATGAAAATTATTATCTCTGGTACAGAAAGTTTAGGTGAATTTAGGTATGTGGGTGTCTGTGTTATGTCTGTGTATGTTTCCCTTCCCCAATAACCTTTGAATTGCTGAATGGATCTTTTTGAAACTTAGTATACAAATATAAGAACTACAAACAGATCTAACTCTTACATAAAATTTTCCAAGTGTGCCCTTGTCAAAAATTAGCCCAGGAAGTCATCAACAATTCTCATAGAAAAGCATTGAAATCTAAATAATGGATTTCTACCTTATTTTTATTACTACTTTTGTTCAGATATAACAGTAATAATTATTAAATAATGCAATATTGAACTAACTAGTGTATAATCCTAATTTATGCAGAGATGAAAAGGAAAGCAAGTTAATTATTATAACAAGTAATGATGCACAACCAGTGGCGTATATAGAATATATTTTCGGGGGGGGCCGACACCCCATGGAAACCTATCTGTTCAACCAAAAAAAAAAAAAAAACGATGGGAGGACATTTCGGGGGGGGGGCCCGGGCCAAAAAATCTATTCAACTAAACAAAAAAAACAATGAAAATCTATCTGTTCAACCAAAAAAAACGTTCGGAGGACATATCTTCATTATTTCGGGAGGGGCCCGGGCCCCCTCGGCCCCCCCCCTTATATACGCCCCTGTGCACAACGATATTCTTTAAATTTGTTATTAAGATAATGGTGGGACCACGTTACGAAAAAAATAGTGAAATAATAAGCGCATATAGTATTGAAATGTTGGAAAAGAAGTGATGCTATTGTTTTTCCGAAGTTGAAAAGATTATTTAGTGATTTTTGCGGTCGTTGCCTAGCGATGTAGATGATACAGGAATGAAGAGAAAATGCGATGGCGGAATACATGGACTCTTGGCAAATCGTGGGATGGTAAAAACTTAGTCTGTGTATGAATAGGATAAAGTAT
>JAFIDM010012231.1:121513980-121552156 GCA_023159025.1 Thereuonema tuberculata | reverse complement strand
TGAAATGGAAGATACTGAAAGATAAGTTTTCTTTCACACAAACACAAGAATTAAATTAATGTTAGGACATTATATCAAGCTTTCCTCACAAAGAATAAAGAAGAGACTTCGTAGTCTTCAAGTACAGATAACATCAAAAGAACAAATCTGGAAAAAGACTTGTGTCTCGGCCTCACTAAAGCTTTGTTGTTTTTCATTATTTTTATTTAATTTATTTTGAATTTCACATTTAGTCAGTTTTAGTCAGTTCATTGATTTTTTTTTTACTATTCTTACTGCAATTGTTCTAGTTCCATTGTGTAAAGTAAGAGTTTGATTCCTGGAAAGAGATGGGTTTTTCTCTTGTGCCGATCCTGAACACCCTTTCCTAGAATACGCAACGCCCAGTGCACTCAACAAGAGAGAAAAACACTAAACACATTTCCCACCAATAGGAAGACCATTGACTCAACCTTTAAATAGACTAATGTAGTATTACTAAAAGAGCATCACTTGAGGTTGACCGCTAATTAAGCATTTTCACTGAATTTTTAAAGCAGGGAAAATTTAATAGTATGAAAATGAAGAAAGATCTAATTTGATTCGTGAAGTGCGAAATTATTTAGAAAAAAAAGCTATTTCTGTTATGCTAAAACTGAAAAATATAAATCTAATTTCGATTAAAGTCTATGTTATTTTATCCTTTTCAAAACATTAATTTATTGCATTATTCCTTGGTAAGGACGCATTATAATCTTTTAAAATAGTTTAAATATTTTAAGTGAAGCAAATTACGTATGTTTTACTTTAATATTCGTGTTCTTTATTAAGGGTTTCAGAATTTTAGCCTTTTCTACTCATTTGTTCGCTGACAGCAAAGGCATCATTTTCGGTATCGCGTTTTTTCTAATGTACTCTTGAAGCATCTGTTAACACCAGATACACGAAAACAATCAACCAAAATCATTTCTAACACTGGCTTATAGGATATTACACCTGAGACAAATAGAAGTCACTGAGTTAGTGATCCACTCAGTAACAGATCTAGAGTCTAGAATTTGATATTTATGGTATTGCAATAATACAAAATAAATATACCGGTATTCACACAGGTTGTCTTTGAAACTTTACACCAGGACTTTGGATCCAACGATATTATGTCTTTTCTCAGCTTTACATCTCCTAAAATAAAAGAAAATTCTATTTCTTAGTTAAACTCTGTTTCCTATTATGCTTTGCAGAGGGCTTTAATTTCAATTTCTTTTAAATTTATGAAATACAAGCAGATTCTACCAGACATTTCGTCATATACAAGAGTGAAAATTTCGATTCCGTAATGAAATTCATTCAATTATTGAAATTAAAAAATTAGTTGAGTTTTTCCTAGAAGTTTTGACT
The DNA here is from genome assembly GCA_023159025.1 of Thereuonema tuberculata. Lineage (NCBI taxonomy): Eukaryota > Metazoa > Arthropoda > Chilopoda > Scutigeromorpha > Scutigeridae > Thereuonema > Thereuonema tuberculata. The sequence continues at coordinate 121,550,779 of JAFIDM010012231.1, read as the reverse complement.
GGTAACTATTCTGACGGAAAGAATACTCTGCGTCTTATTGTATCATCTCATAGGACAATTGTTTGAATTTTTGTCCCCCGTTGCCTTTTTTTGTATGGATGTTGAAAATTGAATGTCCACTAGAGGAAATAAAAATCTACAATATCAGGCATTGTATCTAAATTAAGAGAACCAGTATAAAATAAAATTTATCCCACTATTTATTTATTTACGTATCAGTATTATCTGTTCAAAATTTTGTATCTATTTAGAGATCTTCGGGCTAAACAAACTAATATATATAAACTCTGCTACCTTAATAACAAGAGTAGCCATTAGAGATTTCTCGATTTCTTCCTATTACATCGAACAAATCCCAGTATAACCACGAGATTTGTAAAACATTTCCGAATATTTCCAAACAAACACGATTACTAATATAAGTAACTTCCGAAAATACTAATGTTCGTAGATAAAATTTTTACTATACTTCTGCTAAAAGATACAGGGAAAAAAAAAGATTATTGTTATGGGATTGAAGTCTTATTTAAGATATAAGACTTATAATCCTCAAAATAATTAAACAACAGAACATTTTCACACTCTTTCAATATTTCAAAACCTTTATCCTTTAGTTTAAATAAAACAAAAAAACACCCTTTTCTGGGTGTTTTTTTTATATACTTACAATACTAAGGAGTAGAAATTTTAACCAACAGAGATCAATAACCAACATTCGATCAATCACGAACTGAACAGAGCCGAAATATTATCAAACATCTATTATTCTAAATTTCAAATTAAAAGTTCAAATTGTAAATCAGACAGTAATGTTTAATGTCAGCCTCAAACATTTGCTTTTGTTATTAAGTGTATCATGAAATTTAAGTGTCTTTAATAAAAATTGTATGTTTTATGAATTGTATGAAACGAAATTGCTTTCGGAAATACAATACAATACAAAATAGCTACATTTTTATTAAATTCTGTATGTGCTTATTTTATTTTTATGAAGTTTTGTTTATATTTATTTTTAATAATGCCATTATTTTCGGCTCATCGATTTAATAATATTTTACTGATTTATTTTCAGCTTAAATACTGAAATCATGTTATTTCATTATAAGGCCTTTATTTATTTCAAAGTAAGACTGGATTTACCTGCTTTGAAGATCACGATTCCTCCTCAGTGGTTCGTTTCCCATGGCTGTCAAATCGATTGGCTTAATAGTGTTATTTTTATGCCAAGAAAGCCATCTACAAATTAAACTGTCTTCCGAGTAATCATTCCTCGTTTAGAATTAAGGAGGGGAAAAAAAGAGCTCCCTGTTGCACAACGATGAAAAGAGGAGCCATTCTCTCGAGAAGAATGATCAAGTGTCTTCGTCATCATTAATGACACACAGACAATTCTTCTCGGCCTGACATTCTAATCCATCATCGGACACTCGGCGGCGTCCTGAGATTAAGCTCCAATTGATTACCACTCAATTCGCACAACGGAAGACGTCACCCAAAAAGAAAGTTTTGAAGATTTTTTTTTCTTAAGATAATGTCAATATTAGAGATAAAAGTAAGTGGTTGCTGTATTCTGAAACAATTTCATTCACTCAGCCTCTGTCACTTCATCCGTGTAAAAAAAAACAACTGGAAGCAGAATTCTATAATTCTGTTCTGTTGCTCTCTTAATAATCGACGTTTTTATTTTTATTTTTCCAGTTGATAAACTCAAGCATTAAACAAGAAGTCCCTGAATGAACTTAAAGCCTACAGTCTTTGAAATCTTGTTCCATTAAATTTCTTTTGTTATTTTGCTTTTTTTTTAATAAAAAGGTCGTGAATATAAACTGATGATTAGGACAAATTTCCTACTTTCGTAAAAAAAATTGAATTTACATTAATGAATTAAGTTGACTAAATCGATTTTAATCATATCAAAAATTAGCTAAAAAGATTAAGATTCATTCTTTAAGATAGCAGTAGAAATCATTGTTATGGGAACTTTTATTTCGCCTTCTTTAGCTAATTTCTCGACAAGGACCCATTTGGAACAGATTTTAAATATAGAAGTTGCAATGTATCTATGCACAGCAAGATTCAAAAAGATCCATCGTGAGATTTAGAAGTAATATGGGGATGGAGGACAAACACATACATATATGCAAACTAAGCAACTTAATGAGATTCCTTTCCCTATTAAGTAGGCTAAAAATGGTTTAGTAAAATTTGATTTGTTTGTATCATATTCAATCTAATACCAACGTATTGTAAAACTAATATGAATTACATCTCTATTATGTAAATATCAATATTAGCTAGAAAAGGCAGTAAAATAAAACTGTTCTACTGACTTCACCTGTTATCTGTTTTCGTGAATGTCCATATATTGTTTAGTATGTGAGTAGTGAAAACAATTTCTGCAAGCTTTCCAACTGGACAAGTAGTCATTTCAGTCATTCCTTTTTTAGTGTGTGTGCATGTATATATGCAGGTGCACAGGAAAGTCCTAAGTCATACAAATAACTTTTGAACAAAGATAGGTAAAGTTAGTTATTGGTATAGAAAAGCAACCATGCGCTACCAGATGAGACAGCGCCACTAGCGGCAAAATGTGGAAGTTAATAACCCTATCTCGGAAACTGAGAGAGATACGGAAAAAAAAAATGAGAAAGATGTTGAGAATCACCGAATGACATTTTTCAGAAATGAATCGTGCAAATAGAAGGCAATAGACGTCGCGAGTATGCAAATGACTTGGCGAAGAATTTAGAACCTTTGTGTGGCGTATGCAAAAGATGGCTATGGCGTGACGCCAGTCTTGCAGATAAAACTCAGGCTTTGCAGTCTACAAAGAATCGTCGACTATCGAATATTCCATTAATGTCTAATAATAGCTTGTAAACAAAATATCACTTCAGGCTATTTGAATGAAGAGTATTGTGAGATGATACTGCTTTACAATAAAGTCGGCCAGAACTCAAGGGAAACTGCTCGGCATTATGCCTTACCATTTCCTACTGTTCCACATCCTACTGCATCGACCATCGGTAGTGCTGTTCAAAGGCTCAGATAGAATGGTAGTACTGCAGCACATCCTCGACGGTGTCGATCCAGAGGTATAGGTATGCATGTGCAACTAGTTGATATTGTGGCAAACTTTTGGCCAACCCATACAGAAGTACGAGAGAAGTTATTTTGGCATATGACTTGTGTATGGGAAATTTTACAGCAGCATGAGCATCACGCTTATCGTCCTTACCGTCCTGTACCGGTGCAAGCACTGCTGCGATGAGGGGATAACCATCGACGCTTTGATATCCTGTTTACTAATATGTATTGCAGTAGGTATATTGAACATGCTCTACATTAGACTGGAGATTATGAACGTATCGCTTTTGCATGAAATGACATTCCGAAAAAATATATATATTTATATTGATCCGATCCATCCACTAAGTGGGGTAGAACTCCAAGTTCTTGAAAACGGAATCCCGTAAGTCCTCTTCTGTTGGGGATCGTCCATCCAGTTACAGCATATCCAGATATGAGAGCCCAGTAAAGAAAAATGGTCTGTAAAGATTTCTTCTGGATATGGCAACGAAGAAGTTTAACTTTGGAGAATCTCTCTCATGCTCAATGACTGCATGAAGATGTTCTGAACCCAAGATCCGTACTCTGTTTCTGTTGATGCTGACGCTGATGTGGAACATCGAGCATCAACACGAGCTTCTTCACGGAATCATTATTCTCAAGCAAATCCTGCATGTTCTTGTTGAGGCCGTGTGAAGTGCTTTGTCTGGTTCAGTGAATTCAGCTTGCAAGTCTTCATTTTCAAATGTTTCCATACGTATTGCAGGACATTTCCAACTCATGGCTCGAATCGACATCGCAAACATCGCTGGAATGCTTGCTGAACTCTATCCACTGCCTCCTCCGAACATGATGGGCGACAGGCACAAGTAACCTTCCACCAGGAATTTCATGTACCAACGCTTAATGGAGTTCTTATCAGGTGGATCAACCCCAAACTGTCGCCGAAAGTTGCGTTGAACTTCGGTAACAGATGTTTTATTATTTTATTACTAATTTTTCCATATTAGTATTAAGAATATGTAGTAATTTTTCTATATTTGATTTTAAATCTCAGAGCAATTACGTATTATTTTTTTTTTAACTTAAAAATTTTGCTTGAGAATTCCAGGAAGGACTTTGAAATGTTGTTACAGAATTATTTAAGGAATAAAAAAGTTTTCATTGGTAGAATGTTCTTATATGACAATCATCAGATATCGGGCCAACAATGATCAAATAAATACATTGCTCACAAAATTTAGGAGATATTGCCAAATGAATATAATACACCTAAAAAACAGAGGCATTTATTTATTAAAGAACATCATCAGAGAACGAAATGAAACGAAAATAGAAGTTGTCTGAATATGCAAATGAGGTGCAGAATCCATTTATCGGGACTGAGCAAGATGTGACACATGGACTGGGTTTAACATTCGCATTTCAAACGTGAAAAATGTGTCGCACATTGACTGCTCAAAAGGGTATGTGGCACCTGAGACTGCTATAGCACACTGACAGCGATGAGACATGGAAAGGATCAAATTGTCCAGCAGTTCCTGGGGAATTCGTGGCCAATCGCGCACTAGGTCAACTTCCAGCTGAGGAAGTGTTATGGGAGGTGGTTGATGATTGGCAAAACATCTTCCTAATGCATCCCAAGCGTGCTCGATGGGATTCAGGTCTGGAGAACGTGAAGTCCAGTCCATGCGCTCGATTCCAGCCTCTTGCAGCATGTTGTTGACGAGATGCGCATGTTGGGGCGTGCATTATCGTCCATAAAAAGAAAGTTGACCGCAACTACTCCAGAGTAGGCTGTAGAATTTCATCCCGATATCTTACAGCATTCACTGTTCCATTTATAATAACTTGGAGGACGGTTCGACCACCAATGCTGATGCCTGCCTATACCATGATTCCACTTGCACCAAAGGAATGTCTTTCTTGCACAAGACGTTGATTCTCCCTTTTACAAGAAGAAAAAAAATAAATCACAGTAAGAAATGAAAATCTACCTCGACATGTCTCTACCTTGACATGGTGAGGTAGCTGGAGTACCCTCATGATCCTTAGAACTATGCAGACGATCAATGGGAAGGGCCAGACTAAAAGAGACACAATATTTTATACTTATGATAATTTCGGGAATGACCTGGCAGTCTATTTCTTTTAAAAATGAGGATTCTATTACTGATTATGAGAAAGAGCTGGACATAAATACAGTAGAGTCCCGATTATCCGAGTTAATGTAGACCAAGACAAACTCGGATAACAGAAAAACTCGGTTTAAGCGAAAATTGTAAATAAAATAAATCGTATAGGTTTAAATGTATATTTTAACAAATACAAAAGTTATAGAGATACACCACATCCAATTCATATTGTTACGAGAATTAAAGAGTTCTTTTACTTAAAAAAGTCCTTAATTGTTTTTTGTTTTACGTTACTTTGGCGCTTTTCTGCAGCAATGTTTCGCCATTTTTTTAAGTATAACAGGATAGCTGGGTGTCACTTCTTCTTGTTGTTCTATATATTAAATAGTACTTTCGATAGCTTTTAGTCCATCTATATGGGAGATTATCATATGTCGATTTTCATCGTCACTGTCTTGATCATCATCGCCAGATTCATTTTCTTTATTGACGATATTGACGATCATTTCATCTGTAATGTCTTGTTGTTCGTCAGCGTTTATCCAGTCACGTATATCCTTTTCGTTGATTGGCTCAATAACAGATTCATGACTAAATTCAAAAGCTCATAGCTACAGTCATTGGACTTTCCGTGGTGTTCTGTATTCTGTGTATCGATAATTTTACTCCACGTTTTTATTAGGGTAGCTGATTTTACTTTATCCCATGCCTCAGCTATCCAGCAGACAGCATCCTTTAGATTAAAACTTTTAGGTGTCTCGGAGACACATATTTTCCTCAATTCCTTCAATAATAGCTTTTAGTAATTTTTTTCGGTAATTTCTCTTCATGTTCTCCAAAACACCTTGATCTAAAGGCTGAATTAGTGATGTGATATTGGGAGGCAAAAAAAAGGGGCTTTAATGTTGCCACTCACCAATTCATCATCATTCGGATGACAGGGAGCATTGTCAAGGAACAATATTGCTTTCCTTGGAAGATTTTGATTTCTTAAGAATGTCTCTACGTTAGGAACAAATTTATCAAAAAAAACATTTTTTGAACAAATCCGCATCCATCCAAGCATTTTTCTGATTCTTGTAATACTCTGGCAAACTTTCAATATGAACATTCTTAAATGCTCTAGGTTTTTTCGACTTGCCAATCAGCATTGTCTTTAGTTTTAAGTTTCATGCTAATATTGTTACTCTTTCTTTACTTTTCTTATACTCCGGAGCTGACCTTTCATCCTTTGCCGCCAGAGTTTTTGAAGGCAACATTCTGAAGTTCAATCCTGTTTCATCACAGTTGAAAAGTTGCTCCATTTTCAGATTTTCTTTTGCAATGAGATTTTTAAGACTTTCTTTGAATTTAATCATCTCATCACAATCGGCTGATAAGTTTTCTCCCGATATATTTATCGAAGCGAATTCTCTTTCGTTTTCCTGAGTGTTTGTGAGATCAAGCTCAGAAGTTTTTTCGATAGTTTTAAAAATGGAAAATACAGAACCAAAAAAAAAAAAAAAAATCCTAGAAATATTTGATAGCTCGGTTAAAGCGGAAACTCGGATAATCGGGGTTTTACTGTATAACCAATCTTAAATATAACCGATCAGTTTCTCATCCTTATCCCAATGTTTTCTCATCTTTCCATCGAAAATTTTCTCCATCCATAATCTGTGGCAATGATTACCTCCTTCTAATATCGATTTGTTGCTCACAGAAAATCATTTTTTGGCGCGGGCAAACTTTCTCCTTTGCTGCATAATACATTAAAGGAAAAAAAATAATAACATAATACATTAAAGGAAAAAAAAAATAGTAAAAAGTATTCAGTTATTCTTAATGTACAATTTAGTTCTACAGTACATTATACTATATGTTACGCTTTGGTTTTCGTTTTCACGACTTCAAAAAAGAAATTTTAAGAATTTATTATTTTAGGGACTGTAGTCTTTAAGCTCTTTCGAACTTTTTCTTTTAATCCAAGAAACATCTACAGACGCGAGATTTAGTCTCAGAAATCTCATAAAACATTGGAGCGAAAACTTGAGAAATGATATTGAACCTTGTAATTACTTTTAATTCAAATGAATAGAAGTTCATTAATCTAGATTACTAATATCTTTTATTTCTCTGTCTGTCTGTGTGTCTGTCCGGCCCAATTTTCTGTGAGAATGGAAAATAGAAATAACTTTTGCAATGAAACATCCAAGACAGGAATCGAACCTGCAACCTTCTGATCTGAAGTCAGATGTCTTATCCATCAGGCCATAGGGACTAAATTCTCTTTATATTGTTTTTTGACTTATATCTCCTTTCCCTTCCCCCATCAATAAGGAATGTATTCAATCTTTTTTCTGAATCTCAAGATTGTTTATTTATTTCCCATCCGTCAGTTTATTTATAATTCGAAACTGACAATTAGAACAATAATTGCCGAGATGTTGCAATATTTTAAATATTCTTACTTAACCAAATTCTATGTGATATTGAAAAACAAGTGCGTGTACACGGCAGATTTGGAGTAAAGAAAACAGAGTCAAGAAAGAAAGAAGCACTTTTTTTGAGGTGGAATACCGAAAAAATCACTATTTGTAACTCAAAAACCATCAATATTATTTCATCTGAGAAACAGATGCCACTGAAAAGTGACAATTACAATTAAAATGAGAGTCAAAAAAGAAAGAAGCAGAACTTTTATTAGGTAGAATACTGCTCAGAAGTTAGACGTCTTACGCATTAGACCACGAGGCCTACATTCTAATCTCTATAAAAAATAAAAATATATCATAGATATATGATTTACACACTGGTTCTAAAAGCAGTCGTAGATTGAAAGAATATAGACATCAAAAATTAAATTAAAAAAAAAAAACTTTTAAAAAATTTTAGTTTTAGTTTCCTTGATGTAATTTGTGGGGGTGTGTGTGTGTGTTTTTAATAAAAAGTTGTTTTCCGTTACATAGGGGAGGCTTCCGGAGCGAAGCGACGGGTAGCCGACTAGTTTAGATAAATATCAAAACACAACATAATTTCTTTATTATATAGCGGGGGGGGGGGGAGGAAATCAATTGAGAGTTTTCATTAGCTGTAGATCCTTATTTCACAGTGTTTCCTTATATCCTTATATGATAGTATTCCCTTAAAAAATTAACTTTTTCTGATAATAAAATATTTTCTGATATTTTGTTTCTTTGTTTTTAATAGTTTGCTTACGTCATTGTTAAGGGCTTAATCCCCTTCCAATGCATCCCAAAAATGAAAGAAATCTAGGAGTTTTCGATCTGATGTTTGGTTGAAATGTTCATCGGTTTATTTATAACCCCTTCCCCCATCCCCAAAAGAACACGACATTTTTTGTAACTTTTAATTTTTTTTTATTTCTTGTTGGAGAACCAAGACCCTCTTAAGTCCTTCCACACCAAAATCGTGGATACACGGCGTACGCCTATAATGTACATAGTAATATCTTAATCTTGTTTTAAATATTAAGATTATTATCCAAAGACACTTTGATATGTTCGTAGTTCAAACAAAAGTCCGAGAAAAGTTCTTCACCCTCCTGCTGAAAGAACTACATGAACTTATTTTCTTCACGAACATTAAACAAAACAAAAGCAGTTATCCTTTTCAGATAAAATTACAAAATAAAAAAATATTATGTATTCAAAAAGAATCAACATGTATGCAGATACTTGTTGGGCTTCTAGCTTTATTTTCTTTTTCAAGAAAAAATGAGGCTTTTCAAAAAAAGTCAGTCTGTATATATTTATCTATATTAACGTCCCTTCTCTTCTAAGAATGTTTGAAGCCATGAATGGAGCTTCTAGAACATGGCGTAGATATTTACAAGCAACAGACGATCTTACTTTATAGCTGATTTTTTTTTTCCATTATGGTCCCTGTCTAGAAACTGTACGTGCAAGTAGGGCATATTCTCTTCAAAGTGAATAATCAATTTGTATCAATGTTTTACAAAGCATTAATCAACTTAGTTACGCTCAAGGAAGTAGTTTGATATGATTAAAGTAGTTAGATTTAGCAACTTCGGTAAGTATTTGAAGATTGTAAATACTTGAAAAATTGAAGATTTTTTTTTTTTTTTACTTAATTTTTACAAAAAGGAAAATTTGAAGATTTCTGTTTCCAGAATTCGAAATACAAAACATTCCTTTGTGTCGTTTTCATGAATTAAATAGTAAAGAAGAGAAAAAAAATTAAAAAAGCGACAGTTTAAGAAAAGTAAGCTTTAAATTTTTTTCAAGGAACTTCTTGTTTTTTCATTTTTGATGAGTTTGAGGAATTGATTGCCTATGAAAGATTGGCTCAGAACCACTGTATCTAATGGCCGTAAGAAGTCGTCCATAGAAGATACTAAATGATGCTATTAATGATAGATACTACGTTGTTTTGATGTTACAGCATTCTGAAAATATAAATATGTAAATATTCTCTTCAATTGTTGTTCCAATATAATTAACTTTTCCGTTGTTTAATGAAATTACTCCGATTCAATTATTTTGTCGTTATTTGCTAATTACTAATTATTGGCAATGAAATTAGTTTATTAATATTTTAATAAACAAGTCACTTTATTATTAAAATTCCCCAGTGTGCAAACTTAACATACTGCTGATGACTTAAGAATGGTATTTTTTATATGAAAATAGGTTCTATTCTAAAATCTGCTTTAGACTTTACTATTATTTTAACTTTTTATTTAAAAATCATGCTTTAAATAACTAGTTTATTCCTGTTTTTAAGAACCAGGTCTTTTGGTTACTTCTAATTTAACAATTTATAACAATTTATAAATCGCATGAACACTGATCAGTATGAATACAGCTACAGAATGTATTCAATACTATGATGAACGTCTTTTAGATGATTGCATTTTACATGTACTTTAATTAATACTATAAACTTCTATAACTCCATGATACACCAGACATGTCTGGTGTATCATGGAGTTATAGAAGTTTATAGTATTAATTAAAGTAATTTTGACATTAATGTCTTTGAAGACATTTTACATGTGTTCATAATGTCACATTTCAAAGATCAGATAATGATTCAAAAGTTAATTAAAACAAGATAAAGTTGTCTCTAGTTCCTTATCAGTATCCGCAGTATATGACGAGATCAATACGGATCTTCATGCTACTGCAAAGCCTTGACTTTCAATTACTTTAAGTCCCTTATTTTCCGGTAAAAAAAACCCAAAACTAGAAAAAAGAGTCGCTGATGAAGTTTAAATATTTTTTTTACTCTCTGATTAAATATCCATGTAATAGCTATGTTGAACTGAGACAGTTTTTTTCCCTAATCATTTCGTCTTAACTGTCCAATAAGAAAATTTTCCCTGTCGTTAGGTTCTGAAGATTAATGTTTAATAATCTGATACAGTATCTACATTTTATTTATATAATATAATCTACATATCTATATTATACTGTTCTATAAATATTAAATACATATATCGAAATACATCCACTCTTCATGTGAAGTTGCAGATGCCCATACTAGTCTCTAAGTATATATATGTACAGTGTACACACAAGGACGTAGAGATATATATGAATATAAATATGTAGATGTTCACAAGAATCCACATATAGACATACATCAATATCATAAAGGTCAAGGTAAAAAGACATGTATTAATCTATTACTATTCACTATGATTTCCTATGGTTTTGTTTTGTAGTTTATTATTCAGTTGAGTTTGTTGTTAGTTCGGAATTTGGTAGGAAACAAACAAATTTTCTGTAATTTGGATTTCAAAGTATTTAAATTACTTAAAACATTTTATCTTGTTCTCAACAATGTCATCAAAGAACTGAAAAAAAGATACTTCAATTTAGGTTTGTCAGATTTGAGTGGTCGTTTTCATATTTCTTTATTTGTTCAGTCTCAGCATCGGAGTCATCATTGAAGTTAAAATCAAGTAAATTTTTCTCCTTTCTTCCATGTCTCTCTCTCTCTTTCTCTCTATCCATCTCTCAGAAAAAAAATATTAACAAGGAAAAGACTAGTTTTATGTTAAACACGAAACCACGGTAACTCCTACATGTTTCATTTTTGGCTACTGAGACACGAAGTGACCGCAGATCAGAATTCGTATTTTACCTTACCCTACAAGTCCTAAGCTTTCCAATGCGATATCACTCAGGTTTATATGATTTTTAGTTTGGGCTGTAGAAGGAGCGAGGACAGAATCTTCTGAAAAGTTCCACTCCCCCCCCCCCCTTAACACATTAAATACGGGGTCACTAAAAACGTTCTTCAGTTGACGTTAATTACGTACTTCAACACAAATGAATAGTCCTAACTGATGCAGTTTTCCACTATCTACGCAGTGTTTCTCAAATAGGTTGCCACGAAATTCTTCAGAAAACTACAACTAATTGTGTTAATTTTTTAATTCCGATTTCACAGTCAAATCTTTATCTATACAAATGTTAAGATTCGAAATAGTAATCTAATTAGTCGGTGACACTTGACAGAAGGAGTCTCATTCAATACCGGCTTTGGTCGGGTATTTTACCTTTGATTCTTTTTGACCCGTCAAGCGCCTCCGCCATCAACTGCAAATGAACTGTGAGCTCGCATAGAAGCAGCCTGGCAGTCAATTCAGGGCGATATCAAAACTTCTTCTATTCAATGCCATGCAGTATACGTAGGATTTATTATTGCTTCTTCAGTTGGCTTCACACGGTACTGAATTTTGAAGCGACAAATCTTTTATAGCTGTGCAAATGTTATAAAACTACGGTAACATGAGTTATGTAAGAGATAAATTTCTTTCTCGGTGTTACAATTTTCACCAAATTGTAGTGTAGTTAACAAATGTTGTCAAATAAAATTCAAACAATTCAGAGCAATCTAATATCAAAAAATAGAAAGATGAATTTGGTGATTTTTTTCTATATTCAACAAACAATTATCTAACGACGAAATAATTTCGTGGATTCTGACAACTAAAAGAAAAAAAATAAATAATAAAGTTTTCTTTTTCCTTCCGAATTTTGCTGTTTTACACAATGTCTATAGGCCGACAGATCGTTCTTGACGATCCCGAATTTTCGCGATTTCACGTGATTGACGCGAGAATAGCCTCTATCCATGTCTTTTCACAAAATGGCGAGAAAGAAGGCTTATCGACTCCGGGGAAAAAGCGGCCAGGAGCAAGCCCCATTACTGATGTCGACGATTTTGACCGATGCCTTATTCGCCGCTGCATCCATCGCCTCTACGCTGAAGGTAAAATTCCAACTTTAACATTTTTTCCCTAGCATTTTTCTAGTGACAGACATTCACAATCCTTGAGATCTGCTGAAGAGGCTAATGGCCAAATCTCGTGATTTTCGTGATTCCCTCGCAAACACGATCATCAAGAACCATTTGTCAGACACTAAGCATTATGTTAAGGAATATTTGTTGTCTATAACAATTCCACAAAGTGATGACTTGTCACGTGCTTTCCCTCATTTAACCAGCGACGAAAAATTAATTTACTATCAACGTAATTTAATATCTTTCAAATAATGTTTTCATCTATTTAAATATTTTTCATCTTCCAATATTTTCTGAGCTTTTGTATCAAATGTTTCATAACTTACTACAGTAGAATCAGTCCTGTAAGATACTTTTAAAAACGAAGGATATTAATAATTAAAAAAAATTCCAGTATAATTAATTTTTTTATTACTTTGTTTTACTATAGCGAAAAAAAATGAATAACAAACTACTGAATGGAATTAATATATATATATATATATATATATATATATATATATATATACACAAGAACACTATGTATACAGGGTGATTCCAAAAGATGGGTCAAAAATTTAGCCTTAGGTTCTACTCAAGAAACCCCCAAACAAAGAAGGTCCTATAAACATGGGTTCGGAAACTTATAGTTTTTGAGAAAAACGTCTTATATTATTATTCAATGTAGCTGTGTTTGTTTCTTGTGTAGTTTTGCTATGTGCACTCATAGGAAAACCAATTAATTGTTGCTGCAGCCGTGTTTCACTTCATTCACATTCACTAATTTATTGACAAATGATTCAACGCCATTTATTAAATCATTCGTTCCCTATTTTGCGTATTTGTAGTTCATTTTATGAATATTTGCAAAAAGTTTTCTCGCATCAGCTATGCCAACAAAGCAAGAGCAAGCACACGTGCATCTACAAACATTTATTTTTTTTTAAGTAAGTTATTATTTCTTAATTTAACATCAATTACATAGTTTGAAAATAAGCTTTATTCCTCAAATAATGGCGATAAACACTGCACAGGATGACATCCTAAAAATTCAAATATATATGCAATAGCGAAGTTATCATTTCAGACTCTTTCTCAAAATTCAAATTATTAAAATTAAATTCACAAAATTACATTATTAAAATAATTTAAATCCTTATTCATTACTTTCAAGGTTGCTCAATTATAAATAAATAAATATTATGATGTTATTTTTAATGACAAAATTAATAAAGCAAGTTCCAATAAGATTCAGTAGAAATTATAATGTAATTAACTAATTAAGAACTAAAAATTCATTTACAGTAGCTCTCATTAGTAAACTCTTATTAGTATTTCGTTAATAAAATTTTATCAACATTGCTTCAGAGTTGGATTTCTTTTTTAAACTTTCTAAAATGTAGAAAAAAAGCATAAAAGTCCTTCTTCTTTGCTTCTTTAATGGGAAGAGAGAATAGACAAAGCATTTGGAAAGAAAGGAAACGATTGGAAAAGAAAAAGGAAAAAAATTAAAAACAGCTTTTATTTAATTCAGTCGACAACCATCGAGTTAGAGAAAAAGACAAATTCTATTTCTTTTACACAATTCGATTTATTTTCTTTTTTTTTTTATTCGGAATGAATATCAAATTAAGTTAGGCACTTAATAGAATTAAGTTGTTATCGTTCTTTTCCATTTTTGTTTTATTTCACCGAGTCGCTTTGAATACATTTATCTATTTTTTTTAAGAGATATTCATTGAGTACTGGCATTTAAGATGTTAGAATATCATTCTGATTGAAAGAGATCTTGATTCCTAACAGGGTTATGCGTTTCATGTCAAGTAATTCATGTATTTTCCTATTCGCCTTCTCACATGTGTTACTGGCGATTAATATTCTTTACGAGATCTACATAAAATCACATTAGCCTCTTTCACAGATTTCAAGATATGTAACTTTCTGACTTCCATCATATAAATTGCTATGCTTATTTACGGAGAAAAATGATATAATATTTAAGTATCTTCATATCTAAAATTTTTATGTGCTCTGATGATTGATAAAATTCTCGGAAAACAGAATTGAAAGCGAAACAATGAGTCGCTACTGATTTCTAACAATGCAGATTAAATCGTTAGTAATCCTTCCGCTCAGGCTTTGATACGATTTTAAATCATGGAATTTAAGGATATTAAGTAAGTAATAATGAACTATTTTTTTCTTAGGAAAATGAAATATTTATATTGTTTGCAATGGTGAAATATTAAGAACTAAAAATATACAATGGCTTAAGATAAGTAGACTCTTTCAGATCTTCGTGTTATATTTTCTGATGCTCATAGAAATTACAGTTTTTGAAAGAAATCATTAAATATTTGGAAACAAAAATCTTGTCTACTGATTGTAAAAAGCATGACTCGCTGAACTATTTCAAAAAGACTATGGTTTTTCCTACTTCAATCGTTTTTTATCAAATGGCAGCAGTCTTCCTTGAGTGTACTTTTCTGTATTTTTGCTGTATTTTGTTTTCTCTTGCTTTTAAATTAATTTTCAGTCGAAATGGTATCTTCTAATTCACTTCAATCTAAAATATTTTTTTTTAATTCGTAAATGTTTCCAAGAATGGGAAAACTATGTTTGACTCTTCCTATCGCTTGATTCTCTGACATTTCCTATGATGCTTATAGAATCCCTGATAGCTCGTGAACCAAACACAGCATGATTATTTTAGATATTTAACGATAAAAATATTAAACAACAAAATTGAAATAAATTTCTAATAACAACACTTCTTACAATTAAGAGATCCCTTTTTCATATGAATTGTAAATATCGATTGCTTATTCTTAACATTCAGCTTTTCAATTCTGTTTCTTAAATGACTTTTTCTTGAATTGGAACCAATTAATCTGTGACATTTATCTTACTTAAGCTTTGCGCAGTTCATTGCAGATTACAAAACACTCAATACACATTACTCAAAGAGATTATTAGCTTTAAAAATTCGAATCCCAAATGGCCAATCACTCCTGATATTTGGGAGGCAAGAGATTTATGAGATCATTCGTATCAATTACGACAATGCACATTCTACGAAACTCAAAGACAGTAATGATTGCCTTAGATTACAAGTTCTAAGAAAATAAATGTTTATCTAAGGTTGGATTTCATAATAAAGATCTTTCCATATCAAAATAAGAATTACAAAACTTGATGAGATCAACCTTATAATATACTCAAAAAAATATATATATACACAGATAACTTTACAAAATAAAAAAGTCGATTGTATGAAGAAAAACATTTTTGTAAATGTTTACTAAAAGCTTGGAGAAAAATAGAAGAAATGAAAAAAATTCAAATAGCTCTGAATTAATAATGACTAGCAAACCTGTCGATTAAATCTGCCATATTTTCTTTTATGTATACAGTGAAGTCTCACTTATAAGAAACATTCAATTATATGAAGAATTTCTCATTCCCAGACCTAACCCTGTAAGTCCTATATGTAATTCACTTACACGAAATATTCACTTATACGAATAATTTTTGGTTCCCCCTCATATTCGTATAAGTGAGAGTTCACTGTGTACATATATATATATATATATATATATACAGAGAGATAGAGAGAGAGAGAGAGAGAGACAGAGACAAGAGACAGAGAGAGAGAGAGAGAGAGAGAGAGACAGAGAGAGAGAGAGAGACAAGAGACAGAGAGAGAGAGAGAGACAGAGACAAGAGACAGAGAGAGAGAGAGAGCAACCTAAACAATTTTTCAATGGCTTCTTTGTCACCTACTCGACTTCAATGCTGACTGAGAAGATGCTCTCGGAATTCAAGGTCACGTGCCCGTCGTGTGTGTGCATGTGGAGGTAAGCCGACCAAAAATCAAAAAGATTTAACCTTTGACCTTTGACTTACGGAGAAAAATGCAATGCAGGCATCCTTAATAGTATACCTAAGATTTTACACCTTATTTGTATTTCTATGTCTTTCTGGTTTCGGAGGAGTAGCGGACAGGAAAACCCAATGTTTTCTTTAATATATTACTAGCCGGGTACCGTTGCTTCGCTCCGGAACCCTTGCATCTATAGCATTAAAAAAAAAAAAAAATTATTTAGCAATTGAGATCGGAGAATATATGACTTCCCAGCCCATTGTGGCCTTCTCCACTTAACTCAGGTGTATTGCGGGTTGGCGCCACACACCTAGGGTTGCCGCCATACACTTCATCATCAGTTTGCCAGATTATTACCTATCCCGTAAGAATTTCGAAAAATCCGGCCTTATTCTTGTCTACATCATAAAGGAAACCTCTGTGCAAAATTTCAGCTTTCTAGGTTCAAGGGTTTGGGGTGGGCGTTGATGAGTCAGTGAGTGATTGAATCAGGACTTTTCTTTTTATATATGTAGATTTTCATGAATTTTGTTTTGTTAACATCATTGATTAGTTCTTTATAGATTATATTTGGATCTGTTATTTTCTCATTTTCAACTCTTATCCGATTCGTTCTTTACTTATTATTCCTGGTGTTTTGATATCATGTTTATTTACGAAAATATGATCTATATTTGTTTTAGTATCTCCATGAATTGTACAGTTGTTTCTTGTTGTTCCGTAAAGACAATTTTTGAAACCATTATTGCACATAACTTTTACGTATGTCTATACTGCATTGTTTTTATTCTTTTTGAAAATATTTATATTTACGTCGCCAATCAGTATAGTTGGATAGTTGTTTAATATATTTTCATTTTTTAGGAATACATTCTCTATTTTAGTAACATTTTAGTAATTTATAATTTAACATTTTGCTTACAGAATAACAGACAGAATAACGTTTTTATAATATATGTTTTTATAATATATAATAATAATAGCCGGGTATCGTCGCTTCGCTCCGGAACCCTTGCATATATAGCATTCAAAAAACAAACTTTATTTATTTAGCAAATTAATGTTGCGATCGTCGGAGAATATAAAACTTCCCAGCCCGTTGTGGCTTCTCCGAATAACTCGGATGTATTGCGGGTCGGCGTCACACACCGAAAATATTTTTCAGTCACATTTTTGCAAGTATCTTGCAAACGCTGAAGCGTTTGTGAATAAGTGATACATCGTTCGATAGAACTTTCAAATACCAACATTTTCTCAATATAATGTTCTCTTCCATCTTTTATACTTTTCGTTTAAATTGAGAAAAAGTCAAAATTTGACCCTTTAAAAGGCGCCATCTTGGAAACCAAAAACTTTTTTCGAAAGATTTTTGTAGCATTTTGTTTGTCTTAAAAAGATCTACATTTTATCCATTTACATGACTAATCTATCTCTTATAGTTTGGTCACAAAATTGGAAAAACGTAAAATCTTATGACAGACAGAATAACGCTTTTATAATATAAGATATTGATAGAATTCCGCCGATTTTAAACTTTTAATTTCCAAAAACAAAATACAAAGTTCTTGAGGCTTTCACTGACTGAAAATCAGTAAATTAATAAATACTATATCTCCTAAAAAGGAATTATAATTGTTTAATTGTAAAGAAGACATTTAACGCAAATAATCTATATTACTAAAATCTTTTATTTCTCTGTCTGTGTGTCTGTCTGTCCGGCGCAGTTTTCTGTGAGAATGAAAAATAGAAAGAATATTTACAACGAAACATCCGCGACAGGAATCGAACCTGCAACCTTCTGATCCAATGTCAGACATCTGATCCATTAGGCCATGGAAACTACAATTCTCTCCATATTGTTTTTTTGACTTATCTGTCAAACCTGAACTGACTTTGACTGAAAAGTAACAACCTATATTACTAAAATCTTTTATTTCTCTGTCTGTGTGTCTGTCTGTCTGGCGCAGTTTTCTGTGAGAATGAAAAACAGAAAGAATATTTACAATGAAACATCCGCGACAGGAATCGAACCTGCAACCTTCTGAGCCAAAGTCATACATCTTATCCATTAGGCCATGGAAACTACAACTCTCTTCATATTGTTTTTTTTTTTTACTTATCTGTCAAACCTGAACTGACTTTGACTGAAAAGTTACAATTGTAATAAAAAACAAAGTCAAAAAAGAAAGAAGCAGTACTTCATTAGATACAGTACGATTCTCCCGCTGATTCTAAAAGCAGTCGTGGATTGAGAGAATACAGACATCAAAAATTAAAATAAAAAAAAATAAAAAAAAAAAAACTTTAAAAAAATTTTAGTTTTATTTTACGTGATGTAATTTGTGTGTGTTTTTTTTTTAATAAATAACAAATTGTTTTCCGTTACATACGCGAGGCTTCCGGAGCGAAGCGAGGGGTAGCCGACTAGTTGCACAAAACATTAAAAAAAGTTTCAATCAAAAAGTGCAAACTTTGTATAAGTGAAGAGGTTTTGTTTTTAATTAAAAAAAAAAGTTCTTTATATTCGTTCCTCCTTCACTTTTAATGATGTAATAACTCTGTTAATCCAGAGCAGATAATCATAATAAATATATAACGTTCGATGTTGTGTTGAGAAAATATATGCTGTAGCCCTATACTATATTTTTGGAAAAATAATTACTCTGAATTTGAATGTAGCCATTAAACATTATCATATTTATTGTAATTTTGTTAACATTAAAAGTCACTTTAATGATATTAATAATAATTATAAAATTATTAACAAATGTCTATAAAATTAGGATTAGATTAAAGTTAAAGAGGCTTTTATTAAAAACTAAACTTGCCATTTTTCTTTATAGATTAAAAAAATAAGGATATTCAAGAAAGGCAAGCAATCAATTACACTTTATACGAGTATAAGTTCCGACAGTCTTCTTAAGCGGTGGCCTCCAAAGAGGCTTATACGTCAGAACATAGGTTCGAATATAGGAGCGGATGTTTATTCATTTCTTTTCCTGTGTTTGTCAGCTGCTGCTTCACTGTTTCTTCCGGTTTGAAGCCATTCCTTCCTGAGAAAGGGCTGGAAAACTCCCTCAGCATCTGTTCCACAATAATACCTGCCAGTAAGTTTAAAATATATGTCGGAACCTATCTGATCAGCACAACAAATTAGAACAATATCTCCCGGAGAGTGCACAGGCCATTAGCCAGAAATGGCTATAAACAAGAGCTAAGAAGAAAAAGATATAAAGGTTTAAAAAGACAAAATTTTCTTAAATACTAAAAAAGAAAAAAAAGATGAGAGAAATGATCAAAGTCCCTGCTATCTTCTAATAGCTATTCTTAAAACACAGCAACGAACATCATACGAAACAAAAAAGGTCAAAAGAGCTACCTTTACATCTTTATTATTTTCCGGATAAATATGAGAATTTTTATGACATTCTTTATTTAACTGCTATTCATGGTAAAATGGATGCTTATTTTATACGTTTATATATCAGAGGAATGAATAATATATTGTAGTACAGAGCGATCCGGTAGTCAAGTGGTAACGCTCTTGATTGAGAGCTGGGGGAGCCGGGTTCAATCTTTGGCTGAGGTTATTATGATTTGGTTTGGATGTTTTCACCCTGCATTCTCCTCCAAACAGGTCCTAGGGTCTATCTAGAATTGGTATTCGTTTTCTTACTGGGAAGTTAAAGGGATGTCAGGGAGTCATGTCAGGGATGCTCTCGGGCTAAGTGCCAGTTCCCTCCACCCCTACCCCTTCCCTCAATTGGAAGGGGCTAAAAGAGATTTAAAAGAATAAATGTTATTCTTATGCTACTAAACTCCTAGACACCATCATCAAAGATATGAACCATTGCTCTAAGAGCTACATTGTTGTTAAGAGCTTATTATGGGTTACCGTACCCCACATTGACATATTGGCTATTTAATTGAACATTTAATACTTAATCTCTTGTATAAATGCTCATTTTTGGAGAAAATCAATGTTTCATTGAAATATTGTTGGATCGTGTATTATTATTATTTATTAGCGAAGATCCACAAATATTTGTATGAATAAAACAAAAACAAAATACCTGAAAACTCTCGATAGCTCAATTAATTTGTATGAAAGTTATGAAAATATGTAGCTAATTGACGTTATGCTTCATATTTTCGCAATTTTCTTAGAAGTTAATTGAGTCATCGACATTTTTCTGGGTTTTTTTTTTTCCTTAATTAATCGATAATTACTATTTTTGCCAAACAAAATTCCTCCTTCAATATTTTTACATGCAGATAATTGATATTTTTTCTTTTATGATAAGAAAAATTTGTAGGGGAGACCGGGCAGAGCGGTCCACTTTTTTTTGTTGAATTTTTTTTTTTTTTTTTTTTGTTAAGAGATCTTCCATTGCATTTATTTTTGTCAGAATCGGGAACTATTCAAGAATGTAAATACTTGATTTCATTTCATTATATTCATAAATAAAATTGGTATTAATTCGCAAAGCAAAAATGGTAGAGTGGTCCAACCTGCCCCGACTACGGGGCAGGCTGGACCACCCCATGGGGCACGTTGGTCCGGGTAAGAATAACAACATTTAAAGTGAGATTTTTATTGAATATAAAATAATATGCCATTTAGGATATCATGAAATAAAGTTTAACTTAACATAGACTACCTAAGGTATTACATATTCAAGTGAAAATTTAAAATAATCATTATGCAGTTGAAAGTCATAAATGGATAATATCAAATAGGTTTACATGGAATTAATTAATCACTTTCACTAGAGAAATCTTCTTTGCAGTTGAGGCATTCGTAAAATAAACCCCGAATATCACTGGCTACGCAGGAACTATGGGCCCATTTCTTGCACTGCGTATATTGAAGCCACTCCTGCCATGGTTTGCTTTTTTTAAAGTTCTTCAAACAGCAGAGGCGCACAGCATCTTCATCATCACTAATCATCTGTAATTGTTTCCTCTTTATACCTTTTCCTTTGCTTCTATTTGTTTTGTTTTTTTGTTTATGTTGCTTTTAGAGACTGTTGGCCGAGTCATGTTTTTCGTTGCTACTCTTTCTTTTCTTTCTTTAGATTTTCGTTGCTCTTCTTGCAGAGCTTTTTTTACTGGCGTATCCTTCAGTATTGCCGTTGACCTTTTTTTGTTCTCTATTAAGATTATTAAGATTATATTGTTATTTATGCCATTTTTTAATGCTTTCTAATGTAACAAAGTATGTATAGAATTTATATTTAATTTAGAGTTTCACTTACTGAAAATTGTGTTAGTTCACTTAGGGATGTAATTGTGTGTGTTTTAGAATACGCTCCCTCTCCTGAAATGTTTAGACTGATTGGGTGTACTTATTGCCCGTGTGTTTCAGATTCATCAACTGATCTGATTTTTCCCGCCAGAGTGTACTCAACTTTTCTCTTTTTGTTCCCATGGGAAAACGAGACAGATAAAACCACGTGATCACTCAATCAACGCAGAACTGTTTTTACGAATTTTTTCTTTTTTTTCCGCACAAATTGTTTTCTAAATAAGCTCAAACCATTAAAATAATATTTAACCATGAAATATCACAATAATAATATACAAGACTTACTAAATACAAAAATCCAAATACATAATTACAACAATACAATTATTAAAAATCAAAATATATTCCCTCAGAGACCAAGATTTTAATCGTGTCATGTTGCCAATTCCACAACGTGACAGTTTGCATAGTTTTTAATTAGAATTTAATAACAGTTAAATGTGTAAGTTGGCTATTTTCGAAGATTAAGATGCCTTCACACGAAGTCTTCCCCTGTTACGGTACTTGCTGAGAGGAATTACTAAAGGGGTAAGATCCTTTAATAATATAGGCTACACACAATATATAATAGCCTACATAAAAAAATATATAAAAAAATATAATATATAATAATATAATACAATATAATATAATAGGCCTAATAAATATATAATATAGAAAAAAAATATAATGTATAGTGCCAAAATATTTTATTGTAAAAACAGCGGGGCAGAGTGGACCACTGGTTCAATGTGCCCCGTGTCGTTCGGTCCACTCTGCCCCATCGCCATTTTGGCGTTTCCTTCAGTTGTAACTATCGACTACTTTAAGTATTCAATTCATACTATAGCTTAAAATGATCTTTAGATTATCGCCTTCAAAATTAATATTACTGTTATGTTATTCAATGCATCGCTGAATGGCAATATTAAAGTAAAAACAACACTAAACATTTACTTACCTGAACAAAAACAAAACAATCGATCACCTCACTGTCACCAATAAGCCGAACTCATTGACGCTTTTGTGGTAGCAGCGCCACAATGGCACCAACCTTCTATCCGATTTTTGGCACATTCTAGCGTCTACACGAATTACTAAAGTCAACGGTCCACTCTATCCCTAGGTCCACTTGGCCCCGGTCTCCCCTATGTGTTGTGCGCAGCACAATCAAAATGACAACATAGTATAATTATGTAGTTTGGAGTTTTAAGATCACTGTATTCTAAATTTATTTATTCTCACTTTGAAGTAAAAAAAAAGTAAAATGAAAAGCACTCGCAGCTAAATTTCCTCGGTAATGACTTTTTTCCCACATCCCTTTAAAATCCATTAAGGACATTTTTATTAATTACTTAGACCTTTAAGACCATATATAGATGAATATAGATTAATATAATGTAGAGATTAATAAACTGGAGATAAAGAAGATTTGGAAACCAATTTCAATGAAGTTCTTGACGAGGCTTATGGAGTTTCAATGGAATCCACGAAACGAAAAGCTAATGGAGAACGAAAGAAATCAAAGAAAGAAATCGGTGGATTTGGAATAACATCTAAATAAGGATAATAAACGCTGAAATATACACTGCTGGCCATTAAAAGTGCAACACCAGAAAGGATGCATCTGATCGACCCGAAATTTGCATGATGCCTGGGAGCAAATGTAAATGATTAGCAGTGCAGCACATATGCAAATAATGTGAGCTAGTAACATCCCCTGGAAGCAGTATAAGAAAGGAGAACAGAGAGCCGATGTGCAGTATTGGAATTGTGTTGCTCTTGCACGGACGGCTTCAGTAAGCCTCGTCAAAGAATACGGCAGCCGTACTAGAAGGTTTGCGACTGATCACAGGACTATTGTGGCATATCGAGACTGCGGATTATCTTTCCGAGAAATTGGTGCTCAAGTTGGATGAATGCGGCCACAGTGATGCGAATATGGAATCTGTGGACCGAGGAGGGACGAATTCACCGACGTGAAGGATCCCAACGGTCCCGTCACGCCACTGAACGAGAGGACAGACATCTTGTGCGCATGACTATTACGGATCTTACAGCCACATAACAAATCCTAACTTAAGAATTAAGAATTACGTGCAACAACAGTCTCTGCACGTACGGTTCAACGTCGTCTGCAGTATCAGGGAATTTTTGCAAGGAGCCAATTCCTTCGGCTACCTTTGATTGTACACCACAGGCGTCTGCGGCTGCAATGGTGCCTAGAACATCGCGCATGGAGGGATGAATGGCATGACATCGGTTTTTTCCGACGAATCCCGCTTCTGTCTGCAACACCAAGATGGTCGCAACCACGGTGAAAACACTGAGTGAGTTCTGCAGTATGCATCGGTCCGGCACCTGACGTTTTAGTATGCGATGCCATTTAATTCCAGTCCCGCTCGCGCCTAATACGCATTCCCGGTACATTGAATTGCCACCGTTAGATCTCTGAGGCGTTGGCGCCTGTTGTTGTCGCTTCTCTTCAGAGCCTGATTGGGCCACTTACCAACAGGACAATGCCCGACCGCATATGACACGTAACAATGCATGGATGGCCACCATGTTCAACTTCTTCCGTGGCCCGTACTTTTACCGGACTATTGAACACGTCTGGCCAATGATCGTACATCGATTGGCACACACAAACCATCTCCGGCTACAGCAGATGGACTGACATACTCCAAACGCATATCCAACGTCTCTTCCTCTCTATGCCAGGACGTGCAGCAGACATTATTGCCGCCCATGGTGGCTACACGAGATACTGATTTCTTTACGTTCTGCAAGTCGCACTGAGCTATAATTATAATCATTTCACGCTTTTACCGAAGTTATATATAAACTAATTATGACTTTGATCGATCTTTCGTAGTGTTGCAGTTTTAATGGCCAGCAGTGTAAAAAGAATTCCATTACAGAAATCAACTGAAATTACTTTTCTTCATATCATGCAAAATGATGATAGACATTAATACAAAAAACTAGATCTAGCATATTTATGCAAAACTAAACTTATTCCCATCGACTTAAATGTTAGGATGATGATTCAGTTGTTAACTGATCTATCATTTTTTGCCTAGTTATCATTCATTTCTTTAATTTTCTCTATTGTACTTATAAATTGGAACAAGGCTGTTTACTTTTTACTTTTTAATCAAAGACAGATGTGCGCCGATTTACGACCGAGTTACGTTCAGACCACGATCTAGTTCAAATCGATCTAGTCGTAAGTCGATCTTAGTACATGAGAGGGTCACGTGTACCGCATGTAATATAATACTGTCAAACTAGTGCAATTAATGATTTCTTTTTAAGTGTTAAACTTTTTTATTTATGTGAGTTCGGTCATAAATGCTGACTTCTCTCGTATATTTGTGTGGATTTATGTTGTTCCAGAAATGAATTCTTTACTCTTAGAACAAATTTGAGCAATCATTTATTTTAAAGGAACAGATAATGCAGAACATATTATGAATATTTAAGACTATACTATATTTTTTTCATTTTTTTTAATATAGTAAATAGATAAACTTATTTATGATTTAAGTTTTTGGCTATTACAGTAATTTGTCAATGTTTTTACAATAAAACTTTGTATTGAAAAACGAAATAAACAAAGTGCATTACAGTTCTAATGTAATTAACGTCTAATCGAACTAAATTCAAAACTACAACACGATAAACAGGCAAAATAAAACGACATTCGCTCCACTATTAATGCTAATTGATATCTATTGTAAATGCCAAATAAAAATGCAAAATTAAAATGTGATAATTTTACATGGAGATTTGGCTGAGCTACCTGTCTATAAAATGCTGTTAATATAAAGATTTTCCAAAGATCTCTATAAATTTTTGTAAAAATAAGGAACTACGTGCCAAAAACCGATAACATAAGTGAATAAACAAATCTTTTTCAAAAAACTGATTTTTTTTTTTTGTTCTTTTCAAATATTTAGTTCTCTTACCATAGGTATTTAAAGGTTTACTCGCCAATTATATCATTTTCAATTTTTAAAAAAAATGAAAGCTTTTACAAAAGATTGCCAAACGAATGTAGGAGAGGACTAAGTTCCTAATTATTTATAAAATAATAGCAATTTTATATATTTAAAAGAGCATGAAATGGATTTTAATTTATTACATTTGAAATAATTTTCTTAAATACAAGCAAACGACAACGTTAATTTACAAAATGGAATCCAACTGTTTTGCAGTTGATGGCATCAACGAGACTTAATTAAAATTAAATACAGTTGGTTGAAACTTTTATTTGGGGAACTGCGGATCGTGAATTCACTTGGAAAACTCTGTTTGCACGATCATCTTCGCTATGAACGACTCTACCTTCTGAGAATGAGAATTTCTCAAAATTCCATCTTCGATGCCACCGAAGTGCAGACCCGAATGCTAATTCATGAGACGAGTCTTTCCGATCGATATTACATCTGTAAATAAACAACAGGTTTTGGGAAAAAGATAAAAATTATTGTTAGAACGAATTATGTAATGGGGAAAACAACAAAGAACTTCAATAATTCCGACGAAATTTACTTCGAAAATTAAAAATATTTCTGCATTAAAATGCAACATTTTGCGATTCCTTTGACTTATGTGTGATTACAGTAAACCAGAATACAATATGACAATTACGAAATAAGAACATCTATTAATTTTTCACGTAGTAAGTTATGTTTATATTTATTATTTAAATTTCGAAATTTATTTGCTTCAATTCATAAATGATGTAATTGTATTAATTTTTAACAAGCATTTTCTTATCATATTTTAATTATTCGACCGAGTTCATCGAGTTATCATTCCGTTTTATTACTCGATCTACATCTCATTTTCTTTATAACTCACGGTAATACGCACATCTCTAGATTTTCCTTCACAGTAATTCTGAAAATTATATTTTAAAATAGCTATCAAAGAAATAAATTCTATAGTAAACATTGTGGCTGTTGTAACAAAGTCGTTTAAATTATCTTTCTTTAAGAATTTCTTATAATGAGTGGAAAAATGAAAAGGTCACTGTATTAATGACGAATGAACATAATGGCTAAGTAAAAGAATTATAATTATTAAATATTACAACATTGAAATTTCTTTTAATTTTTTGTTATAATTTAGAAGTGATAATTATCTACTAATCTTATTTAATACCAGTTGTTCTTAGGAATTACAAGAGAACGAATATAATTTTCTCTCTATTAATTCCTTACTCTTTATTATTTCGCAAATGGCCGTATTTGGAATTAAAAAGACAAATCCAAATTAAACAAGTTAATTCAGAGTAAATACAAAACCAAGATTTAGTAGAAAACACAAAATCGATCCCTTAAAATTGGCAATCTATCAATCGCTTGCGTTTTGTTAAATTACTATTGATTGGAGAGCAGAACTCATTTATTCAAGCTGTTAAAAGGTTAAGTGCAATTTCCATTAAAAGGCATATAAATGTGCTTGCAGGAAAGTTGTTGCCGCCCCGTCTCCAAGCAATCCCAGTGGAAACGATGCCAGCATTGAGTTCATTTAGACTCCATTTTTCACAATTGGAGTAAATGGTCACCTGGAATCGATTTGGTCTCCTATTCAAATAGAACCGGAAGACCTATTTGAAGATTCGGTGTAGATGGGCCCCCAATTTTGTCAGATTATCACAATTTTCCTATGGCCACGAAAGTGATCTGGACCGGAAGTCGGATTTATCCAAGCCATGGAGGCTTCAACGAGGTAAGAGGTTGTTACTTTGAAGGGCATTACACACACACGGGAACCCTAATAGCACTCCATTTTGCACCCTCTATGGGATCGCTAATAAGAAGACAGAAAGTATTATTATTTATAGTTAGGATCCTGCAGGAAATGTTAAGCTAGCAGCTGAGATTCAAAAACCAAAAATGTTTCCGAAATATGTGAAACATTATTTCTGTCTAATAGAGAGGACATCTATAATACATTTTATCAGATATGTGTAATCTGCTTATTTGTTTGTATGGTTTTCTTAATGAAGTTTATAAAAACAATGTCGTAAACTTATGTAATAAATGATGTATAACTTTCAGCATTTTTCATCTGTCGTTTGTCTATTCGTCCATCTTCATTAATAAAAGAAGTCCTGGAAGTCCAAAGTTATAATAGGAATTAAGAAAAAGAAAAATCTAAAATCGCTAATAACTAAAGAAAAGAGTTACTACTCATCCTTATAAAACAATTATTATTCACATTGTAAAGTTTTAATGCTTATGTGTAATTGTAAGTATCAATTCTAAAGATACAAATTTTTTACTTTTTTAAAATTTATAGCTAAATTAAGTTTATATAATAAAAGTGTAATGATTTTTTTTTAACTAAAAAGAGCTTTCTAGTACACATAACTCGCCATCATCGATGGGAAACTGTGACAACTGTTTCATTCTTTTTAGGGATCATCAGCCGGATTTATCCTCGATAATGCACCATAGGGTTCTTTTTTTGCTAATAAAATTAAATTGATTTCTTTTGTTGATGTCTACAGAGAAATTTAAAGGCTGTAAGTTAAAATATGATTTCCACATTCCTGTGCACAGGTATTAGGACTAAATAGAAACCAAAATATCCCTCTTTGCTTTAGATTCTATTCAATTATATTTTTAATAGTAAGATCTCCATTACTTCCATTTTAAAAAAATAAACAATTTGTAAATTTAATTTTTTAAAGCAAAATGCTATACTGTTTTAAAATAATGTATAAATAATAAAATAATTTATCAGTACTAAGTTTGCAAGCAGAAATCTGTATCGTTATAATCGCTACAAGGGAAATACTATCAACTGACTTTGTTATGAAAAAATCACATCTATTTTTTTAATCGTGAGATCAGACAGAAATATGTGCCCATGTTGCCTCCCTGTTAACTTTTGAACTGCTAGATAGATCTACTTGAAACGTGCAATTTTATTGTATTGACTTTTAATCCGTTTATGATGTAACAGTAGATTCCTGACAGTGTCAACGTTAATCTGGTTATTAATCCTTTAAATGTATCGAAGCTGTAATGTGATTAAAATTAATCGGAAGTAACTTAAAACCTTAACTTTACAATTAAGGTTTGGGTTTTTTGTTTTTGTTTTTTTTCCCAGAAATGGACAATTTCTACTGTAATATTTGTATGAAGCAGATTTTACAACTTGAAAAACATATTTGTGTTGTTTTGACGATTTTTAAAAAAAATTATAAATCTGTTATTTGCCAAATGGGAATGCTTCTGTACGTTATAAAAGAATTGTGGTTTTCAGCAGTTTTTAATTTACAACATACAATGAAGGATCTTGAGTATGGAAATACAATATGAATAGAAATAGCTTGAATTTTTATTAGTAGAACTTCATAATGAATAAAATTCGTCAAAATTTTGCAAAATTTGCGATTTTGGGGTGTTTAAAAAACTTCTGAAAAGTAAAAGATTCGAAGTCAGATAATAAAAAATAAATCATCTTATTATTCAATATTATTTAAGACTCAATGTTTAGATTTTCGTAATGAAATAAATTCAATTCCAATGTGAAATAGGACTAAATAGACAAAAAATTACTTTCTTTTTAGGGTTTTTCTTCTAGAAAACTTCATAAATAAATTTATAAATATCATTACATAGATCGATCTGAAAAAAGTATACAAAGCTTGTCACGAAAAGCAAACGTTTTTTGGAAGAAAATGAGATGCTCTTAAAGTGGCACAGATATGCTATTTTTCTATACGATTGAAGCATTTAAAATCGCAACACTTGATCAGTTAGTTTGTCCATCTCAACCCCATAAAAGTCAAAGCCCTGCTATTATAGCCACTTTCTTGCATCACGTTGGACTTTCTTATTGCATGTGAAGCTTCGACCTGACATCTGCTCCAAGAAAATCACTGGGAATTAAATCTGGATTACGGCGGATGTCCCAAAATTTCCTAATGGAAACCGTGCATCAAGTTGTGGGTTCCGTGCAATTTACGGTTGGGCATTGTCATATAGGAGGATCACACCGTCATTTAGAAGACCAGGACATTTCTTTGTGATGTTGATGCGGGATTTTTTTAAAGTTTCAATAGGAGACCAGTTATCCAAGTGGATTGCCATTTTCGAATGACAGTGCTCATCTCCAATGACGAGAAAGACCATGCGGCACTGAAGAGCTCTATCGGATATTCAGCAACCACCGACATTATCGCAAACTCATGAATTTAATTTCTAGAGGCTATCATCTGTTTTTTCTGATTGACCCTCCACCTATTATTACAAGAGATAATTTTGAAACACACTTAACGTATTAGAAGGGTTAGGATAACCGAGTGCCAAACCTCTTTTTCATAACTTTTGACAAAAATGAATTTAATGTTCGATTATTTCCTTAAATAGATCTCTTTTCCCATTATACCGTACAATATCATATGTACAGTTTTTCCTTTATAAGGTTTCATACTCTCTTGGCTGGACTCCTTCAAGATAAGTCAGTTATATTCACAATCTGCAAGAAAGTTTGAGTGCAACCACTGATCATCATACAACAACTTAAAAATAGAATAACTAAAACTGTACTAAAAACTAAAACTAAACTAAAACTGTAGAATCCTGAATATTAAATTCTTTTTTCAAGTGAATGATACTCTTCTGCGAAAATTATTATTAATTGAACAAAGCGTTAATAGGCTTTATTTTGTCAATACGTTAAGTTTGATTTAGATATTTACAACCTAACTTAAATTTAAAAAAATAAAAAAAAGTTAGGCCGTTCACTGTAATTGGAAATATAATCAATGAATTTAAAAAGAATCTATTAAGAATAATAGGTAATAATAACAATAATAATAATAATAAAGTAGTTGGAGGGATAAATTAAAATCTTAATTTTTACATGGAAAAGCATTTTATTTACACAGTAAAAACATAATTTCATTAATTTTTTATTGTTTTATAAGTTGTTTTCTTTTTATTTTACCAACTAGAAACCCTTTACAAAATAAATATCCGTAAATATTTAATTGTAATGATTACTTCTTTTGATAAAGTTATAATAATGGATGAAGAATTTTATGTTTGATTGAATTTCACTAGTAAAACAAAGTAATAAATAAAAGATCAATTTAAATCAACTTAATATTTTTCTATTAATATGAAAAATGTCTCTCTTAGTTCTAGTTTCAAGTTAAAAGTTAACTCGATGATTCGATTTTTAATTTTTTTTTTAATTTTTCATCATACAGCAGCCTAAACGTTGCTTCCTGCTTAACTAATAGAAATCACCTGTTGTAAATGAATTATTACCTACAGTCTCTTGAAAGTCTCTCGAAGAGACTTTAATTTATCAGCTTTACTTTTATCTTAATTAGGCCTACTTACAATGAATCTTTCAGTATTAAATGAAGAAAGTCAAACATTTGACCAGTCAGTCATTAACTGCAATCATATGTAACTATTTCATGTTCTTGGGTCTATTCATAGTCGATTTCAATTTATTTCAGACCGAGTGGAAAGAGGGTCTTGTACAGACACTGGACGAGACCAATTGGCAGAAGGGCTGACTCTTCAAGTGGCGTCTTTTCCAATTTGCCGCTCGATTGAATCGCTCTCGAGTGAGTGGATCCACATTGCTCATGGATAGAACCACTAACCACCCACATGGGTTCTCTTGTTAAAAACGACTCAACCATTTAGACTGCTGTTCAAAGCCACATTAAAGTATCAAAGATGTTTAAGAATTTTAAAGGACTCTTTAGAGTTATTTGGAGGTGAATTTTATAACGAAAGGGACATCTTACAGAGAGAGAAGACTGTCTGTCTAACTGTCAAAGAAAATGAACATCATATAATAAAAATAATGATTTTTAAATCTTATCTTTACAAATTCTGAGATTTCGTAAATTATATAAGCAGGCTGCTTTATTTTGGAATCTTCACGGCTAAAATATACAACATTTTTACCGCTTTTTTTTTAGTAAACGACATTTGAAAATATAGGATAAATATAAAAGTTATAATACGGATTAGAAATAAATGGAATATCTGTAGAATTTCAGTTAATTTAGATCTGAAGAGGTAATAAATACCATAGAGGTAATACCATACCATAATATCATAATACCATAATAGACTATGGTAATCAATACATGAAAATATAAGATTGAATGAGAACTATATTAATCAATATTTTGGTTCAGTATCTTGAACCTACTTCAGGAAGAATTCAAAACGTCCTCCGTTCCAAAAACATTTTGATGACCTTATTAATGCAGTTTTGTAATTAATATTCAGTAACCTAATAACATTTCAGTTCTCTGATGAAGACTGCGATGCACTGTATGATCGTGTATGTAATATTTTTTTTATTATTTTTTTTTTAATACTGAAAATTAACATGGGCGTTTCCCTAAGACTAAAAATAATTATGTCCTTGCCCCGTTACCAAAACTATGAAACGTAAAATTATTATAATTTACTTTTTATGATTTAATACTTACCAGAACAGTTCCAATTAAGCAAAAATATCTGCAATTGATATCAGCTTCACTCTATGTGCTCTTATAAGCTAAATTCTCTCAAGTCAGATATCTGCTATTAGCATAAAAACGGATGGTATACTTTTGTATTGTATGTATGCTAAACTTGTAAAAATATATGTGCATATATTAGTGAAAACTAACCGCAAGTAAACAGTTCCACATATGCATGTTTCTTGTGTTCCACATATGGATGATTAAGCCAGCAACTTAATGGCATGGCAGTTTTAATGTTTTTACCAGAAAAGGTCTTTGACAGAGTGGCTAAATAACGGAAAAATTTATGTTCACAGCAAAACCTGAAAAAAGGCCGTTTGTTTTGCTCGGGATAGTTTGGAAAAAATCCATTTGATTTGCATGTTTAAAACTACATATATGACAGCAAATTATGAAGTACTTAAAAACGGGTTTAGTCAGATTTACCAGAGGGAAACCGATATTATCTATTGGGTTATGTTAATGTTCTATTCAGTCTAAGTTCACAAATATAGCTTGATTAAGGAACTTATTCTTAATATTTTCTTCATTGTGTTGAAAGTAAACAGGAGAAAACTGTGATAGTGTTTCGTGGCCATCCACAGGTCCGTTATCAGCCGGAAGGAAGAATATTGGTACAGGATCTCATCAAGCTTTAGGACGGAAAGGGGAATATCAAAATAAAATTTATTCCGCTATTCGGGTACAAAGTAGCAGGTCTGAACTGCGCATAGATACTGGAACTTGCTAGATGGATTAATTCTCTTATTAATTAAGAAATAAAATCTTCGTGTTTATTATCACTATTCTCAATTCACATTAGAAAAAAAAAGCAACTAATGATTAATTTTTTTTTTTTTTGTGAATTTCAAAAGTTGCAAAAGTAATTTTTAGTTGCTCTAATTTACTTACAAGTAAGTTTCTCTCAATTCATCTGAGAAATATGATTATAATTATTTTTAAATAAAACTTCATTTGTGGAACGAGATCTAAAATATGTAAACCTATAGTGGTATCATATACATACTGGCCAAAAAATTACAAATCTTAAAGATTAAACAACAATAAAGAAAGCTCTTTAAGTATTAATAAAGGTTCGTAATTGTTCAGACAATTTGTGTGTTTGTACAATTTCTACATTTTCTATAAGTAAAATCTTTTCAGTAAATCTTTTTATTTCAATACATCTTATTTTAATAAGTGATATGTTTGATAATAAGAAGATAACTGTCTAGATTGCAATATTTCAGTTCTCCTACTACCGTGTAGATTGATGTCATTTTCAGTTGATACCTTTATTAACTGACAATTTGAATCGCACTTCAGTTTACTTTAATACACTTTACTTAAATTTCATCGTGTATTATAAGTAAAAGTACTTAGGAAAGCGTAATGTAAAACTAGAGTTAAAAAAAAATACTTTCAATAACGATTTCCTATAAAGAGCTGAAAAACTAGTGGTAGTGAGAGAGATAGGGGGAGGGGGTTTAGCGCAGGCGCGAACATGTCACTCTTTCAGTAAGATAAATGATGCGATCAAACTGTCTCCATGGTAACATCCAAGGACGCCAGAGGAGGTGGACATCTCTGATCCCCAATGACTGAGATCATTATGAATGCTGCGTTGCTTCTTTTTATTTTTTTGCTGTTTTTGAAGCTGGTAAATGGAAGAGGTCCACCTCATGTGCTTAACAGTAATGAAACCAATAACAACTCTGCAAATTTCTCAAACCTCTTCCTCTTAGAAGATCGTTTGTCCAGGACTCAGGGACGAATCTTTAAGTAAGCTACGGACTTAAATTTACAAATAAATTCAATAAAAATAGGATAGGCATACAAAGCCTCTCGAGACCCATCTGTTTTCTAAGAGCAATTTCATTTTTTTTTAACTGTCAAAAAACTGTTTTCCAACTTTAAAAAGAAAAAAGGATTTGCTAAAATCAATTTCGGTTATTGCAAAAAATTTGAAAACATGATAGGAAATATTTGGTTTGATGATAAGGATTTAGTCTAAATACTTCTTTTTCAATTAAAACCGTACTGTTATGGATATTTTCTTGTGCAATTTTTAAACTAGATTTCTCAGTTAAATAATCTCTTTTAATAATTATAGAGAACGACCTATCAAACATTAATATTCATGATGATAAGGTTCAGTTCTAAACTAATCAGAATAAATACCTGTGAACAGTAAGGATATCCATCTCCTCAGAATTTTCAATTTCAAAATTACGGAAAGGGGGTTACAAAACTAATGCAGTTTTCTTTGTTTAATCTAGAATTTTATGAAAAAAAAAAAGCTTTAGCATGCTCAAAATTCTGAAGTTAGATTTTTTTTTATATATAAACAAAAAAATTTCACTTAAGAGTAAACTTACTTACTTACTTACTTATTTAAATTTAAAAATAAGTAATTAGGTACAATCTTGACCCTCCTATCCAAATATTAAATGAAGAAAATTTAAATGAAAATGAAGAAAATTTATTAAACTCGAATCTAGAATAAAATAATAATACTAATAGAAATATTACTTATCTCTTAACTAATATCGTAAGATATACTGAAAATTTTACAAAAAAAAAAAGACTTAACATTCTGTAACTTTTGTATCAATTGAAAATTGCAAACTAAATTTCTTTTTAAGTAGTAGAGGAAGATTGATCAGGGTATTCAATTTTTTTGTCATCTTAATTTCATCCAAAACATTATTTTCTTTGAAAAAATTTAATATGTAACACTTACGAATGTTAGATCCAATTTTAGATCCTTTATTGTTTTCTTACTAATAAGTAAAAAAATTTTACCTTTTTAAAAATTTTCCTTCCTTAAAAAAAATTCAAGACGATGAATTAAAAAGAAAGATGAAACATCCACCGTCTACTTTATCTTCGATTTGATGATTTATCCACAACTAAAATAAGGAAATGCATTTAACTGAGTTTACATTGTAGATATTTATTGTTTTGGAGACGATTCACGACTTTTGTCCATTTTCGAAACAAATTCCACACAATAATAACGAAAATGACAATAACAAAATTGTAGAATTCAGGTCTATGAATTTTACATTCTCTGAATAGTTAATCATTTAATTTTAAATAAAACCGATCTCATATGTAAAACCTTTCCAATCACTCTCTTTTAAGTCAGTTTCGGTTGTGTTTTCAAAAAGCATTAAATCGATTTTGAAATGGTTTTGAAAATTGATCCATGTGATACCGTTCTATGGACGTAAAATTTTTAAAAGCTTTCACTTAAAAATATATAAAGCAAACATCAAGACTCACAGAAACATTGGAAAATATGAGTTTTTAAATTTTCCTTTGGTCCGGTAGTTCAGTGATTTAGGCGCTAGACTGAGTAGTGGAGGAGTCCGGGTTCGAGAGCCGGCGGTGGTTGTGGATGTTTCCACGATTACTTTTCCTTCAGATGGACACTGAACCATCACCCAGACTTCTGTCAAATGGGTAAAGGGTCTCTTATTCCAGGGTAAAGGCGGGCGAGCGTCAGGCTTATTTAATCTCAATTAATCATGTTGGTGGAGAATCGCTAGGAGCCTAAACCTCTCGTGTATCCCAGGGCATGCATGACCTGTTGCGTTACAGTTCTTTAAATATTCCTTTAAAACTGAAGCTAAAATTTGATCTTGAAGATAAAACTTGATATCCTTAAGTTTAGGAAATTACAAAATTATTATTCAAATTTCATTTGAGACAATGTCATTCTTATATTGTCAAGGGCTTCATATCAATTTGAAGGCCTCATATCTGTCAAAAGAGTTTTTGAAAGTAAAAAGATCTTGTTTGTTTGTTTTTTTGTTGGCTGAAAAATTGCTTTCTACATCGATGTGATCTTTTGATATAGAGCTTTTATTTCTTTATTCTAAATTCTTACATTTTATTAAGACAATAATGTTTCATTTCTTGTTCTCAAATTTCTTTGTCAATAACCATGCAAACACACATATTAAGTTTCCATTAAGTTTTGGAAGTTAGACCACAATAGCTGCTAGCCTTCGAATATCGAGAAAGGGAATAACTATCTCAGTTTCCCGTACTATCAAAAAATGTTTTAAGCCTGAACGGGAAGGGAGAGTTCTGTAGATCATATTCGCGCATTATCAGTTAAGAAATTATAGGTTTACTTATTACCATAGTTTTCCAGAAGTCCTTTGCATTAAAAATCACAATGGTCGCAATCAGTGGCGCACCCAGGGATAATGTTTCGGGGGGGGGGGGGGGCTAAGGATGTTGTAAGGTAAAGAATCCATTCAGATCTATTAAAAAATAAGTTGTTTCCAAAGATCACTTTCCAAAATAATAAGATACAGACACGTCAGTGCTTTATGATTTCTTCTCGTTCTTTCTTTCTTTCTTTTTTTTTTTGTCTTTTTTTCTTTATTTATTTCTGGGTATGCCAATGGTCAAAATGGATAGTTATATAGAAATAGATTATCAGTTTTAACAATTTGATAAATTGAATTGATATCTATACTTTTGACATTTAATTAAAGATCTTCAGGAGAAAGGTTCGAATCTTTTCTAGTGTTAAAATAAAAATTAAAATATAATTAATTTTCTATAAAAAAGTTTAACGTGCCTTGGATTTAATATTATTATGTCTACTACACTGGCACTCGTCAACAGCTAAAAAATAA
>JAFIDM010012231.1:121461425-121494950 GCA_023159025.1 Thereuonema tuberculata | reverse complement strand
TTTTTCAGTATTCTACCTAACAGAAGTACTGCTTCTTTCTGTTTTGACTCTCATTTTAATTGTAATTGTCACTTTTCAGTGGCGTTTGAGTTACAAATATTGATGGTTTTTGAGTTCAAATAGTGATTTTTTCGGTATTCCACTTCAAAAAAAGAGTGCTTCTTTCTTTCTTGACTCTGTTTTCTTTACTCCAATAACTGCCGTGTACACGCATTTATTTTTCAATATCACATAGAATTGGGTTAAGTAAGAATATTTAAAATATTGCAACGTTTCGGCAATTATAGTTCTAATTGTCAGTTTCGAATTACAAATAAACTGACGGATGGGAAATAAATAAACAATCTTGAGATTCAAAAAAAAAAAAGGTTGAATACATTCCTTATTGATGTTGGAAAGGAAAGGAGATATAAGTCAAAAAACAATATGAAGAGAGTTGTAATCCCATGGCCTAATGGATAAGACATCTGACTTCGGATCAGAAGGTTGCAGGTTCGATTCCTGTCGTGGATGTTTCATTGTAAAAATTATTTCTATTTTCTATTCTCACAGAAAATTCCGCCCGGACAGACAGACACACAGACAAGACAGACAGAGAAATAAAAGATTTTAGTAATATAGATTCCAACATATCTATTTACTTAATTTACGTTTATACAATAACTACAATTGTTTTAATTATTATTTGTAGAAATTATTCCCATTAAAGATTATGTTTTCTGTCCTTTGAAAGTTAGCTTAAAACAGTGGTAACAAATCAATATAATAATTATCATTTTAATGATGTCAATATTTTCGATACAGAAGGAATTGCATGTTTATCTAAACTTTTCCAATCGATTCATATAATTTATTTAATGACATACAAAATTTAAAGTGCCTCACTTTTATTACTCTTAATGTATTTACAATAATAATGCATTTCAAGACAGAATTTTCTTTTTACCAACAAATGCAATTACCGTTTTTATTAATGTGACTATTTATTTATTAAGTACGATCCTCTTTATAGCAGAATTTAAAGACCTCCTCTAAAATCAATTCTTAGGTTTTTACAACTTCTATAGTTGAGACGTTAAAATTTAAGAGTCAAGTCTCAATTCAAACTTAAATTGCCGCAATTAAAATTCAGACTTTGAATTATGAATCATTTATAGTGTCATCACTGGTGTTTTTTTGAACAATTTTTATATAATTTACATATATTTTCTAAAACTTAGATGTTGCGAGAATATGGACGTCTGCTTATTATTATAGGCAGATTGTCATAGATCTCCTTAAGAATATCGTTAATTTTTAAAAAAAAAATGTGTCATTTCGTTATGAGATCAATGGCATTTAGGATAAAATTGTCCATTTAGCAAGAACTGTCTTTAGGTTTCTTGTATATTTCGTTTATGTTTATTTTTGAGCTTACAAGGGAAGGCTCTTATCACGCACATCGCGATTTCTTTCATATTTGGCAGATACATAGAATGTGACCTGTCATTGTGTAATATAGCGGTCACAGGTGCTGACTGGTTACTGGTCAAGGGTGACCGCTAACCAAGGTTTGAAATTAAACATAAATACAAATCACTACAAAACGGAGGATTGATTCACGTTTATTCGGTCGATCTCAAGGGGGCGCGCTATCTCGCACTGCGTGTGACGAAGCATTGTTGCGTCGAATCAGAGGTCATAAGCATGTAGTTGATTATCTGGTAGCTGGAATTGTGTTGCATTCTAAATATGCCGCCGAAAATCCCAAATTGGTGGGAGACGTACATAGTTGCCTTCTGATATAAATATGTCGCTTCAAAAAGTTGTGGACGTGTGCAAACGCCGAAATTTTCATGTTTGCAAGTCCACCGTCAACCGGGTAATAGCAGAAAGTCGTATGAAGCCCATCAGCCAAGAGCGGAGTAACCCACAGGCCCGAAAACAATCCCCGACCGGCAACAACTCCTAACATTATTAAGAAAGTGAAGGCTATGATAGTTGGCGAGAACCCTAGCACCCAAACGGCGGTTGCCCTGGGCGGTTGCTGTAGGACTTTCTTAGCCAACGATTATACATTGCTGAAAGGAAGACCAACAGCCGAAAGCTTTACGAGCACCACTTATCGGGAGAAAAATGGAAGTGCATCACTACTTTGGACGAGGCATGGATCTACCTTAACGATACCAAGAAGCCAAGGGCAATTTTTATCTCCCTTTTGATGCCAAAGGAAGATCCGATTGATACCGCGAATGCAAAGAAAACTTTTCGAGAGGATTCATGATTGTTGCGGGTTACAGCTACAGAGGAAAGTTGCCGCTGAGGAAGGTATCTCCAAAGGAAGGTTTTTTTTTTTTAATGCTGCCTTTTACCGAGAGCATGTCCTGGAACCTTTCTATCGTGACGATATTCCATCATTGTACGGCAGCGATAAAAGGAAAGTGTGGATTCATCAGGATTCATCAAGGCGTCGAGCAATACAGCTAGAGCGATCCAGCTGTACATGGCCAATATGGCGACTGAAACCACAATACGAGCAATCCCATACAGTATGATTCCTATAAAATCCCCCGATGCATCTGCAATGGACTCCTGCGAGTTCGGATTACATAAACGGGCACTGGGAACACGACGACCGAAAACAGTAGAAGGGCTTTGGAAAGCTTGCAAAGAGGAGTGGAACAAGATCCCCCTCGTCTACCTCCAACGCAGCCTTCTTCAATGGAAACTGCGATGCAGAGCCATTGCCAGAATGCAGGTGCATCCATTGAACACAACCGGTGGTGGAGAAAAGGGTTCTGCTAATTCTATGACGTGATCAAAATCGACCGAATAAACGTGAATCAACCCTCCGTAAATATAAGAACTTCAGTGTTCCAGTGGTTTAAGGTGTGCGAACGTAATCCATTGGCTCCGGTTCGATTCCAGTTGCAGGCACAGGTTGCAATTTTTTTTTTCTATATTTCACTAATTGTTTCTTGATTAGTTTTGAGCTAAGGGAAGTAGTTAAAGTTTTTTAATGTGCTTTTCTTGTTTTTAAAGTATTTTTTTTTCAATGTCTCGTCAATCATATTTTATTTCAATGTAAATGAAACACAGCGTCCATGATAACAACTGAAATGACATTCGGTTTGGGGCGAGTATTTTTTGCATTTCTGAAACAAGAACACTGCAGCTAGCATGTTCAAAATAAATAATTGTTGTTTATTTTTATAAATATGTATGCCATGCGTAGACTTGATTGAATAATTTGATTGTGGTGAATGTGGGTGGCAGGAAAGCCAAGCACCGAGACCTGAAAATCTATGTGCTATCCCATAGAAATGAGGAGAGAAAGACTGAGGAAGTATGGTGGGAGAAATGCATGGGAAACGGGAGAACCCCGAGAAAACAGCGTGGATCGGCCACCATCACGAACTCTCGTGAGAACCGTACCCTGGTACTTAGAGGTGAGAGGCCAGAGGTCTTAGTGACAACGCCAACGCGCGGCTCATGCGTAGACTTACAAGGTGTGCCTAAAAAGTTCGGTGAATATTCTATGTTTCTACAGTAGAAAAACCGCGGCAAGATCGAATATGGGCGCGGACAGCCAGGAACATATCTAGACGCGTCTCCTAGAATGGATTGTAGTGGTGCTATTTTGTTTCCTGGCCTTAAAGAGGTAATGAAGGGATCACATTTTGCGGATGTCACGGAGATTCAGGACCGTGTGACATCAGCGCTGAAGTTGGTTCCCAAACAAGACTTTCCCAACAGTTTTCAGAAGCTTTACGAACGTTGTCAAAAGTGTGTTGTGTACGATGGAGAATATTTCGAAGGGTAATAAAAATAATTTCTATGTATCTTCTATTTTGTTGTTTTTCTTGTAATATTCACCGAACTTTTTAGACATATCTCGTACTACAGCACCAAAATAAATTAAAAACACGTTATTAACAACACTTTCAATATTTAAAAATGATTTCAAATAATAAAATTTCAATACGTAATTAAGAAATTTGCAATCTGTGCCTCCAACTGAAATCGAACCGAAGCCAATGGAGTATATTCCACGCCTTAGACCACTGAAATTCTTATAATTATTATAGTTCTTATTTTGTATTTATGCTTAATTTGAAACCTTTGGTTAGCTGTCACGCTTGGCCAGTGACCGAGATATTGTGCAATGGCAAGTAACATCCTATGTACCTGCCAAGTATGAATGAAATCGCAATGTACGCGATCGGGTATTTCCTTCTAAACTAACGTCTCAGGCATAGTCGTATTACATTCGAATTTAATGAATATGATGAATTTCCATCATATTCGATTTACCATGCTCGAAACCTTAGTACGGAAGCAAATTTGATCTATTTTATTATTCATATATATATATATATATGTATTTCCAAAGGCAAAAACCCGCTTTGCAACTCCTTTATGTAATGTTTAAATTTATAGAAATATTCTTTATTTTTGATATTTTCTTTTCGTGTATTGTTCTCCGAAATGAGTAGTGTACTTTAACAAACATATTATTTATTTATTTGTTTAAAATTATTCTATTTATTTAAAACTTTGCTGGTATTCTGCTTCTTTTCTGATAACTTTTCTAGTCAGGTAATTGTTTAAAAGCTTCTATAAGTAGTAAACTAGTTTTTTCAGTGTAGCTCCACAGATCCACAGCAAATATTTCCTGATTTACAATGATTTTTCGTAACGGCTGAGGTCTGGAACATAAACTTGCCGAAAAGGAGGTTGTGTAGACTAAATTTACAATAATTTTTCAGTTTCCATTTTCTCTGACATGGTCTGACTTCTTTTAAGGTAGTACATTTCAGTAGCCATTTCATCGTAGCGGTTCCTCCTTTGCTACCTATACAGCCGCGTGAAGCAACTCCACTTCTAATATACAAGGAAAAAAAAAAAGATTTGGAGTTATCAATCCTCAAATACAAGTAGTTCACTATTGAAAAAGAAGAATCAGGTATCATTTGCTTTTTATTGTTTTTTACAAATTCCAAACAAAAAATTTAATCCTTACCACTGTACACAGGAAGAAAACCAATGCAAATAAATTCTTCGTCAATACATGAATGCTCAGATACTGTAATATAAAAATAGTCTTTAATTTTTTTAATTAGAGAACTAAAGTAGACAGAAAATAGCAACTTTTAGAGGAAAATAATTAATAAAAACCTTCAGAAAAATGATTATCTTATTACATGTGCCAGGAAAACATTCCTAAAAGCAAAACAACAACCAGACAATAACAGTGCTACTGTAGTTGTATTTATATTTTCATCAACAATGCAATTTTGATACTGAGCCTTTACAAGATCAAAATCATTAGCAAAAACAATAAAATTCAATTTAAAAAAATCTAATAGGAAGTTGAAAAAGCAAAACTGTATTTTATTATATTCTCTGCTCAGAACTAAACTGGGATGTATTGGGATAATTAGACAAAATCTGTTTAAGAAAAGAAAACAAAAATTATTTGAACACAAAGAAAGCGATGAATCCGTTCTATTTAAACACTATTGAATATTCGATAAAAAACCCAAACATATTCGGATTAAACATCTTATCAAAAAAAAATCCCTAATCCTCTCAAATCGAGAAACTCCAATTAGTTTTGTTGTGAAAGTCAAAACTCCCTAAAAAAAAACACATTATTTTAATCTTCGGTTTATGTTTAACCGAAGATGCTCCAGTCTCAGGATCGAAACGTTTCAATTATAATTATTAAACAATCTTTTTCGTATAATTAAGTTAGAAGCATTACAATTCGCATGCTAAGTTATCTGTAGACTGTACAGAACCGCACTTAGGTAAATGGTTGTTATACTTCAAAGGGAAAAGGAACACGTGGTCTATAGGGGCGCTATAGGTAAAGCTATAGGTAAAGGTTGACATCAACACTAAGGTCAAAACCAATAGGAAGAAACCCGTCCCATTTTCTAGCAGAAAACCTAGAACTTATATAGGGCTTATATTTTTAAGATTACTTTTTTTTTCTCAGAACATCTTGATTCGTCTTAAAATCGTGTTTTTCAACTTAATCCGGCTCATAATGGACAGTGAGGTCTACAGAGTACTGCAAATGCGTCCAATTATTGCCTAAGTAATTCTATTGTCTCCAAACAATCTTGTCCAAATTTAAATCCACAACGAATGAGATATAATTTTGAAGATGTTAAAATCTTATGAAGATAATTTCTTGCCATTCAAATGGTAATGTCAGGGAAGATTGCCAATGAAATCGAAAGTTTTAAAACTCCATCTTAAACATTCCTTAGTAGTTTCTAGAATCAATGAAAATTTTACCTGAGAATTAAACGAAGAAGAAACGAAGAAGAATTCGTTTCATTAGAAATTTAATATTTCCATAACTATGTTTTGCTTATAAAAACATACTTTGTAGGAAAAATGATTTATTCAATGCACCAAACTAAACGAATTATGTTTTAGTGAATTAAAGCAGACAATTTTATTTGTTCTTTTTGAACTTCTTCAAATCCAGAAGTTTAATTTCAAATTGTGAAATGAGAATATATCCTAGCATTTCATATTTTTAGACTGGAATTCTGACAGTGTTTGGTTAATACTAGTGTTATTTGTAGTCAGTTTGTACTGAAACATTCATGAAAGGATGACTGACTCGGTGAATATCCATTTTAAGATCATTAACAGTAAATAATAAAGTTTAACGTGCACCAATAATTGTAAGAAAAAAACTCAAAAAATGCGTAAATGTAAGCAAGGGTAAACCTGGCTAAAGAAGCCTAATAAGACTTAAACAGCTGTCCCAGATTCCTGAGATGAAGGCTCAGGGTGCGGGAATCTATTTTGCTTACATATGTTTTTTGAGTTTTGTCTCATCATTGACAGTAATTGGACTATTAGATATGCTGGATCAGATTGCCGGTAAACATACTAATAATATGGCAATAATAACTTGAAAGATCGCCATATGTAAAAGCAGTTCTGTTATATTTATGGGAGCAATTTCTGGTCTTTTAACATTGAAAGCCAAATGGAATGAACATTGTTCAATTTAAGTACATATGTAAAGCAGCCTTAAGGATCCAGTTACTTGTAGGTTTCATTAGAATTTGTTTGTATTACAAATGACATTTAACATGCGTTAGAACAATTTTTACATTAAAAGAAAACAAAGAATGCATATAACTAAACAAAACAAAAATTCACTGAGCTAAAATCAATGATTTTATTCAAACCGACACGAACGTATATATCACTTCTCTGACCCTTCTTTGCCAAATATAATTCAAGTTGCCAAATATGTGCATTATATTATTCAAGTTTCCTGTTTCTCCTAATTTTCTTTAGCCTAAAAACCCAAATTAAAACTTTATCCGTGGGCCTTTTAGGGTACAAACTCTTAATAAACTTGAATCATAATTCTCCTTTTTTGATGTCACAACAGCTGTGACGTTTTTATAAATTATAAGTATACTATCTTAATAAAATGTTTATTCTTCTTTACTATTAATAACAATTATATATTGCAAAAATATCAGTAAGTAATATCAGATATTGCTTTCAAAGAATAACTTTTATTTAATGCTACTGTTAATTACCAAAGTTAGTTATAATTTTGATTATATGTTTGTAATTCAGGAAAGCGAACGGAAGCTGCTATCACAGGTGTATCTTTCTGACGTTTTTTGGGTTAAGATTAGTAAAGACAAGCATTATTCCTTTTATTTCCTAACTACAATAGTAATATCTTTTCCCGTGATCAATAAAATCATCGTGAAACTACGTTTTACCAGAGTTGTTCGCCACCGAAAGCTTTGGTGGAATTTCAACTTAACAAACTATAGAATTTGTGTTTTTTTTACTGCTGCTCCTGGCAAAATGCCAGTCAGATTCAATTTATCTTTGGACGAGTCCATTTCTGTATTCAGATAACAGCGCCTAATCGCATCTACTACGTGTAAGGCTCTTTAAAGTTCTCTATTTGCATTATTAATGCAAGCTCTTTTTCTTTTCTTTAAATTATGAAGCTAATAATAATGCCTTCGAATTTTCTCGCGCCACAATCGCTGCCCTGTCAGTTGAGATTACTCTAATTCTTCGCTGAAAAATATTTCCACATTTTATTCATGAATTCTGTAGCAAACGTGTGCTGAAAGGCGAAAGAGGCTTAGCTGATTCAG
Organism: Thereuonema tuberculata; assembly: GCA_023159025.1. NCBI lineage: Eukaryota > Metazoa > Arthropoda > Chilopoda > Scutigeromorpha > Scutigeridae > Thereuonema > Thereuonema tuberculata. The sequence continues at coordinate 121,486,803 of JAFIDM010012231.1, read as the reverse complement.
ATCTTCATTTACTTCACAATTCCTCAGTTTTATCCTTTATAATTAAACTTACTTTATGAAGCAATGTTTACGAGATGCTATTTGAAAACACAGCGCCCGTACAAAATCCGTTTTTAATGTAAACTGCCTTGTTTTCGGGTTCTTAAAGAGAATTATGAAAAGAAGACTCTCGGCGAAGTAAGAAGGCTGTGTTTATGAATGCGTCTCTCGAAACTAGCAAACAGTAAGACATGTATGTCTGATTAAAATAACTTCAATTAAGACTTCCAAGATTTAGAAAATTATTTTAAAATTTTGATTAAACGCCTCGGCAATACGGGTTGCGATGAAGCTGGAAAATGAATTGTTTCTATTACACTTTTTCAGTGAATTTAATACGATAAACTCTGATACATTCTCCTGGACTTATATATAAATTTATTCGGTAACGATTTAAAGTTAGTAAAATTAAATTTTTCAAAATTGAAAATTCAAAATGAAAATTGATAAAGATAGATGTCTTTCTGATAATAATCTTCTTCAATTAACGTCGTGTGCAAAAGATGTTAAGAGAGTTAAGATTTTTTGTTAAGATTTTCATTATATTTTTCACTAAAAATATTAACTTCTTAAAATATGAATTTTTTTTTTCATTTTAAGAAAATGAAAACAAAAATAAATGTAATATGAAAAATACATAGAGCCAACATATATATTATATTTTTGAAGAATACAAAAATAATATAAAAGTTACAGTATTTTATTTTCTGTAATTTTCAGTAAAAGAACATGAACAATTATGATTTTTCAGATTCGTGATGAAAGTATCAATTTAAAAAAAAAAAAAAAAACAGATTGAAATGACAGGAAAATCTTTAGACTAAGGAGGCTTAAGCCCTCCACCCCCACCCTCGATTTTTTTTTTCCCTTGATGAATGATATTATAATAAAATTTACCAGATGACTAGAAATGGAGTATAATTGTTGTTTTATTTTTCTTTCTTTCTTTCTTTTTTGTTTTGTTTTATTGAAGCTCAGAAAAAAATTGCATTACCATCTCCACATTAGAAATTATTTTCTCATGAGAGGACATTATATTTTGTACAACGAGCAAAACTAAACCTGAACCATTCGAAAGAAGTTCAAAAACAATTAAAAAAAATTACAGTAGAAAGTATGTAACGACTCAAAACAAAAACAAAAAGGATTTGATTGTAAACGATGGCCCCTAAAAAGATACAGCCAATTGTAATCGTTAAAAAAAAAAAAAAAACATTCATTAACATAAGATTCAACACGAAGCAACTCCAAGTTAGAAAATTTAATACTTTTTGTCTTTCTTGTTTCTTTTAATTAAGGAATTGCAAACAAACGATAATTAGTGGAGATCAGTTCCTTTTTGCAAAAACAGCTGGAGAATGAATTTTGATTTGGTGCTAATTTGTGCTATTAAATATGTCATGTTTGTTCATTGATTAGCGTAAATTTATCATTAATACTATTGATTCCGGTACAATTATTCTGAAGAGAAATTTTATTTATAATGGAAAAATTCACTAAATGAACTCAATTACTTTCTCTTCTCTTTCTGAGCAAAGTGTCTGCTTCAACAACGTGGAATCTAAATACCACAAAATTACGACTAGCACTCACTACCAGCACTTTTTATTACAACCAGCGTTACAACCAGCACTTATGTGAAATTATCACATAAAATCAGATAAAGAAACTTTAAATTTAGAATTGATAAAATAAATTAAATTATTAAGAAATAATAATGATCTCATGAAGTTCATTTTAGATACCCTTAATAAAACAAATAAAAATATCTCCACTAATTTTGTATTTGCTTCGTCATTAATTTTCACCGAGATGTCACATGTGGAATGGAATGCAATTATCTGGGAAGCATTGTTAACTGTATAAACCACGTTAACTTTGAGGTCAGAAATTTGTAATCGTGTAACAGTCCAATATCACTATTCTTTTTCTATCAGTAGTCTTTTTTACAAGCATGATTTTCAATTCATCGAAATGTTATACATCAGGAAATGTTTTAAAAAATTTAGTGTATGTGTGTGTTTAAAATTACATAATTCACGTTGCTTTTCCTAGGCATTAAACTACCGCGTTTTTAGTGATTTCATTATTAAAACTTATTTCTTTCTAAAAGACTGTATAAATTGTGTGTCTCACATTAGAAGAAAGACATCATTGCTTACCGAGATTAGACAAGGCCTTCTCTATCAGACCAGACGATGACGATGACGATCTGTTAAACGTTGAATGTCTTCAACGTTTACTATCAGAGCCATCACAATCTCAAACAAAGTAGTATCTCAAAACGAAAATAATATTTCTTTTTCATTATTATTATTGTCTTTTTATATTTTAAGGAAATTTCTTTAAGGAAATTTTAAAAGCTTATATTGTAATTTCTTGAGTAATTATTTCTCATTTTTTTTCTAATAATTTTCTGATATTCGATATCTTTGAAATTTTTTAAGTAATTACTAGGATGTTACATTTTAAATTCATATTTGGATATTATTAAGTTTTAGAACTTATTTTATAAATAACGAGATTATGACAAAATTTTGTTATAATTAGAGCTTCTTTTTCAGACTGCAGCATAGATTTTTTTTCAAGATCCAGTTCTTTTTTCTTTTTTTTTGGCAGATTTAAAATTTCTAGGTAATAGGGGAGATCCGTGTATTATGGACCCCCTAAGCAAGAATGCTCATAAAACTTAAAGTACGGTACTAAAATAAAAAGATTTAATTTGTTAGCTGCTCATAACAATTGTATAGCTACATGGTTCAAACGTGGTAAAGTACTCTAGTAACTATTAATAATTACAGGAAATATTTTTTTTATTTTCGTGTCGGTGGTCCATATTACACTACGTTCGTGTAATATGGACCGAGTAAACCAAAACAAAACATAACAAGAAATTAATTAAAATAATTTTTAAATACAAGCTTTAATTATAATGCACTAAACAGTAGTCATACTATAAGCATGTGAAGTTTCACGATTTTATTTGGATTGGTTTATGAGATATGGTGATTTTAAAATTTGCCCCTCTTTACCCCCCCCCCCTTACGGGTCGAATTTTGAAAAATTTAAATCAAAAAAATTTTATGACTTGAATTACATTAAGCAAGCCCTAATTTGTGCTTTTCGTTTAAAATATTAAATAAAACAAACTTCAGTCTCGTAGTAATATGCTTAGCAACCAGTGGTCCATATTACACAACAGCACACGGTTCATATTATACGCATGGACGGAGCAACGTTATTTCCAATCACATATCGCTATGCAAAATGGCGCGCATAAAACACATATATGGATTATGAAGAAAATAAGTACATTTGCTACTATTAACGTGAAAATTATATTAAAATTACCTAACAGCGGAATATTTTCAATAACATACCTATTATATCATGATCATATACAACGGAAAACACAATTTAATACTCGTCCAAATGAAGGCACACATGTAATAGTCACCTCCTGCTTTGGATAACAATAATATTCACTAAAGGAAATGAGATGGTTCTGCCATCTAATGGTGAACAGGTAAATTTCAACACGGTCCGTATTACACGATGGTCCATAATACACGGATCTCCACTATATAGGCCATTTTGTTTAATTTTTGAAATCCTCAGTGAGTGTAAAAATATAAAATTGTGTAGATATAAAATTCCGGACCTTCATAATTCCAATATTAATTTAATAGTAATTCGAGAGTAAATGATAGGAAGTGGATTGGCTAATTTTTTTTCATTCAGTATTTTGATAATAAATACAAGCAGAACTGAACGAATTAACAAATTCAATATTAGAAAAAAAAGGAAACAAAAACGAGAATTACTAACTATTTTTGAAATATTGGCGATTTTTGAAGTTTCGAAGTCCCTTAACAAAGAAAAGATTTTTGTATCAGTCAGCGGATCTGTTCCGCGTTCTAAAACCTTGTGAACCATTAGATGGATCTTCTTGAAACTTGGTATTTATGGGCAAATGACGATGGAACTTTTATTCGAAAGATGTTTTATGGGGAATTTTGCAGAGAAATTATCACGTGAAGGTAACAAAACATTCCCATAGAAAAACACTAGAACGGATTTCTATGATATGGTCTTCATCATCATCATGATGTGCGATCTTCGTATATACGAAGTTACGCGGTCTACGGAACCTAGTGAACCCTAGGAGAAGCCGCAGATAAACTAAGGAACAGATACTGGGGGTGGTTTCCCGTTGCCTTCCCCCAGGACGCCATTAAGGAATGACATCCGACCAGAGAGAAAGTGAAGAAGAGGCTGGACAACACAGGAAAGGAAATTGAAACGGCCATGCCCTTGCCGGGATTCGAACCCAGGAACTGGAGCACTGGACGCCAAGGCTGGCCGCCGCCGAGACCGCACGACCACGCCAGCACGGCGATATGGTCTTACACCATGAATATTAATCCACCTTTCAGTTAATTCACTAACTTATACCTGCTTTGTTATGATTAATTGGATTTAGACAACTTAAGTAAGTAATGCGGATTTAATTTCCATTTCAGAATGAAACGTTTTTACCGTTTTTGTTTGAGAAATCAAATCTGAAAAAAAATAGAGAATTTTCAGTTTTTTGATTTCATTTTACAACTTTAAAAAAAACAATGAAAAAAAAATGAAAAAAAATTGCAAAGTTTACAGAAACGTAGACGTCATGTTCACTCAGGAGCTTCTTGTTCCTATTAAAATCGCAGAGATGATTATGTTTGAAGGCGGATAAGCACATTGAAAAGATTTTTCAATGCAATATATCGATATCTGTTTGCTTCTTTTCAAGTTAACATCCTTAATCTCAACAACAAAAATTAAGTATTAAAATAGGGATTTTAACTTGAGCAAGAAATTTTAAAAACGCAGAAGCCTGATAGTTCACTGATCTGTTTTTTGAAATTGTGATACCGGGAATCCAAGATGGACCATTTCTGGTTTCCAGCCCTTCGTCAGTTGGATCCGTCCAGTATCTTACATCTCAGTGAACTCGGGAAACATATAAAAAGAACAAAAGTAAACATCACAACGGCCCTCCAATTATTATTATTTTTTTTAATTGGAGGGCCGATGTGATGTTTACTTTTGTTTTCTTTATATGTTTTCTGAATTCACTGAGATGTAAGATACTGGGCGAATCCAACTGATGAAGATCAGGAAACCAGAAATAGTCCATCTTGGATTCCCGGTATCACAATTTCAAAAAACAGATCAGTGAACTTTTAGTCTTGTGCGTTTCTAAAATTTCTTTCTCATGTTATTGTTGTAAGCACGTTAAATTTATGCAAGGGATTTTAACTATTTATTCATAAATAAAATACTACGGAAACACTTGACCAATAAAACAATAAAACAAAAGCAATTATAAATTGAATAACTCTATTCAGATCAAAATTTCAAATTGCACCCCGCTTGGATGTTCGCAAAGTTTCAAGGAAAGAGGTTCGAACCGTTAAAGACTTTTACAGAAGGAAACCCGTCCAATCATAGCAAATAGAAAACATTTCTTGTTGCAGAAATTCAAGAGAAAGAAAAATATCAGCATTAATGTTGTTTCATGGCAGCTGTATGTACTGGTTTCCATCGTTAAAAAAGATAATCCGCTATTACTCCTAAAAAATTCATATGACACACAAGCTGGATCAAAATTCATCGTACTCCTGAAGATTGATACTTAAGGCCGTAGAGACGACGCACATTTTTCTCAACTGGAGTATCAAACTTTTCAGAAAAGCCCCGTACCATTCACGAATATCCTCTTCATTCACTAAAGATGGTGTATTTTCATTGGTTATGTTTCATCATTAGTCCACATAACATAATTAAAAAAATTCATGTTTATTATAATTAAACTTCAGTATAACTACTACATGCGATATGACACATGACAAGATTATTTTTTTTATTATTGACAGTATGAAATAATTGTTATTTTGAGTTTCAAAATGAAATATATAAGTAACTAGAAGGCTTTCCTATGGGAAGTCCAGTTTCAGGGTCTTCACGTAATTCATTTATTAATAAAATGGAACAAGAATATATAAGAAAATGGGACAAAGTGTTAAGTAAATATCGTTCGGCTGAAGATATTTTATTACAATGGAAGGGTTCTGAAAGACAGTTTAAACTATTTTTTAACAATGTAAATTCAACTGATAAAAGAGTTCAATTTAAATTTGAAGAGGAGAACAATGATAGATTAATTTTTCTTGATGTAGGACAAGGAAGTTTTGTATTTTACCCCCCTTTTTAATTTATGGTTAGGATTTCTTCGGTGGGAGATCCCGTTCTCGGGTGCGAGAGTCGGGATACTAACACCTTGCGCGCTTTCTGGGTTGTCATCGGAGGAGTTTGGCTGGCTGAGGAGTCCTAATGAGGACGAAACGGTCCGTCCGAGTCTCTTCCCGATGACAACTTAAAGTGCGAATCCTAACTTTAGCTTTGTGCCTTGCGATTGATATCTTTCTTCTATTATTAATTAACTAGCAGCAAAGCCTGCCCGACATAAAAAAAATCTGAAAAATCATTTTATTATCAACTATCAAATATAAAGTAAATGTAATCTAAATACTGCGCTAACTTGTGAACGAAGCTTCTACGGCAAAAATGGTTTTGAGTTTCGAAATCAGCGTAAACAAATAAGTATGCCAATTTCATTAAAATGAATGCAGTGGTAAAAAAATTATTTGGTTTTGAACATATGTTTTGTTACAATTTCAGTTGTCGAGGTCAGTTCTCAAGAATAAAATTTCATGGAAACAACACAATGAACTAATATTTTCATCCAATTTGAGTACTTTTGATTCAATTGTACCATTGAGAACCGTTGGATCTATCTTAATAGCTTAATTATATCGAGTTACAGACAGACAGGCAGACGAACTTAGCCAATTTATATATATATATATATATATATATATATATATATTTATTTATTTGATTCGATTGATGTTTTGCGCTAACTTGTGAACGTAGCTTCTACGGCAAAAATGGTTTTGAGTTTCAAAATCAGCGTAAAAAACTGACTAAGTATGCCAAATTTCATTAAAATCGGTGCAGTGGTAACAAAATTATTTGGTTTTGAATGTATGTTTTGTTAGAATCTATATTACTAACATCTTTTATTTCTCTGTCTGTGTGTCTGTCCGGCGCAGTTTTCTGTGAGAATGAAAAATAGAAAGAATTTTTTCAATGAAACATCCGCGACAGGAATCGAACCTGCAACTTCTGATCCAAAGTCAGACATCTTACCCATTAGGCCATGGGAACTTCAACTCTCTCCATATTGCTTTTTTGACTTATCTGTCAAAACTGAACTGACTTTGACTGAAAAGTAACAATTGTAATTAAAAAGAAAGTCAAAAAAGAAAGACGCAGTACGTCATTAGGTAGAATACTGAGAAATCAGTATTTGTAACTTAAAAACCACTGAAAAGTATCAATTGGAATTGGATAAACGAATGAACGAGAGTGTCGATAACATCAATCGAATGATAAGTCTAAGAATACAAGGAAAGACTACAGAGCATACAATACAAGTGCGAATAAAATTGACACTTCTGATAATCCACCACACGAACATCTCTATATGCCCGAGTGTCTGAACGCATTGAATCTCAGGGGAATTCCTCAACATCGTTTGTCATTGAAGATTGGATCTCCAATAATATTGTTGCGAAACATCAATCCCAAGTTTGCATACTGCAATGGAACTCAACTTAAATGCTGTTCATTCGATAATGATCTCATAGAAACCGAAATTATAACAAAACTCACAAAGGAGATTTTGTTTTCATCCATAGGATGTCTATGGAACCATGCGGTAATCTACTTCCATTCACTTTCACAAGAAAACAATTTCCGATCAGACCTTCTTGTGCGATATTTATCAATAAAGCTCAAGGACAAACTCTAAATAAAGTTGCCATATAATTGGAAAACGTTGTCTTAACTCACATACAACTTTAGGTCTTTGAGTCACAATTCAACAGAATTTGGTTATCTTCACTCTAAAGAATATTCACAATCAATTTCTTGCGAAGAATTTCGTATACAAGCTATGATCTTCATTTATCATCTATATCAACTAACGTCCATCTGAAATCTCTTCTTCAAATATCTATATCGAACAATCTGATGGTCTAGCTAATAGATATAGATAATTTTCACTATTTGTAACTCAAAAACCACTGAAAAGTATCAATTGGAATTGGATAAAAAAGAACAGAAAAAAAATAATCACTATTTCTATTAGGTAGAATACTGAAAAATCGCTATTCGTTACTCAAAAACAATCACTATTTCTAACTCAAAAACCATTGTAAAGTATCAATGGAAATAAAAAAAAGAGACTCAAGAAAGAAAGAAGCACTATTTCTATTAAGGAGAATACTGAAAGCTCACTATTTGTAGCTCAAAAGCGACTGAAAATTGTATCTATATTACGAAAATCTTTTATTTCTCTTTCGGTCTGGTGCAATTATTGTAATTTACAAAAATAGAAATAATTTCTACAAGTTATCTACTGGAATCCAACATGCAACCTTCTGCTCCGAAGTTAGACGTCTTAAGCATTAGACCACAAGGATTACATTCTAATCTCTATAAAAAATAAAAATATATCACAGATATATGATTCACACGCTGATTCTAAAAGCAGTCGTGAATTAAGAGAATATATACATCAAAAATTAAAATAAAAAAAAACTTTAAAAAAATTTTAGTTTTATTTTACTTGATGTAATTTGTGTGTGTGTGTTTTTTTAATAAATAACAAATTGTTTTCCGTTACATACGCGAGGCTTCCGGAGCGAAGCGACGGGTAGCCGACTAGTTTCAGTTAAAATTTCATGGAAATAACATGGAATGACAAAATGAACTAATATTTCATCCAATTTGACTCAAATTCAATGGTTTCAATAGATCCATTGAGAACCTTGGATCTATCTTAATAGCTTCATTATATCGAGTTACGGACAGAAAGACAGACAGACGAAATTAGCAAATTATATAAGTTGATAAATCTAAATACATAGATAATATGAACATAATGTAAAGGATTATCAGAGTATAATATATGATACACCGGTATATGATAAATTTCTTATCAGTACAAGTGTTCAAGTAAAAAAAGCTGTAATTTTGGAACTGTATTGAAAAAATTGTAAAAAGTATTCTAAGAACAAGAAAAATTGGATTCCCAAAATTAAAATTTTGAAACATAAGTTGTTAATTAATCAATATTCTAAGAATTTTGTGAACGAGATACGTATTAACTATTTCAGAAAGAAGAAAATAATTAAACAAAAAAAAAAAAGTACGGAACATAATAAAAATACCATACGGAATTAATTTATCAAAAGGACAAAATTAGAATGGAAATTACATAATCTATCAATAGTAAGAGTTGGTAATTTGAATCTAGATTCATTAATGAAAAAACCAAAGTGCAGAAAATAACGAACATGATGGAGATTGTTTATAAATTAAAGTGCTGAGCATGTAATAAAGGTTTATTTCGGAACTGCAGGTAGGATCCTCAAAGAGAGGGTCACTGAACATGTCAGTGCCTACAGGAATAATCATCCGAGAATTTCCAACTGGGCGGAATATTATTTAATTAATAAACATAACCCAGATTCAGAAACCTAAGCAGTATTTCAAGAAACAGATACAGTATCCAGATTTATTTTGGAAGCATGAGTGAATGTATTAACAAACAAAAAGGGTTTGAAGTGAATAAATTCATAGTAGAAAATTCCAAGAAACACTACAATTGAAAATTCAATTAATTTCAATATTATACAAATATATTAATACAAAATATCGTATGTAGTAGTTATACTGAAGCTTAGTTATAATAAACATGAATTTCATGTAACTTCGAATCGAAAGCAGCGCTGCATTCTCATTTGGTGGTGACCATTTGAACTTTTATTTTCAACGTAATTCTCTTCCTCATACCTAGTTGTATTCCAAGTATCGTATTTATATCTATATTTAGTGGAACACCAAAAGACTCTAAATAGAAATACTCTAACTGTAATCACCCTTACATACTGAGTAAAACAGAAAATGGGCTATCTCGGAAAACATATTGTTTCGGCTTAAGATGTCCGAAACCTTAAGATGCTTTTCTAACCTTCTTACTTAGGAAAGTGAAGCTCATAAAAACCGATCTGTCTGCACATTCGTATGTGTGATGTACCTCTGAAGAACTTCTGGATGCATTTTCTTGAATTTGGTATTTACGAAAAAAAAAATAACCTAAAAATTTCCTATTCCGTTGGTTGCTTAGAAAATAGCAGAGATTGAACCGTAATTTCTCTTAGAAAAGCTTTAGAACCCAAACAATGAATTTCTATTGATATCGTATCAAAAAATCCTTTTAATAAATCATTAATGTGAGCGTGCTTTAATATAATTAAAACTAATTGGATTCAGACAAGTAACAAAAACTTGTTACTTTTTTTCCATTCTTTTTTTCCATTTCTTTATGGGATGTTTATTGTTTACAAGAGTGATTTTTCGCATTCTTTAGATGAAGACGAAAACAAAATTTCTATAAATTCAAATATTCAAATGTTTTTAATGTAAGTGACTCAGATCCTGTCCAGAGAAGAAAAACCTTATAACCCCAACAACCTTTTCTAGTTAATGGGCGGTTTTACAAAAATTGGGTAACTTGATGTTCCCTAGCCCTAACTAATCTAAAAACTGACATTATAAGTTATTCATCATTAAATTAAAAAGATAACTGTCGTTTCTTTTTGATTACATAAGTTAAAAATAGTTTCTTATAAAATAATATTATCAAAATCTCCACTTTCTACGTAAAACATCAGTCCCTGGCGTGAGGCCACTACAAAAATCAGGACATGGACGATTATATTTTCGAAATTATCTAAAATAACATACTTTATTATCTTTAAATAAGTTATATGATACTTTTAAAATATTACTAAATGAAATGATTAGTGAAAATAAGTAAAAAACATTCCTAAATCTTTACTTAAATCCGCCTGCACAGTTTTGCTCGTCAGTCCCCTGTCGTTATTGAAATTCGAAAAATCGGAGTATTTAATTGCACTTTAATTGAATTTAATTATTTTATAATTATTTTAATTATTTCAATTTAATTGATACCAATCTGCTTTTAAACATTACCCGTGAAATTAACTACAGCAACTGCTTGCTACAGGGTAGCCCTTTTGGAATCAGTGAGAGCGGCGTGGTTGTGGTGTGAACGCGTGTCGGAGCCAGTCAAAATGTTAGTCCACTGGCAAGTAATTTCACGATTATTTACAACTAATTTTTTTTAATATTTTTATGCCTAAAAGATTATCGTGAAATGCTATAATGTGACAAACAATAAAGGTGATATCTATAATCGTTTGAAAGATATATTTATTTTTCACTGAGTTCGCCAGTCACCTGGCGTCAGTCCCCTGCCTAGAAAGGCAACAGGGGACTGACGACTATTCCAGATGAATTATGTTTCTGTGTCTATCCCTCAAAAGCCTTGTGCCGGAGTTCTCAACCGGGGTCGCAACGAGGTCCACAGGCAAAAAAATTACAAATTGGGGGTCCACAGTGATATTTTGGTGGTCCATGGAGCAATTCTACTTCAGAACGGTTGTTATTACTCAAAATAAAATTTTTACTGTAATTTACACCATATTGCAATATGTAGAGAATATATATGAATGATTCTTTCTAACTTTATTTATTTTATATTTCTTTTTGATCTATCTATCAATACTCAACCATCGGTCAGTGGCAAGAACAAACGAAGGTGAAAATCTCTTATCTTTTCTCAGGGAACAGGCGGCAATCTTTGATGTTTATTTTTTAGGTTCTACCTTCCTTAGCGGGGGTCTGACCTTTGTCGTTGATCTTCAGTAGCAGGGATGATTTCCGGTACAACTGCACCGAACGCCATTTTGTCCGTCATTTTGGGGGTCCACAAAAAAAAGAAAGAAGGGAAAAGGGGTCCATGGGTAAAAAAAGGTTGAGAAACCCTGGGCTAGTGCTTTAATAATATAATATTCTTCGCCCATCAGGAGAAGACACTTAGCCACGCCTCTTCAAACGGAGAATACATTTCACTATAGGGTTAAGGGTTGCAAAAAGAAAAATTATGGAAAAACAAACCAGATTAGGAAAAAATTTTTAATACTTACTATTAAAAAAAAAATTATTTATAAAATAATTATGAATAACATTTCTAATGTCAATATTTACAATTACAAGCACATCACTTAGAGAAATTCAAATAAGCTGACTGTGCATTTGTAACTATGTAAGTATTTATGAATTACAGATGTTTAGAATAGGGAAAAAAATAATCAAAATAATGAAAAAATAACTCGATACAATTGGTTAAAAATCTTTCAAATCAATAAATTGAATAATAATTTTGGTCTAAGATTGGAAAACTATATAAAATACAAATTATTCAGTCAAATTAATTAGAAAAAATATAATTCTGAAACACTAAAAAGTATTAAAAAGTTTAAAACTTTATTAATCGCTGACGTAATTGATGAGAATGTTACTCTAAATTTTTAACTTTTAACTTTTCTTTTGGATTAGATAATTAACAGTTAATTAACCTACAGTTAATAATTATAAATTAATCTATCAGCACCTATTTTGCAGGTATTCTTTATTTTTTGGTATAATTTCCATTATATCAAAGCTTGCAGTTGTTCTTGCAGTTATTATTATTAGTATTACTATTGTCAATCTAATTCTATTTTTAATCTTTTAGTACAAGTGCGAATGCCAATGTTCTTAATTTGTATATTTGTAATTGTTCTGACAAACTTTACGGGATTGTTTTTAAACTTTTTTTTTTTTTAAATATGTAAGAGACAAAGTTATTTTATATACCTAAAATTACTGATTATGATGTTGTTTTAATGATTTTCAGTACAATTCACAAAAAAAGCATTTCTATTTTCAATAAAACTTATTTTTTTCGTCAGTCCCCTGGTCTACCAATCAGCCCCCTGGAGGCAATTTTCAGAAAAACTGAAATAACTTCGAAATTACTGAATAAAGTGACTGTTCCTTTCTGGAACAGTACATTGATTATATTTCCCAACTACTCTATGTTAAAACACATTATTTAAAATAAATAAAGAATTGGCACGTTTTCTTCCAAAAAGTTACCCAATTCTTGTAGAACTACCCTAATAAGAAAAAGCACAAAATACTATATAAATTCTTGCTGTATAATATATATATATATATAATTTATAAATTATTAATTTACTCAGCTTTTTTTGATTCCCATTTAAATTATGCAAACAGCATATTGTCCAATACTAAGAATATAAATCTTGCGATTTTTAATAAATTACAAAAAAAAAAAATCTTGAAGAATATATTTGAAACTACGTTTAATAAAAAGAAAATTACAACTGAAGAATTAATAAAACACAATTATTAATTATTCTTATTAATTATTGCTTTAATTTTCTTATTGTTATGAATGTGATTGCTGCGAATGCAAAAGGCGCAATTGTTGCTATTATTGTGATTGTTGTTGAGCTGTATTATACATGTGATTATTGCGAATGCAAAAGGCGTGATTGTTGCGATTGTTATGCTTTTCATTCTTGTCCACAGATAGACGGACAAACCGGGATTATAAGGTTTCCTTTCAGAAGCCTAAAACGAGAATTAGTGCCTTCTCTTGGAACAGGTGCTTACCCATCATACAGCTATGGCGTGCAGATAGTGTCTTCATAAAAAGTTTCAGGGCTTTGTCATCTCAAGGTAGGAAATTTTCAGGAAAAATATCAACTGTGTTGAACGTATTGGCGAACGTTTAGAACATATTGTACCAACCTTGGATGGATAATGGTAAGTTAGGGTATTTCTGTATTACATAACTGATATTTAATTACATTTACTACTCCCTGCTTTCACTACTGTTTGTTTTGCCCAAAATTGCAGGATAGTGGAGCTAGCGATATAGACTATTACAACAGTGAAATAAAATGAGGAAATCAAAAAATTATTTCAAATTTACTGATTCAATAATTTGATTTTCTTGTTAGAGGAAATGACAAATTATAATGCTAGATGTTTTTAATGTTTCATCGCGAAATTTTGTTTATAGTTGCGAGTTTGACTTGACAATTTTCTTGGTTAGCATCTTATGCTACTCTAATTATGCACTTATTGATATTTTTAATAAGTATTATGGTACAATCCATTCTTACAATATTCGGTGAGGCTTAAAATATTTTATATATGTGAATATTGAATATTTTATATATGTGAATATTGAATATTTTATATATGTGAATATTGATAGTTTTATTATATCTATATTTTGTTGTAGAAATATTAAAATTATTACTAAAAATTTATCTTAATTCAAAATAAAAATTCTTTAATAATATCTTTAGATAAGATGAACAAATTTTAGAGATTATAAATAAAACCCATGGTTTATCTTCGTATTTACTTTTGTTTTAAATACAAAAATCATAATTATATAGAATTAAAGGTTAAACAGTCAAGTGTTCTTATTTTTAACAAAAGATAGAAAATACAAGAGGACGAAGATAAGGTCAGAGGACCAATTCGACTCTCTAAGAAATCCGGTACCTAATTGAAAGAGGGCTGGGTATACTATAGGTCACATCTGGGGAGAAACTACGTCATGATTAAACCGGATTCCCCCAGGCCATTAGATAAGCGCCTTATCATTTGACCTCTAGAGTTCTAATTAGTGTCTTTCAACCTCCCTTCTCTGCCATCAAGAGGATGCTTCAATAATGGTCCGCGATAAGAAAAAACCTCTCTGATTTCGATCTATCTAATACGGATAAGGTTTTTATTATTATTATTATTATTATTATAATTTCTAGCATTTCTGTAATCAAATATCGACTTCTAAATTTGAAATTAAAACAGATTTCATACAACGAACATTTTATTTTATTAAAAAAATGCCACTAGTCACTCTTCAGTTATTCTATTGAAGAAATTCCGACTAAAAACCATTTATTTTCAAAGTCTAAAATATTAGACTAACATTCTTCAGTTCACTTGATGATTCACTTGTTCGTGTCATTCCCATATTTAAAGAGCTGGAACAAAGAAGTTTGACAGTTTTTACGAATACTTCTAAAAGACAAAACACTTTTCTGAAATTTTGATCTACATTAATTAATAAGAAATGGCTTTGAAAAAAAAATCGTTTAAAATTCAAAGCATCAGAAATATAAATAGTTTTTGAGATAAACGTGTTAAGGTGTTTTTGTGTGTTTTGTTTCTTTATCAGCGGGTGTTGGCAGCAATCCTACCTAACCTGTTTACATCAGATAGAGATTGAATGGGAAACAAAGACAAGTTGTACAATGACCCTTCACTCTAACTGAAAGCAATCCACTTGTTTATACAAACACACGTGCCATGGAATAATTCATTTATCAAATACAATAACAACTAAAAATTTTCATTTTCTAAGTGGGAGGCAGGAATCACGTGATAGATCAGAAAATCTTCAAACTCTCCAAAAACCTATGTAAGGTTCAATACATACATTAAACCCAAAATCACAACTGTATACATAAGAGAAAAATTTTCGTTGCAATAGCAATACCCTTTAAATACATATAATGTAAATTTTATATTCGAAACTCATAATAATGCTGTCGCGATACTAAAGCAATTAAGTGCAACATTGAGCTGATTTTTTTGGAATATTATGCTAAAATATAGAAAGGTATAAATACAAACATAATCCTGCAGGAAAATAATCCATTCCGCTTCAAGGCACAATTGCTAAATTCTAAACAAATCCGTTTCGTTAAGAAAAACGAAAACTCCAGTGTAACTATAATATTAATAACAATAATAATAATAATAATAAATAGTAGGAGTTATTCCAGAGATTTAAGTTTTATAATATTGACGATGGGAATTAATTTTAAAATTTGTTCAAAAAATCCTTTACCATTTAGAATACTTTATATTGAAATTATTAATAAATAATTAATTAATAATTATTTATTTAATCTCAAAATTTTGAAATTGTAAAAAAAATAAGTTTTGAAATAATCTATACTACTAAAATCTTTTATTTCTTTGTCTGTCTGTCTTTCCGGTGCAATTTTCTGTGAGAATGGAAAACATAAATAATTTTTACAATGAAACATCCGCGACAGGAATCGAACCTACAACCTTCTAATCCGAAGTCA
The DNA here is from genome assembly GCA_023159025.1 of Thereuonema tuberculata. NCBI lineage: Eukaryota > Metazoa > Arthropoda > Chilopoda > Scutigeromorpha > Scutigeridae > Thereuonema > Thereuonema tuberculata. The sequence continues at coordinate 121,470,535 of JAFIDM010012231.1, read as the reverse complement.
GATATCTTATCCATTAGGCCACTGGGACTACAACTCTCTTCATATTGTTTTTGACTTATATCTCCTTTCCTTTCCCCTATCGATAAGGAATGTATTCAACCTTTTTTTTGAATCTCAAGATTGTTTATTTATTTCCCATCCGTCAGTTTATTTGTAATTCGAAACTGACAATTAGAACTATAATTGCCGAAACGTTGCCATATTTTAAATATTCTTACTTAACCAAATTTTATGTGATATTGAAAAATATGTGCGTATATACGGCAGATGTTGGAGTAAAGAAAACAGAGTCAAGAAAGAAAGAAGCACTCTTTTTTTGAGGTGGAATACCGAAAAAATCACTACTTGCAGCTCAAAAACCAGCAATATTTGTAACTCAAACGTCACTGAAAAGTAACAATTACAATAAAAATGAGAGTCAAAAATAAAAGAAGCAGTACTTCTATTAGCCAGAATACTGAAAAAACACTATTGTAACTCAGAAACCACTGAAAAGTATCAATCTATATTGCTAAAATCTTTTATTTCTCTGTATCTGTCTGTCTGTCTGTATGTCCGTAGCAATTTTCTGTGAGAATGGAAAATAGAAATAATGTTTACAATGAAACATCCGCGGCAGGAATCGAACCTGCAACCTTCTGATCCGAAGTCAGACGTCTTATCCATTAGGCAATGGGGACTACAATTCTCTTCATATTGCTTTTTGTCTTATATCTCCTTTCCTTTCCCCTATCGATAAGGAATGTATTCAACCTTTTTTTTTTTGAATCTCAAGATTGTTTATTTATTTCCCACCCGTCAGTTTATTTGTAATTCGAAACTGACAATTAGAACTATAATTGCCGAAATGTTGCAATATTTTAAGTATTCTTCCTTAACCAAATTCTATGTGATATTGAAAAATAAGCGCGTGTACACGGCAGATGTTGGAGTAAAGAAAACAGACTCAAGAAAGAAAGAAGCACCCTTTTTATGAGATAGATTACTGAAAAACACTATTTGTAACTCAAATACTCAAAATCACGTCAAAGTTAAGAACTTACCAAAGAACGAGATTGTCGATAACATCAATCGAGTGATAAGTCAAAGAGTACAAGGTGAGACGAGAGAGTATTTAAGTGATAATAAAATTGATACTTCTGATAATCCACAACACGAACATCTCTATCTGCCTGAATATCTGAACTCATTGAATCTCCAGCGGTATTCCTCAACATCATTTGTCATTGAAGATTAGATCTCCAATAATGTTGTTGCAAAAAATCAATCCCTAGTTTGGACATTGCAGCGGAACTCAACTTAAATGCCGTTCATTCGATAATGATCTTATAGAAGCCGAAATTATAACAGGAACTCACAAAGGAGATTTTGTTTTCATCAATAGGATGTCTATGAAACCAAACGATAATCTACTTCTATTTCCGATCAGGCCTTCTTACACGGTGTTTATCAATAAAGCTCAAGGACAGACTCTAAATAAAATTGCCATCTATTTGGAGAACGTTGTCTTCACTCACGCACAACTTTATGCGTTTGAGTCACAAGTCATCAGAATTTGGTTATCTTCACTGGAATAATCACAATCAATTCGTCGCCAAGAATTTCGTATACAAGCTACGATCTTCATTCATCATCTGTATTAACAAACATCCATCTCTTCTTCAAATATCTAGGCCTATATCAATCAATTTGCACACGGGTAATGGTTGTCATTAAGAAAAGAGATTCAAGAAAGAAAGAAGCACTATTTCTATAAGATAGAATACTGAAAAATCACTATTTGTAACTTAAAAACCAATGGTCTTTGTAACTCAAAAACCACTGAAAAGTATATCTATATTACTAAAAGCTTTTATTTCTCTGTCTGTCTAGTGCAATTGTTGTAATTTGTGAAAATAGAAATAATTTCTACAAATTCCCTACGGTAATCGAACATGCAACCATCTGCTCCGAAGTTAGACGTCTTAGCCATTAGACCTCGAGGACTACATTCTGATCTCCATAAAAAATAAAAATATATCATAGATATATGATTCACACGCTGGTTCTAAAAGCAGTCGTGGAGTGACAGAATATAAACATCAGAAATTAAATTTAAAAAAAAAACTTTAAAAAATTTAAGTTTTAGTTTACTTGATGTAATTTGTGTGTGTGTGTTTTTTTAATAAATAAAAAGTTGTTTTCCGTTACATATGCGGAGGCTTCCGGAGCGAAGCGACGGGTAGCCGACTAGTTACATCTAAATATTTGAAACTCGAATGAATTTTAAAAAATTATAATACTATTATTTATTCGTTTAATCTTTCCAAATATCCGCTTACTGCTGTTATGGGAATTACGAAAGATTACTCCGAGCGATGTGATACAGTAAAACCCCGAATATCCGAGCCTCGATTATCCGAGTTTCCGCTTTAACCGAGCTATCAAATATATCTAGGTTTTTTTTCTTTGGTTCTACATTTTCCATTTTTAAAACTACCGAAAAAAATTCTGAACTTGATCTCACAAACACTCAGGAAAACGAAAGAGAATTCGCAGAATATTGGTCGCAATTAATCTTCGTTCATCTAGTCATATGACCCCCTACCTGGAATCGAAACATTGCCAAAGGAACAAAAAACAAGGACTTTTTTAAGTAAAAGAACTCTTTAATTATCGTAACAATATGAATTGCATGTGGGATATCTGTATAACTTTTATATTTGTTAAAATATTCATTTAAACCTAGACGATTTATTTTATTTAGAATTTTCGCTTTAACCGAGTTTTTCGGTTATTCGAGTTAGTCTTGGTCCACATTAACTCGGATAATCGGGACTCTACTGTATTATACTTCATTTCAGAATTTTAACAATTCTGTTTACAAGGAGCAAAAGGGACAGTTGCTTTTTCTTTTATACAATGTTAATTATATATTGTTCTTTTTTATATATTTTAATTTATTATATTATTTTACTTAAGTTATTTTTACATTTTATTTATTTTATGAGTGGGACTTTGCGAATAAAATATCGCATAAAAGTAGACCTATTTATTTTATTCAAGCAAGATTTTAATTTTGAAATTTAGCTTTACCTTTTAAGGAATTTCGTATACGTAAAATTGAGAACTTGTCAAGATAATCATGTGAAAATTAAGTATAAGCTGTGAATTATTTAAGCCATAGATTTAAATCGGAAATATCAAAAGGAATGAAAACAGTTATCTCAAGATAAAACGAAAAATACGAATAATTAAGAAAAAATAAATCCCTTAGTTGCTCTTGTAAGATGAATGCTGTATAAACCATTTCCTATCAACATCAAGGGTTGTTATTTCTTCATATAACCATTCTAAGTTATTAATAGATTTTTATTCTTTTATTTGTAAGATAACCGCATTGCTATTAAGAGGTTGATTATATCGCACAGTTAAATTTTAAAATCTTCGAAGACCTTTTCAGAATTACAGGAAATTGTTTTGAAGAGAGTAAAAAAAACATTAATGTGAAGAATTACTTAAGCCACTATCAAAATATGAAAGTACATGGAAAAGAATGGGACTATTGAAACACGCTCTCCTTAAATAGATCTTGAAAAAGAATAAAATCGTTTTTAGATGAAGCGCTGTTTTTCATAACGAAAGCGAAACTTAGATGAAAGCGCTTCTACTAATAGAGAAATTGATATTTTTTATATTTTATATCATTGAAGTGATGAGCGGCATCGATAAATAATGATCTACAAAGGCTGAAACAAGCCAACAAAACCAGTAAACTGTTTCACTAAACAATATCTATTTGCTTTTTATAATAAACCTTGTGAAATGAAGTTGTGTTCAGTTTATTCGCATTCGGCAAAGAATTACAGCACAACAGGAAATTAGCTAAATGAACGACAAATTTTGTAAATAAAATAATTTTAATGGAAACTAGTCGGCTACCCGTCGCTTCGCTCCGGAAGCCTCGCTTTTGTAACGGAAAACAATTTTTTATTTATTAAAAAAAAACACACACACCTACACACACAAATTACAATAAGAAAACTAAAATTAAAATTTTTTAAAAGTTTTTTTTTTTTAATTTAATTTTTGATGTCTATATTCTCTCAATCTCCGACTGCTTTTAGAACCAGCGTGTAAATCATATATCTATGATATATTTTTATTTTTTATAGAGATTAGAATTTAGGCCTCGTTGTCCAATGGCTAAGACGTCTAACTTCTGAGCAGTATTCTACCTAATAGAAATAGTGCATCTTTCTTTCTTGCCTCTATTTTTTTTTTTTTAGTTCTATTGATACTTTTCAGTGGTTTTCGAGTTAGTAATAGTGATGGTTTTTGAGTTACAAATAGTGATTTTTCAATAATCTACCTAATAGAAATAATGCTTCTTTCTTTCTTGACTCTCTTTTTTTTTTTTAGTTCTATTGATACTTTTCAGTGGTTTTCGAGTTAGAAATAGTGATGGTTTTTGAGTTACAAATAGTGATTTTACAGTATTATACCTAATGAAATACTGCTTCTTTATTTCTTGAGTCTTTTTTTTATTCCAAATGATACTTTTCGGTGGTTTCTGAGTTACAATAATGTTCAGTATTCTATCTAATAGAAATACTGCTTCTTTCTTTTTTGACACTCATTTTAATTGTAATTGTCACTTTTCAGTGACGTTTGAGTTACAAATATTGATGGTTTTTTTGAGCTGCAAATAGTGATTTTTTCGGTATACCACATCAAAAATAGAGTGCTTCTTTCTTTCTTGAATCTGTTTTTTTTACTCCAACATCTACCGTGTACATGCACATATTTTTCAATATCATATAGAATTTGGTTAAGAAAGAATATTTAAAATATAGCAACGTTTCGGCAGTTATAGTTCTAATTGTCAGTTTCAAATTACAAATAAACTGACGGATGGGAAATAAATAAACAATCTTGAGATTCAAAAAAAAAAAAAATTCAATACATTCGTTATTGATGGGGGAAAGGAAAGGAGATCTAAGTCAAAAAAATATGAATAGAGTTGTAGTCCCTATGGCCTAATGGATAAGACATCTGATTTCGGAACAGAAGGTTTCAGATTCGATTCCTGTCGCGGATGTTTCATTGTAAAAATTATTTCTATTTTCCATTCTCACAGAAAATTGCGCCGGACAGACAGACAGACAGACAGAGAAAAAAAGATTTTAGTAATATAGATTGTCACTTTTCAGTGGCTTTTGCGTTCCAAATATTGATGGTTTCTGAGTTAAAAATCGTGATTTTTTAGTATTCTATCTAATAGCAGTACTGCTTCTTTCTTTTTTGACACTCATTTTAATTGTAATTGTCACTTTTCAGTGACGTTTGAGTTACAAATATTGATGGTTTTTTGAGCTGCAAATAGTGATTTTTTCGGTATACCACATCAAAAATAGTGTGCTTCTTTCTTTCTTGAATCTGTTTTTTTTACTCCAACATCTACCGTGTACATGCACATATTTTTTAATATCACATAGAATTTGGTTAAGTAAGAATATTTAAAATATTGCAACGTTTCGGCAGTTATAGTTCTAATTGTCAGTTCGAATTTCAAATAAACTGACGGATGGGAAATAAACAATCTTGAGATTCAAAAAAAAATTCAATACATTCGTTATTGATGGGGGAAAGGAAAGGAGATATAAGTCAAAAAAATAATATGAATAGAGTTATAGTCCCTATGGCTTAATGGATAAGACATCTGATTTCGGATCAGAAGGTTGCAGGTTCGATTTCTGTCGCGGATGTATCATTGCAAAAATTATTTCTATTTTCCATTCACACAGAAAATTGCGCCGGACAGACAGACAGACAGACAGAGAAATAAAAGATTTTAGTAATATAGATTTTAGATTTTTTTTTTTTGTTTTTTTTTTTAAAGAATCAAATAATCAATTTCAAATGATTCGATCTTTCCTTTTATTTCGAAGTGGGGAACGTAGTCTGACGTTACCTGAAAATAATGCTACAGTTGGTCTCAGAAAACGAATCCAGGACATGGGTTGAACTTTAAAGTTAGGCACTGATATACGAGCGTATGTGTAGGGGAGACCGGGGTCAGTTGGCATAAGGGGCTAGTTGGCACACAGCTTCTATTTCCTGCCACCGTGTAGCTAGAGCGCTGACATCTTGGTAGTGGGAAGTGTATGTAAAGGTGCCCATCCACTGTGACTTTAGTTTGCTTGGAAACGTCACGAAGGAAGTGACCCCTGTTTCATCGTTTTTCTGACTGGTGAGTAAATTTTTTCATCGTAATTTTTTTTTGTTCTGGTGAACATGTAGAAAGAATTAAGGTACTGCTTGATGGCGGTTCTCGAAAGAGTAGATAACTGTGGTTGCATGCATGTATCATAATCTTTTGTTTCTGATGTTTGGAATTGTGTTGTATCCATTTTGTTTTGGTAATCCTTGTGGGGCTAGTTGGCATGGTTAGATAGGGGTCAGTTGGCATAGCTGTGACAAATGGTAAAAAAGGGGAAAAACTGGAGATGGCCAGACGAGGAAGACTAAATTTGGTACGACCTAACTAAAGTTCTGCAAAAATTGAACCCATCTGTTCAAATAACTCCTACATTTGTGTTTGATATCAAACAATAACTATAGATAGCTAAGAATTCATTGTTTGTTCACACATTTAATTTAATTTGTCAAACAGTTGTTTCTTTTTTTTTTGTTCAAGTATTATTAAAATAAAATTTTTGATAAAATAAAATGTTTTCTCGAAAATTGCTATGTTCTATTCAATTACCCCTATCCATAGCACGTTATGCCAATCCGCCCCTAGGGGTATGTTGGCATAGTTGCAAGCTTTTAGGAAAAGTGTTTTGGGAATACCTAAACACGGATTTAATTAATGGGTCCTATATAATTTTGTAGTCAAAAAGATAAGCTACCCGCCGCATTCACCAAAATCCTCTTAAGTATTGCATAAAAAAATAGAAAAATCAAAAACCAAAATCTATGCCAACTAGCCCCGGTCTCCCCTACTTTCTTTCTATAACATTTAAATTATCAGTATTTGCAGCGATCTAATTGAAAGAAATATACCTCAAAGCACTAGCATAGCTGGGGGGGGGGGGCACTTTTGGTCTAGAATAGTGGTCGGGGAACGTCCTATACGTCGTTTTGAGTTTTTGTCTGACAAGTAAGTTTGATGTGTACTGAGAGGGGCGGCAAACTCAGGGACAGCCCCGGACGGCACAAACTCTAGCTACGTCACTGCCTCAAAGTCTCAGTTTGGCAATTCTTAAAGGTTCGCAGAAATCTGTCACAAATGTAGAATATTTGAAGAGTTGGTTTTCGCATCGTCACCAAGATGAAATTCATTAGAAGTTAATAAGAATTTTAAAAAAAATAGTAGAAAATGTATTTTTCCTAATACAGTAGATCTCAAAAGTTTTAATTCCAAAACGATAAAATTTTACTTACGCTACCTAATTGATTGCGATGTTCTGTAGTACTAGAAAATATTTACAATAAGATTTGAAATACAATCTTTTAATAGTTTTTTTGACTCAGGTTCCCGAAGACCAAATTAGATATTTTCATAATTCGTCTTTAGTAGCAGATTTTCATTATGCCAGGGTTGCCGAATTTGGTGATATTTTACCAAATTTGGTAAATATTTTTTTCGCTTTACTTTAAATTTACTTGGTAAAATTTTAGTTTCCCATTTAGCAACCCGTTTACGGGAAATTCAACCTTGCAGCAGTCGAGGTATCGTATCGTCTATGAAAAATTGATGCGTTCAGGCTCGTGAGACTTTTTTGTTGAATGTCCGGACAATTTTTTTTTTTTTTTTTTAATTTTTAACGAATGAATATTATTTAATTTGGTACTTTTAAAGAACTTTTGGTAATTCTCAATAATATTGGTACTTTTTAAGAATTTATGGTAACTTTTATAAAGTCATTTGGCAAAATTCAAAAAAAATCATTTGGCAACCTGCATTGTGCTACTAATTACGTAGAAACAATGTCAACTCTGTTGCTTTTAAACTCCCTACTGTCATAAAAAAAGGACACTTAAAAAAGGACATTTCAGTGAAGTTGAAAGACCTCTAGCAGATGTTTTGAAGCTGTAGGCATACCTCATTCAAAGTAATTCAGAAATTCAGAACTATACTTACTAAGTGTAATAGTGAAGAATACGCTTTTCTACAAATTAAACTTTCTAAACTAATTCTGTGCTTATATATAGTGAATCACAGCACCCGTTTTTCAGAAGCGATAGGGAACAGGTTGTTCGCGTGAAAATATTCATTACCAAATAACACTCAAAGAATCGAATGGTGGAATTGTTGATGTCCGGTAGAAACCGGAAGTGGGGTAATCGGGGGTCAATTTGGAATTGCAAATTGGAACATTGGTCATGTATGATCTTTTATGTATGATCGTTAGATAGATCTTTTGAAAAGAAACAACTTTACTAAAACATTTCTTCTCTAATGTTCCTTCAAAATAATACTCTTATGAATATTATGAATATAATAATATTTTATTACATGTTTCCTCTGAAAAATATTCTTCTTTTTATTTGACGATATTTCAAGCGGCCTATTGTCGATCTTCTTCGGCACCAAATTTCGGATCAATAATAATACAGGAAGGAAAATGACGCGGCTTGTCATAACGGTAATCATCGGAACAATTGCAGATATTGTAACAATGATATTGCAATACTCTGCATTGTATGTTTTGAACACTGATTTAACCATTAACCAATGGGTGTTTACTTTCAACAACTACTCTGCATTGTACGCTTTGAATATTGCTTTAACCATTGTCAATTTCATTGTTGTCAGTAGCTGCAATTGTGACTAAACAAGAAAAGTTTTAGTAAAAGTTGTTTCGTTACAATAGATCTAACGATACCACACAAGATCAATGCACCAAAAACGGGTGATACGGGTGCTGTGATTCACCCTGTGTACTGCATTCGCTGAATGGTCACCTTATTAGAGACACCACACCAATAACGAATTGGTCCTTCTCTTGCTTGGATCACAGGCATAGTTTCTTCTAGGTGTAGATTCTACAAGTGTTGGAACCGTTCCGCAGGAATATTGGCCGATGCTGACAGGAGAGCAGTCCTTGGTGGATGGTGGTGTT
>JAFIDM010012231.1:121448093-121461025 GCA_023159025.1 Thereuonema tuberculata | reverse complement strand
GTCGGCAATAATGTTGAGGAAGCCCTTGGCATTAGATGTTTCTAAGGCTATTAGGAGACCCAGGAGAACATTCCACAGACCATTATTCCATCACTACCCACTTGTGGGGTTGTCACTTGTCAAGACAGATCCGTGGATTTGGGCTGCCTGCGCCGTATTCTCATTCTGCCATCGTCATTGTGGAGAAGGAACCGAGACTCGTCGGACCAAGCGATCTTTTTACACTCATTAAGTGTCCAATTGCCATGCTCTTGGGCTCACAGCAGGCACGCTTTCCTGTTTTTCTGTGATAGCAAATGCACCCTTGATGGTATCCTGCTGTTAAAACCAATCAAGAACAAACTCCGTCGTTTGTGAGTCGGATATACGTTTTGATGAACCTCCGTTGTACTCATGTACAATCTGTTACGTTATTGTCTTTCTGTTGCCCAAACGATTCGTACCAGTCGCCTGTTACCTCTTTATCCATAAGCCTTTTCCGTCCACATTTGCGCTTATTGTTTGAAGTTTTTTGGCCCAACCGCCAGTCTCTGAAACATCGCGATACTTGTGCACGATGATCTTCACAGTTTTCGAAATACTGGAATGCCCCCCCCCCCCCATCGTGCCTAGTTCGACGTCCTTTAAATCTTTTGTCATTCTCATGTTCCGGCGAACAGTATTTATACAAAGCTCTCTTTGATACAAAGCATGCCTTTTATATGCTACTCGTTGCTGTTACGTAACCATGCGTTACTGTAGGATCCGTCCAAGTTAGTGAGGGGTGTTTCTCTAATAAAGTGGCCACTCTTTCTATATTGTTCTTTACTTTTTATATACGAGCACAAAATTAACTTCCATTTTAACTTTGCAGAGTGCTTAGACAGAAAGTAATGATAAAATAATTGTTAGAAAGATCTGTTAAACAGTATTAATTAAGGCTTACAATTAAAAAAAAAAGATATCTCAGCATCTATTTGTTTTTACTTGAATGAGATCTAAACTGTATTGAGCTTATTAGCTTTCTTCATCAAGAGTATCACTTTCTTATAATCTTACAATTAGCAAAGCTGAAGACAATGCCTACGGGAAAATTACAACTGTCAAGAAAAAGACCAACAGATATGAGAGCCAGCGTGTCGCAGTCGTTGAGATCTATACTTGAGATCTTATTTCGAATTATTCTGTCTCGACTATCTGAGTTCTTATCTGTATATTTAATATTGTGATATTGCAAATAATTATTTACATAATGGAAATTTCGGAAGATAACGTTTTTGGAATCCTTTTTAAGAAACTATTTAAAATAATGTTCCTTTGACTGTGCGATAAAAGATATAATTCTGAGGTAGAAAACAAACCAGTAATGAATTATGTTAATTTCTTTTAATTCCTACTTTTCGAGGCGGTATGAAAAAGAAAAATTTCTAATTAATATTGTCCGATGCAGTATTTTATTTCTTCCGTTAATTGCTTTAATTAGGCTATTATTCGCAGTCCTATTTAAGATTGAAGTTTCGAAGGAAATTTTTTCAGGTTTATTTCTAGCACTTCCACTGGAAACATATGCAAAACAAAACGAGGAGGAAAACACGCAACGAATATTAAAATAATGATTAAAAATAAAAATTTCTGTTTCTTCACTTCCGTAATCTTTTCGTTACTATGAAATATAGAAGAAATAAATTTGAATATTATTTCTTCCAGTATAATAAGAGAATAAATAAGCTAATTTACATATAATAGTATATGAAACAAGAACATAATGAAACCTATTTTGTATTTGAAAGATGCTTAAATAGTAACGTCAATTATTTTCACTGGTCGAATCCCCATGTTCTCACCAAAACGAATAAACAAATGTTCAATTCAAAATTCAAAATACTTAGAATTTTAAAAATGTAGGCTTATTAGACTATATTACACAGATTTATATTTAAAATGTCTAATAGAAGAAATGCAGTATTTTTATTTAATAAATTCTTAGTTAAACTTTCTTCTATCATTTATTTTTTTTTATTTTTTTTTTTAATGAGTTAGTTTTAGTTATAAATATTTGTTCAATTCATTAGGCAAAGTTTTTAATTGAAAAGGTTGGAGTTAATGAAATGATCAGTGAAGAAAATTCCAAAACATAAAATTAGAAAGATTTAACTGAGATGTATTTATTCATTTAAATAAATTTATTTATTTATTAAAGTAAATTTTACCTTGAGTTGTCTTCTGAACACTTTCCTAAAGGAACTGCTAAAAATGTGTGAGTGTCCATAGGATCGCGTCTGTCCAGGCGACATCAGTCGATCAGCTGATTATCAATGGAAGAACACGAGACATCAGTGAAGGACACAGTTCGCTTGTAAACAGATGGAGAGAAAAGAAAAGGACATTCTGAAAGAGTCTCGAGCAGGTAAGGAAATGCAATAAGTAAAGCCTCCTATCTTTCATCCTGTAAAAGATGCTCCATTATGTATTCAGGGTTGTTAAAGAAAGAGAAGATGTAATTACGTTTTAATTTAACTTTCTCTTCTTTTACATCATAATAATGGGCCAGAAGTTAAAACAGAAGTTTACGAGCAAGCTTATTTTCGGCCGGGAGTTTTTGTATATTTTGTATATTTTTGTATATAATACATATTTGAAGCCGTTTTATCCAAAAAAAACAATAATAATAATTGAGAGAGATTTATTTCCGTCGTTTTGCAAGCCCCACAAAATATACTGAACTTAGAAAATCATTCAGTTCCACTTACAAATCAGATTCTTACGTTATTATTATTATTATTATTACTATTATATTTACTGTTCTATTAACTGCTATAACACTGTTCGTATATTAATATTATTTGTATTTGTATCAGTGGCGTATATAGAATATATTTTCGGGAGGGGGGCCAAGATTAATATAATTAAGTAGACAACCCATGGAAACCTATCTGTTCAACCAAAAAAAAAAAAAAAAAACCTTGGGAGGACATACCTTCATTATTTCGGGGGGGGCCCGGGCCAAAAAATCTATTCAACCAAAAAAAAAAAAAACAATGAAAACCTATCTGTTCAACCAAAAAAAAAAAAAAAAAACCGTTGGGAGGACATATCTTCATTATTTCGGAGGAAGCCCGGGCCCCCTCGCCCCCCCCCTTATATACGCCCCTGATTTGTATATTAATGATAGTTTTTGTTACCATATAAATATTTTTGTTACCATATATAAGTTATTTAGATTATTCATATTTAGTATTTTAAGTCAGTTAGTTGTTAATTCAAAACCAAGTTATTGTGTGAAGTATCTATTTGAACATTAGTCCATGGTTCTCATTCAATCTGTGAGCGTCCTAATAATTTTTGAATCTCTGGATGAATCTTCCTGAAACTTTGCTTATGTATCAACAACATTCAGTTTAACTTTTACATTTTAAATTTTTTCCATGCCGAGAAATTAGTACGAGAAGTTCCCAAAAATTCCCATAGAAAAGCATTATACCCAAAGCAATGGATTTTTATAGATATCTTAAACAAACGATATTAATCTGCTTGTTAATCCTTTTAATGCCTGCGTGAGCTTCAGTATGATTCAAGCTAATTGGAATCAGACAACTTAAATAAGTATTTGTTTTTTGTTTTTGTTTTTTTGTTGTTTTTCAGAAAGAAAAAAATTACCGTTTATATTCAGAGATATAATTTGAAAAAAATAAACGGCATATTTTCGTTGTATTATTTTCAATTTTTTTTTAAAAAGGAAAAATGTAACAAAAGTACTCTTCAGTTCTTTCAGAAATGTCTTGTTTCCTATAATAATCATTGCATGAACTGACTCATGTATTTAGAATCTGCGAAACCAAAGACTGCTTGTAATTGAGACTGCGAGACCTATTAACCAATTCTGAGTTACTTACAGGTCTGATTGAGGAGAGAAAATTATAGTCATAAAACAGTTTGAAGTAAGGACTTAGAACTGTGCTATTTTTTCCAAAATCATTTGGTATGATTTTATTTCAGAAGTTAAGGGGAGACATATTAGGAGATCAACCTTCTACAAGAGAGGGAAAAAAAATAAAAAAGTCTTAAAAACTTCGGGGACGAGACAGTCTCACCCATTGCCCCATTATATAGTGTGGCCGGGAAATTCCTGTACCCCCAATTATGCAATATTATTGTTATCATTTGTTTGGACCATATGTTTTTGATGGTCATGTTAATGGCGAAACTTATTTACACATTTTACAAACATGGTTAATCGCACAGCTTGAAGACGCGGGTAATCTTGGAACGCGTTTGGCTATTGCAGGACAGGGCCCCTGCTCACTTCGTTCTTACTGTGCGCGAATTTCTTCATGAAAATTTTCCAAGACGCTGGATTGGTCGCGGTACTCCAGCATCGCCAGCTCCATTGAAATGGCCACCCCGAAGACCTGACCTCACGACGCCTGACAATTCATTGTGGGAAATCATCAAGGCCTACGTGTCTGAACGTAGTTATGCTACAAATGAAGAATTGCGCAATGCAGTTGAGAACGCATTTCGAACCATCACACTGGACATGCTCCAAAGAATATCAAATAGTAAATGGCGGTGTATCAACTTGTGTGTACAGTATGACAGCAAACACACAGACGCATTGGACACTTAATGAGTAAATATTTTCTTAAAATACGACTACCAATTAAGGTGTACGGAAACTTCCCGGCCAGATTGTATATTGTTATTAATGCAGTTACTTTTAAGAACTATAATAATATAATTTATTAATTACTTATAAATAATAATTACTGTTAATAATTAATATTTAGAAGTAATTTATAAGTTAATTATTAATAAAAATTTATAAAAAGGAAACATGTGAAGCTTTTTCAGGACAAGAAAACTTGGCAGGCTTATTATAAGTCTTGCTATAAATATGTTGTTAAGCTGTTTGCAATTTTTTTACATGCTACGAGGATACCCACGTGTTTTCTGAATAGCCAAATTAAACAACTTCATGTCTTTAATTACCTACTTCATAAAATAGTTATTTCGATTAAACAAATTTATTCTAAGCATAAAAGCTATCTGCTACTTAATTCTTCAGATTATTTATAGTTGGCAACAAATCAAATTCTCAGCGTCATCTTCTTCCTGAACAAAACAACATTAATCAATTGTATTCTAACTAATGAATATTTATTTTAAATTAATGTTTCATTGTCCAACTTTTATTATTCTTTTTGTATAGGCGTAGATGGGTTCACATTAGCTGGAAAACAACTATTATTTAAACCAGTAGTTCTTAAACTAAATGAGTCTTCAAAATGACTTCTACTATTTCATCAGATTAAAAAAATTTATATTTATATAATTTTTGAGATTGAATTATGGAAATGGTTTGAGAATCCATAGCTTTGATTGCTGGGTTCGATGAGGTTAGAGAAGTCAAAAATTCAAGAACAACTGATACAGATTTTATCAGGGATTCGCTCTGTACAACATCTTGGTCTTTTGCGTAACGATATATTTTCATAAAAGTGAAATGCTTTTTATTGTATCTTTGTATTGAGGATATTCTTTTGAAATGTGAAACAATTTTATGTTACAGACTAGAAGAAACTTATCTCTGAACTGATCGTATCCCCATCTTGGGGCATTAAACTGACATCTAAGGTGCTTTGTTTTGGTTTTTTTTTTTTTTTTTCGTAGCGACCCCATAGGCAGAAGGGTCATTCCACGTCAAATCAACCGATGAGTTCACCAGCCCATCACAGATTTTTATGAAAATTTATTTGCATATAAAGAGTCATAAGATAAGACATTCTGCAAAATATTGGATTTTTAGGTCAAATATTTGCCGAGATATGAATTTTTGAAGGTTTTTTTTTTTGTGCCATGCCTCTTTTTTTGACGTATTTTCTTGAATATCTCATCTCCTAATCAATCAAATGGAACCAAATTTGGTTTCTTCATATATTTTTTTTATGCTGAATCCAAAAATTCCGACGAAATTAGTCTAGGACTAATAGTTTTGTAGTAATAGACAGCATGTAAGCATTTAGGAAAAAATTTAAATGGCCATGTGGGACAACATTTAAAATTTGAGATTTTAAGTCTAAAAAAAGGCCTAAGGTAACTGATAAAAAAAAATCAAGATGGTGTTTTGCTCCTGAGCTTAGAAAAAAAATCGCAATAGTTGGTACTCTTTTCGAATTGCGTAAATGAAATATTCAAAAATTATTACTTTGTCACTGCATATTTATTTAGTAAATTCAAGTTATCCCTTGCTTTAGTCACAGCTCTGTAAGCAGTAAATCTCACTTATAACAAGTAATAACCCAGGTTAAGCCCATATTTTCAAACTGAATATAGTTTCAAATATAGAGATTCAAACAGAGAAATTCACGATCGCCGATGCTAGACACCGTATAGGCCTAATAATCCAAAATGTTATTGAAGAAATACAGGCCTTTTCATTAACTTCGTTTCCTTTAATAAAAGTATTTTACTGAGGTGTATTTTTCAAAAAAAAAAAAAAAAAAATTTCTGACAATAAAAAATTAAAATACTAAATTCTATTATTATACAGCGAATTCTATTAATTTCAAAATTATTAACTAATAGTTATTCAGGACAAAATATTTAAAGCAACCTTTTTTTTTCTCTCGCTTTCTTTTTAAAATATGGCTATTTCCGTATTTTTGGTTTTGAATCATACAATTGTACAATCATACAATTTAGTTTAGTGAAATTTTGATGGGAAACTCAACCCCTAAAAACCGAAAGTGAAAGTATCCGGTCAAAGTAAAAGTTTCCGCCCATTAAAGGAAATGAAGTTAATGAAAAGGCCTCTATTTCTTCAATAACATTTTGGATTATTAGGCCTATATGGTGTCTAGCATCGGTCATCGGCGATCGTGAATTTCTCTGTTTGAATCTCCATATTTCAAACTATATTCAGTTTGAAAATATGGATTTTACCTGGGTTATTACTTGTTATAAGTGAGATTTACTGCTTACAGAGCTGTGACTAAAGCAAGGGATAACTTGAATTTACTAAATAAATATGCAGTGACAAAGTAATAATTTTTGAATATTTCATTTACGCGATTCGAAAGAGTACCAACTTTGCGATTTTTTTTTCTAAGCTCAGGAGCTATCTTGATTTTTTTTTATGAGTTACCTTAGACCTTTTTTAGACTTGGGTTAAAATCTCAAATTTTTAAATGTTCTCCCACAGGGCCATTTAAATTTTTTCCTAAATGCTTACATGCTGTCTATTACTACAAAACTATTAGTCCTAGACTAATTTCGTTGGAATTTTTGGATTCAGCATACAAAAATGCATGGGGAAACCAAATTTGGTTCCATTTGATTGATTAGGAGATGAGATATTCAAGAAAATACGTCAAAAAAGGGGCGTGGCACACACACAAAAAAAAACTTCAAAAATTCATATCTCGGCAAATATTTGTCCTAAAAATCCCATATTTTGCAGAATGTCTTATCTTATGACTCTTTATATGCAAATAAATTTTCGTAAAAATCTGTGATGGGGTGGTGAACTCATCGGTTGATTTGACGTGGAATGACCCAGAAGCTATTAGAATTCCAGTTTCTTTGTGCGTTTGTGCATAATGCCGAGTCCCATGAGTATTATCTCGTTGGATTCCTCATGGCCTGGAGGTTTTGTGAAAAGTCAGACTCCTGGTCCGGGCCATATCCGGTTTTAGGGTGAGAGATAGTGGTAAAGGACAAAATTAAGATCTAACTATACTGAATCGATCATCCTGAGAATGAATATGATAGCCTCGACTTAAATGTTTTTACTTCCGGTTCAAAATTACTTCCACTGGTTATTTACAGTCGTCCCAAAGCTGCAAAATGGCGCAACGAGATCGCTTGGAATTACCTTGTTTTCCTACATAACCTTTCAATATGCTGTTGCCGGTTATTGCATTAAATTGAGTCACTCAGATAAGAACTATGAAGAAAATGAGACAGGCGTATTTCAATCACCTTTAACATTTGAAAAAAAAACCCAAAAATCACTGAAGTCTAACTATTAAAAATTCGTTGTATTTACTTTCATAGTAAAGAATGTTCAAGTTTTTTTCTATTTTATAAGCATGAAATACTAATTCCAACTGTACAAGAAAATTAAATATGGCGTATCGATTTCGGAATCCTCGCATAAAAAGCGATATTTTTATTGGAATAAGCTTTTTGAATTAGATTTCGTTTAAAATCACTTACACAATGATGAAATAATTTGTTCAACTTTTGGAAGTTTTATAATTATACATAACTGAGTCGAATTCCATATTTCCAGGGACCAAGGTAGTGTTTCTTTAGCTTAAATAATACTACACTGATCCAGAACAAATTACATACTTAATAATTTATATTTTTGTGTTTACAGACACTTTATGAGCCAAATTCCTTTAAATAAATATGCTGGACTATTTACATCGAATTTCTTATTTGATGATAAAATGGTTCTATACATTTAATTAGATCTTTTCGTATTTTTAAACCCACCTAATGGACCAGTTTAAACGCTATAAGGTAGCCCTCGATTTACGCCGTGATTAGGTTCATCTACATGAGTTCGTAATTCAAAACTAATGAGACAGAATTACAATGTAAGCTAATGAGATAGTTCTAAGACCCAAAAATAAAATGAACGATAAACATCAAATACACACACAAAAAAAAGATATTTATTGCCACAAACTATAATTAAAACCTAAGTACAAATACAGTCGGACCTCGATATAAGGTCACCCCGCATATAAGGTCACTTTTCTAAAGTCCCGGCTCATTGAATAGGAATTCTATGATATAGATTATCGGATATATGGTCAGGTCTTAAATAACGTAATCGCATATAAGGTCACTTTTGTCTGTAATTTCAGTAATTTTCACGTGTCTGTGTTAGATGCAGTTTTTTATATTCATAAAAGTTGGAGCTTGGTATCAAGCAGATGCATTTCAAATTGCTTTCGACATGTTGGTTTTCAATTTTCTAAAAATAGTGTAGATGAAATAACAGATGAAGATGATGAAGACGATATTACTTTACCTGTGTTAATACAAGATGTCAGAAATCGCGGCTGTGCTGTAGAAGGGGAAAGTGAATATGTGAGAATTGATGATGAAATTGCTACCCTTCTCAAGCTTCGATTTCCGAAATTGTTTCGCAAGTTTTAGATTCCAATGCAGTAGAAAGTGAGGATAACGACAGTGATACTGAAAGTGAAGCAGTGACACAAGCAGAAGCGCTCAGAGCATTAAATGTCGTAAGACATTTTTTTATGAGTCATGAGGGAGCCGAAGAACATTTTCAGAAAACACTGTACAAAAGATGAAACCAAAATCGCGACAGTCCTGTATTATGGATTATTTTAAGTAAGGTCAGTTGTACATCAGTACTTTGCTTGAGCATACTAGTACTATTTGTATACAACTTTATTCCGAATTAAAATTTTTTAAAAATAATTTCTTTCTGATTCCATTAATTTTAATTGGTTCAACTAAATTAAAAAATTATAACCTAATAAACTGATATTTTTCTAGGTATTAAATTTTACAAAGAATTATACTGTATTTATATAATGCTTATTTATTGACAAATGCGTATGAATCGGTTATGTCATCCCGCTTATAAGGTCACTTTCGCCAGGTCCCAAGGGGTGACCTTATATCGAGGTCCGACTGTATATAAAAAAAAAAATATAAGCAGTGGTATATTATTGGAAAATTCTCCAAAACGACCATTAGGGCGACAGGAACTTGTTTTTAAGACAAATCATCAATCCACAGAGATAATTTTCTCTCTATCTTTTCCAATTAAGCACTCTTGTCTATGAAACACTACGTGCTGAAACGGAGGGCATATCTTAATAACAACTCTTTAATTTTTTCAGCATTGTTCATTATTGTTGTAATTGTCTAAAGCTTAAACATCCACGAGACGTTTTTACTACTTTCTTACGCTGACTCTTATCGCACGCTTTGGACCCATAATTAATCAGTTAAATATTAATTGAAATCGATAAAATGAGGTGGTTTTATTTTGTTTTCATGAGATCTAGAGTCGACCAATACACTTCATGTGGCATTAACGTACGCAAAACATTGCAGGCAATGAAGTAAAGCGAGCGATCGCAGTGCAGCCATTTACAAAGACATTTTCACGAGTAATCACAGTGCTACCAGGTGCTACTATCTACATAGGCGTAATTTAGGCCTTCATAATTCGAGGGCTACCTGCACTCGGAAGTAACTCAAGGACTAATATCCTGAAAAATCAATTTAAAAACTTCATATTTAAAAAGTTAATGATAATTTCTAAATCTGATTTTAATTTTCGTGCTTCTAAGGGCTGTTCAAGTATTACGTAAACACATTTTCAGTCATTTTAACCCCCCCCCCCCCTTGTAAGCAAAAATAATCAGATGCCAGACTCCCACCTTGTGCTTACTTAAGATTTGCCAAATCATTAACAGTAAATATCACTGAACAATAGATTAAAATAGTTAAAATTACATTATATTCACCTCTGAATTAAGATGCAACAAATTAAATATAGAAGTACAGGTGAAATACTGAGAAAAAAAAGCCTATCGCGCAGCGCGCACTCTCGTGTGTGTGTTTGTCTGTCTGTCTGTCTGTCTGTCTGTCTTACGTAAGCATTGCTTTTATCCCACCCTCCCCCTTGTCAGCAAAAATAAGCAACGCTTGAACCCCTTCCCCCATCCTTTAATGCTTACGTAATACTTGAACAACCCCTAACCTGCTATTTAAGGTAAACTTTATTTGAGGCTTCAATAATTCCAGCTAACTAACTAAAGTTAGTTCGGGTGATACGATTATACGACTAAGAAAAAAAATCTGAACGTAATGCATTAAATTTCATTTTTAAGATCACTATGGAACTGTGACTAAATTTGGTATCTTTAATATAAGAGCTAATTTTAATTAGAGGCAAAGTTTTCTGGGCTGAATAACTATATATTTTGTACTAAAACTGCTTGAGATTATGGAAATGGGAAGAAAGCCTAGCAATAATTGATTATTATGTATTTGTAACAGCATCTTAACGGAATTCCTGTAATTCTGGCTGAAATTCCTCATCTTTAGGCCAATCTGTTCCAAAGTCATTAGAATTTCACACACAATAAGCTATCATTAAAATGTTACCTTGCTAAAAATAACTTCTTTTGAATTACAAGTTGGGCCCACTCACAAGAGGATTCGGGACCAGATCTCCGCCAAAAAGAGAAGCGCATCTTTTTTTTCGTTTGCCTGTCCATATAAAACTCCCAAAACAGTTTTTTACTATTATTTTTCAAGTGCGAAATAGCGCAAGGCCTTTAAAAACGATAAAAAAAAAAGTTTGAATGAATCGAAACAAAAAGGGCAGCGAGCGTTCGACTAGCTCTCTATTGACGATCAGGGCACAGCGTAGCTGAAAAGCGGCGCTAGAGCGAAGCGTCGAAAACCAAGCCCTACAGTATCTGATTATGAAGTTTTAGAGGCAATAGGCCTTTTTATTGGTTTCTTATCTATTTATAAAATTGATATGGAGGACGCGTCTGATGGCTCACACATTATACTAAAATTTCAGCTTCCTAAAATAAACTGTTTTTAAACTGTCGTGAAAATGGCGCTTTAAAAGCAAATTTATTTGATAAAAAGAGACCAAAATCAGTACGGATTTTTTCGTATTAGTAATTTAAGCCATCACTAAAAAACATTTTTTTTTAATTACCTGAATAATGGACTGATGAATATGTATAGTTCGACTTAAGCTATAGTAGTTATATTTAACTACTCTAACTATTCTAATTCGCTTCTATGTACACGGATTCGCAACGACAAGCTTGATTTTTGCTTAAAACATTTGTGCATTTGAGAATCATTCGGTTGACAGATAGGTTTGGTTGAATTTTAGACAAGCAGTCCTCAATCGGTGGCTCACGAATTAACAACGAAACGAAAGTAAAACTAAAAAAAAAAATATTCAGTGCTTAAAATTACACTAAATAACTGAATCGATTTATTTTGAATGAATGTATAATATTTGTTGTTGCCAAAAAATAGAAAATTCAAGAAAATCAAGTTGTTTCCATGTTTTGAAAACAACGTGGTAGCCAATTCAGGCAGGGTTTATCTTTTAAGAAGAATTTAACATCAATCCTGAATCTTAAAAGAAAATTTATTTGAAATAAAGTCGTACATCAAAGCAATTCATCTTAATCTTTACCATCTTCCTCTATTTTAGAACATTTTATCTAAAACTTCTGATGTGGGATCATCACGCAGGTCTAAAAACTTTCTTTATTACTATCTCCCGCAACAACTAAATAGCCCTTTTTGTAATTTATAATGTTACATTTTCGGTTTCAACTATTGAGTACAATACTTTCTTAGCTAATTTTAAAATTTAAAACAGTGAGCCTAAGGGATATTTTTTTTTTTTATGGTTCAGGATGCATAAAAAGAATACAACCATATATTATTGTGAGACATTTGATTCGCCTAATGCATAGGATCTGTATTACTAGTGATGATTTGCTATTTTTGCTTTCTTATTTTGCAACCCCACAATCTCAAATTCATCCTTGGAACGACAAATTAACCTACGTCACTCTAGAAGAGCGATCAATTTAAATAAAAATTAAAATTTTTCTCGAATTTTTCTCGAAGCATGTGCCTCAATGTACATACACTAGGCTGAAAAACAATAGCTCCAACATTCGACAGTAGGCCTAACATTCTCTTTTGTTACAACTTGAATTTTAGTAAACATCGGAACCTTTTCAGTAAATCTGCAAAAATCATTTGTTTCCGCAACTTGTAGATGAATGAGAAAACTGATTGGATAGGAGAAGGATAACAAAACAGAGCTACAGTAAAACCCCGATTATCCGAGTTTCAGCTTTAACCGAGCTATCGAATATTTCTAGGATTTTTTTTTTCGCAAA
>JAFIDM010012231.1:121417293-121448083 GCA_023159025.1 Thereuonema tuberculata | reverse complement strand
GCTTTAACCGAGCTATCGAATATTTCTAGGATTTTTTTTTTCGCAAATTAATCTTCGTTCGTCTAGTCATATGACCCCCTACCTGGAATCGGGGAATGGTTTCGACACCAACAATCCTGGGTTATCCTTTAAAAAAATGCCGAAACATTGCTGCAGAAAAACGCCAAAGTAACGTAAAACAAAAAAACAATTAAGGACTTTTTTTAAGTAAAAGAACTCTTTCAATATGAATTGTATGTAGTGTATCTGTATAACTTTTGCATTTGTTAAAATATCATTTAAACTTAGACGATTTATTTTATTTACAATTTTCGGCTTAACCGAGTTTTTCGGTTATCCGAGTTAGTCTTGGTCCACATTAACTCGGATAATCGGGACTCTACTGTACATGTGACCTTTTCTTATAGTCAATTTCTGGACAGAGCTAGAGATACAAACAGAACGTCTAATAGAACCATCGTATTGCTTCTACTGCATTCGTAATTCAGTGGATAATCATGTTTTATTTAAATCCCTACCATAAGAAGCCTCAGGAAACTATTCAATGCTGCCCAAGAGATAGTTCCTTTACTTCACATCACATAAAGAAATGTCATGACTAAACCCTGATCAACAGTTCTAATTCTCATGACTATCTACATCATAACTCAGAACAGATAGAGTTAGCTGTCTGGAGAGAAGAAGCGACATAGTTTATTTACTATCTACTGACGAGACTTTTTTTTTTTTTTTATGTACAGGGAATGAGCTTTCACCAAACATCTCTACAAGTTTATTTCAGCTGAATCTGTATTCCCATTAGATAGGTATTTCTAGCATTGAGATAGTATTTCTAAGTTTCCAACGGCGATGTTCAGACATTTTCTCTAAAACTGAAATCACTTTTAAACTGTCAAAACTGTGTAAAGATAAAAAAAAAAAATAGATAATCCAAGCTCGACTCTTTATTTAGAAATAATTGTGAAGAAAATAATGCAATTTAGAAAACAAAAAAATTATTTAATTAAAAATACAAATAAATGTCCCAAAAGAAAATGTAGGTAAATAAGGTCTAGATCAGCGATTCTCAACCTGTGGGGCGCGCCCCCCTGGGGGGGAGTGGCGTGATAAAACTAAAGAAGGGGGAGCCCGAGTATATCGAGAAAAAATCTTATTAAAAAACTAGGTTTGGAGTTTTTTTTTTTTTTTGGGGGGGGGGGGGGCGCGATGAGGATTGTGATTGAAAATTAGGTCGCAAGTACTAAAATGTTGATAAACACTGGTCTAGGTAAAATTTATATAGCAAGTCTTTCAATGGATGTCGGATTAGTCATGGAACCATCTGTTACGTGCATCTTTGATTTTAAAAGATATGAAGCTGGGCAAACAGCGAATTGTATACAAACGATGGAAGGGAACTACCTTCAAATTATTGTTTCTTATCACTCCTTTTGTGTGTGTGTTGCGCAATGAGAGAAGAGCCAGAGAAAAAAGAAAATAACTTATTAACTTTAGCCTTTTAGATTAAAATTTAAATTACAATGTTCATTTTTTCCAGCAACCACCTGAAAAGTCATTAGACATATCTCGACATGAATGAAGAAATTTCAAAAGACGAGCGCAAATACTCGATCTCAACTAAAAGCCGTTACGTCGTTATCCCGTCATTGTTGACAGGGCGTATATATCATCACTAATTACAAATTAAAATTATTGATATTTTCACTTCTGATTGTATATTATTACAACTTTTTTTCAAGAATAATAATAGTAATAATAATAATAATAATAATAATTTCATCTTCTTTATCTAATGCAGTAAAACTACATAATATTTCTCGTCTTTTATGAAATCTCGATCAAAAATCTCGATTTGTTTTATCAAATAGCTGTTAATCAAAACTTTTGTCTCCAAATTTGGAGACAAATTTTGCAAAAATAATCAATAACAAACATTGAAAAGAAAATTTAATATCCAAATTTAAAGCAAGCGCTACTTTACTTTTAGGTTTCTGTTATTACTCTAACATTGCAGATAATGATAAGTTTTAACGTAATAATTGTTCTTACATTTTTTAACTCCTAAGTGATCTATGAAATGTTTTAATCACGTGTTCTTAAATTACTGTTTAAAAATTTAACTCCGCAAATCATTGTTGTTAACTCAAAAACGAGAAATCCTTCTGCTCTTAAAAAAGAAACAAACAAACAAAACAGATTTCGTACATTTTATTCAATTACTCAACCAAAAAAAAAAAAAAGTTAATTTCCCATTTTCAGTAAATTAACTAGTGTGAAAAATTTCAAATTAAGACCTGGAAAAACTTCCGAAATACAAATCATAAGCCTCTAGATTACCCCTGCTCTCCAATAGGATTTTTTAATTAAGTCTGTCTCAAGAAAGTTAGTTTTATATAAACAGGGTTGATATTGTTTTAATTCCATGACAACTTTAAACTGTTTTATCACGATATGTAGCACAATCTCACCCCATGACAGAAATAGACTACTACTCGCATGAGCTGTGTACAAGCTTAATGATTTGACACGTCGATTTAAGTGATCGTAAAATCATTTAAAAACAATTGTTGTGGTTGTTTTTCTGTCTTACGTATCATGCCAGTGCTTGAGTTACGGGGTCTTCAATCAATTTTTCTCAACGCTTGGATATCTTCCCATCCTGAAATCATTATCATTGTCCGGTTGTAACAAACTGGTTGTGATCTTCCATTTGCGAAACCCACGTTCAACTAAAACCTCAAATATGGTCTTTTTATACTGCACCAATCAGAATGCAACGAGATTGAATTTTAGTTCTGAGATCCAAACTTTGCAGAAGCGGAAGTATGTCAAACTTTGTAAGCAAATTCCTGATTGGTTGCAGCAAACATCGTTTCCCTAAAGAACTTAAAAAACGTTCTTTTTGTTTCCCGGTAGTTTGATGGGCGATTTGATAAGAACGCATAGTTCGCATTTTCAGTCATCACTAAAAATTAATGGTAAATATACAAAGCCAACCAATAATTTTATAAATTTATTTTCCTTTTTTATAATTGTTATGGCCAAGTTTCTATTATATAGAAAAATATATAGTGCATGTATAACTTATTTCTTTCATTAAAAGACACTATTAAAAAATAGATTTTTAAGTAATTTTCTGTAATTGCTGTTTATTCGCTACATTATCTCACACAATAGCCATATTGTTTGCTGTTGTTATTGTGTGGCTCGACAGCAATTCAAACTTACCTCATTCGAATAATGAAATTAAATTAGAAATGTTCCTCAATTCTTACTTCTTCTATATATAATGGAATTTTATATATTGGAGAATGAATCTTCCCATTGTTTTTTGTCAAAGGAATCTCTACTCGTATATATCGGCCGATATCATGCTGACTTAAGTTCAGTGCGATATACGATCAAATTCGGAGGTTCAATGTAACAATACTTTTGAACAGCAATCACCTCCCAACATTTTTGGCATAATAGGTTTAAGATGAATCTTGATTCTTCTTCCAGTGAGACTGAGGATCAGCTACTGAACTTACAAGGGAAGTCCGCGAAGTGTTACTCTGAATTTGATATTGGTTTATGGGTCACTTTATAGATTTTCAACGCTGAGTCCGAATTTGATATTCATTTTCATCTCCGGATAATAGTTTTCGAGATATCCGCATGGGGGCGTAAAAACTTTAATTTGTTACAACTTTTTAACAAATTGATAGAATAAAAATTCCAACGCATTCATGTTACTTGCATACATGACTACCATGTGTGTCAATATGAACTGAATCCGTCAACTAATTTCAAAATGGTGGACCAAAAAACCTAAATTTATTGCACTTTCAATGGAAAATAGGTTCATCCAACCCTAACTCAAAAACCGATTGCTAGGTGGCAGCACAAGACAGGGCAGTTACAGCAATTTGATAATATATGGCGCCTTTGTGCGTAGCCAAATAAAACCAATAAACTTATTTAAATCTCCTTAACCGTAAATACGAATTAAAATTAAAACATACAGAATTATAAAGAAATAAAGCCACTAGGAAAGCATCACTATAACTGTAATTTCATTAATAACTTAACTGACAAATTTACATAAAATTCAAATAGCAACTTTAATTTTTATATGAGTATACAATGTATATAGTTAGGCCTAACTTCACTTGCGCACACTTAAAAAATGTCTGTACTACTTTAATTGTGACATTTTCCGATAGAGGCGCTTTATTCGGATACTGGTACTTCAAAATAATCAATTGGAATACAAACTTTTTTTTGCTTGTGTTTCGTTCACTTAACCCACTTGGATACTTCGATAATCCAATTGGAATATACCATTTTGTCTTATTTGTTTTCTTCACTTGTCTTGACCTCGAACATGACTTCACTGGAAGGTGATAAAACATTTAATATCACTGCTCCCATCTCCATCTGCCGACTGTGAAACAACATCAATGGATATTCGAATCGCAGAAAGAGCCGTTCAATTTATGAAGAATATGATCACTTTAGACGCGGAGTTTGATGACATTCGTGTTACAGTAGCTGTCCGGGATAACGTTGAGGACGTCAGCTGGAACCTGAACCTGTTTTGTTAATTTTGTTAATCAGTGTAAAATATAAAATTTGCAAAATAAAATGATTTCCTAGTGGCTTTATTTCTTTATAATTCTGTATGCTTTAATTTTAATTCGTATTTCCGGTTAAGGAGATTTAAATAAGTTTATTGGTTTTATTTGGCTACGCACAAAGGCGCCATCTATTATCAAATTGCTGTAACTGCCCTGTCTTGTGCTGCCACCTAGCAATCGGTTTTTTGAGTTAGGGTTGGATGAGCCTATTTTCCATTGAAAGTGCCATAAATTTAGGTTTTTGGGTCCACCATTTTGAAATTAGTTGACGGATTCAGTTCATATTGACACACATGGTAGTCATGTATGCAAGTAACATAAATGCGTTGGAATTTTTATTCTTATCTCCGTTTGTTAAAAAGTTATAACAAATTAAAGTTTTTACGCCCCCATGCGAATATCTCGAAAACTATTAACCGGAAATGAAAAAGAATATCAAATTCGGACTCAGCGTTGAAAATTCTATAAAGTGACCCATAAACCAATATCAAATTCAGAGTAACACTTCGCGGACTTCCCTTGTTAGATGGTGTAACAGGCATTAGGAAATTCAAAGGGCCTACAGAGTCGGAGTATGAGTATTAAGGTATATGAAATGGCATAAGTGAAGGACAGTAATCATTGCAGGACAATGTGAGACCAGGTACCCTTTATGTCAGGACTCCAGCCATGTTTGAGTCAGTATGTGCATCAAACCTGGAAAATCCTCAGCAGACCTGGCAGACAGACAGACATGAAATCTTGCTTTCACCATGCTTTACGATCATCAAACAAAATCTGAGATACTACATGTCTCTTCAAAGTTTTCGTCACTGCCGCATTGCCTCATGGGCGACCAGTACAGGATGGAGATTTGTAGAGATCTATCACCCAGACCCCAATGGATAGATCTGACTGAGCCAAAGAATTTCGAGTGAGGAAACTTAAGTTTCCTATACAATCCTCAAACGAAACAGCAATCCAAGGTGTGGTTGTTTGGTGAGAACTAACTAACAAAAGTGCACTGTAGTCAAAGCTAAGGCAGGGTGATGTTCTCTAAGTTTCTTTGACTGTTGTGGTGTATACATGTCCATTTTGCGTGAATTTACGTAAGAGACCACATCTCTTCCAAAAAAAAATTCTTGGATTCCGCAACACAACTACTCACCAAACAATTGCAGTCACAATGTTTCTTCCTTAAATGGGAACCACTGTTTTATCCCACCCTCCATACTCTGAAGATTTAGTCTCCTGTGACTACCATCTGTTTTCTAAGCTGAAAGAGACCCTTGAAAAAAAAAAAAATATTTAACGAGTTGTGCAGAGATTATTGGCAACAGCAGCAGCACTGAGACAGATACCACAAACTGTGTTTCAGAAAGGAATTAAAGTATTGTACGACCAATGGATGAAGTGTGTAATTACAAGGAGAAATACTTTGAAGGGCAAAAATATCATTTTACATTCACTACAGTTATTTTTATTTTAAGACTGTTGTCCAGGAATTAAAAAAAAATCGACTTCATAATTTGTTCTTGAAGATGTGAACGAAAAAATCAAACATACACAATTACCGTAATCATTAAATTAAGCTGAAATTAATGCTGACAGAACTGCAGACAACTCCGCACAGTACAACAAATATTTTTACCTATATTATGTAAAAGTAGGAAATTTCTCGAAAGCCAGAGGAACAAAAATCAAAGATCACCTGTAAATCCTTTGAATACAAACAGTCTTCATTCAAGTATTCGATTTTGCTTAAAATTAATTAAAATCTGAATATATTAAAATAAATTCTATTAATTTAAACTCAAACAAAGGAAGTGCCAATAAAATGAATTATATTGTATTCTTTGCCTACAGTAAGAATCAACTGTTCTGCTTATAATGCTTTTCTAATAGAATTTTTATTACTTTCAGGAGGAAAATTACACTGGACGGCATGAAAATTGTCGCTGACACAATTCCTGTTGATTCTTATGTAAAATGACCTCCTGAATCCGAATATAACCTGCGTTTTCCCCCATCACCCATCGTTTTCGGGGACGCCCCTCCCCCCTCTTTTTATTACTTTTCGATAATTTGGAGGGATTAAAAGGATTATTCTAGCCTTTACATGTCTTCTGAGGGGCTAGAGAGGTGAAAAGTTCTAAAACATAACATTTGTAGCAATGAGATAGATTGGAGGGGGGGGGGGGTTTGCCCCCTTAAATTGTAAAAAAGTCATTAAAAATAATCGATTCTTCCTGTTTTTTTCGCCAATTTTTCACTTATCAACCCCCCTCATCCTCCCCCAAATAATAAAAATGTATATTAACAATATATAGCAACAGTTCGGAAGAGTCGCTGTAGCACACTCGTGGTCTCAATACCTCACGCGCAGAAATAAATGTAAAGAATAATAAATAAATCAGTATCTTCATTTGGTGCTTGCTTTTCTTTTGTAACCTGAGATAGAAGTTTCTCGTACCAAAAACCAGCAGTACTCTTACAACATGCTCGCATTCCACTTCCCTGAAAATCTCCTCTCGAACTTATTGATGACTTGATGGAACCGTTCCCAGTGTTCATCCGAAACTGCTCCTAAATTTTCAGGGAAGAAGTCCATGTGTGAGTGAAGGAAATGCACTTTCAGAGACATGTTACACTCCATGGCCTTGAACGCTGACAGCAATTCCTCGACAGGAGCGACGTAATCATCCCTTTTGTTGTTACCCAAAAAGTTCTTTTATTTATTTATTTATTTATTTATTTATTATTATTATTTAATATTTTTATTTATTATTTTACTTTTTATTTCTGCGCGTGAGGTATTGAGACCACGAGCGTGTTACAATGACTCTTCCGAACTGTTGCTATATATTTTTATTATTGTTGCCATATATTGTTGCTAGAAATTTTCATTATTGTTGCTATATATTGTTAATATATATTTTTATTATTTGGGGGAGGATGAAGGGGGTTGGAAGCTGAAATATGTATAAAATAAGTGACAAATTGGTGAAAAAAACAGGAAGAATCGATCATTTTCAATGACTTTTTTACAATTTAAGGCCCCCCCCCCTCCAATCTACCTCATTGCTACAAATATTATGTTTTAGAACTTTCCACCTCTCTAGTCCCTCAGAAGACATGTAAAGGCTAGAATAATCCTTTTAATCCCTCTAAATTATCGAAAAGTGATAAAAATAGGGGGGGGGGCGTCGCCGAAAACGGTGGGTGATGGGGGAAAACGGAGGTTATATTCGGATTCAGGAGGTCATTTTACATAAGAATCAACAGGAATGGTGTCAGCGATCGAAAAAAATTTTATTTTTGCCGTCCAGTGTTATCCAAAAAAAGAGTTCATTTCTAAATTTTGATTTATAGAATATGAAGGGCTCTAGAAAAATGTTTTCATCTTAGGAAACTCTTAGAAGATCTCTCATTAGGCAAACTAAATTTTGTCTCGCTTTCTTAAAAAGTAAAAAATAAATAAAAATAAAATGCCAAAAATACAATTTTAACATGTGTAATAGGCAAGACAGCTATTTCACTGGAATTTATTTTGCAAGTTGAATACAAATTTAGTGAAACCATTTCTAACAAAACTGTATTTTCCATGTTTGCATTTCAGATGTGACAGTGATATGTTCAGTTGCTATTAAATAAATAAGAAACATTGTAAATTATTTGGACATGAAATCTCTACATTTGGGGAATATTTGTCTAAACTTAGTGCTCAAATTTTTTTAGGGCAAATGTTGTACAGCCACTAATAAATTTTATACGTAATATTCACACTTCCAAGCAAGAATTTTTTGACAATTACGTTAAACAAGTAATTATTAGTAGTTTAAGAGCCAGTAGTCACATTCAATACCAATAAGAATAGTAAAAACAAAAAATATCTATTGCAACTGTCCAGGTTTGTTTTGCTGAGATAAGACATTTTCAAGGGGAAGGCATGCTATGTATGATATTAAAAAAATTACTTCATTTGCCTGACATTTTCTATTGCTTTAGAAGAATACTCCTCAAACAGCGTAATCCAGAAGAACCTGAATCTAATGGAAAATTCCATAGTAACAGAGAAAGGCTGCTCCCTTTCAAGCTCAGAATTAGTTTTGCTACTGTTTGTTGACAACCAGTCAGAAATTTATTGTCAAGGGTAATCTCTTCATACGAACAGAAAAAAAAAAAGCACAACTTTACTATAAGCAGATAACTGCTTACCAAGGAAAAGTGGCAAGAAAGTGAGGCAACAATGACTCAGTTCAACTTAAATAGGAATGAAGATCGATCTTAAGGTCCTGACTCAAGCAATTGCAGGCGACGCGACGGCAAACCTCTTATTTCTTTTTCCAATGCACCTAAAATTCTGAAAATTTAAAAATGAACTGGTGAAGCATCTGGGGTTTCAATTTTCTTGTTTTTAATTTTTAAAATATTCTGCAATTAATTAAATTAAAACTCACAAGCATTCAAGTTTTTGAGTGTTTTTGAGGTATTATTCGGTATTTTCAACTCAAAAAAATTTGTAAAATAATATTGTATATTTAAAATATTTATTATTAGTGCGATAATTAATTTTTTAAGAAAATAAATTAATCTCAGACAATTAAAAAAAAAAAAACACAATTTTTATTTTTTTAAAAATTAACTGTTGCACTAATAATAAATATTTTAAATGCAAAACATTATTTTACAAATTTTGTATCATTTCAGGTTTTCGTCAAATTTTTTTGAGTTGAAAATTCTGAGTAGTACCTCAAAAATACCCAAAAAATTGATTGTTTTTAAGTTTTAATTTAATTAACTGCAGAATATTTTGAAAATTAAAAACAAGAAAATTGAAATTCCAGATGCTTTACAAGTTCATTTTTAAATTTTCAGGATTTTAGGTGCATTGGAAAAAGAATTATATAAAAGAAATAAAAGGTTTGCAGTTGCTTGAGTCAGGACCTTACAAAGAAAACACTAAAAATCAAAAGTAAAACAGAAACCTTATAACGAAATTGTTATAATACAATTATTAGAAAAATAAGTTGTAATATAATTAAAGAATGGAATAGCCAAAAGAATTAGGTTGCAAAATATAATTAACTATTAGTTTCTCAAGTATTAAAATTACCTGCCAAGTTTTGAGTATCTTAATTTATGAGAAATATTAGCTCTTCCTACTAAATCAGCAAAGTGAGCTACATGGATCTTAATTCCTTTAAAATATAAAGTAGAAAATGATTCATTAAGATCTTTAAATTTAATTATAATGAAAGAAAGGAAGACATACGAGGTAGTCATAAAAGAATGATAGGGTTTCAAAGACATGTATTGTCTGTATTGCGTAATGTATACAGTCATAATTCAATTGGAAGTGCAATTGTCCAAGTTTGATGTGCATCACTCAAAATCCCTCAATGTGCTCAACTGTCATCACCCGGCGGACATCCAAGCGGTAGTCTTAATTCCAACCAGACTCAATGAAGCATGTCCAGTGTGATGACCTCATTAGCATGGGTGAGGTCATATCGCTGTTAGGATATGTGAAAGGCAACATGTATGTATCCCCAATGTTCAGTGATTTAAGGAAAGGATCACCCATGCTTTGGATGCCATCACACCAGAGATGCTTCATTGAGTCTGGTAAGAATTAGACTATCGCTTGGTTGTGTGCCTGGCAATGAAAGGTACACACATTGAGGGACTTTGAGGGAAGCCCATCAAACTTGGAGAGTTGAGAGATGTCATGATTATATACGTTAAGTAATACAGAAAACATGTCAAGTAATTTGAAACCCTGCCATTCTTTATGCCCACCCTGTATTTATAATTAAATGTAAGATATATAAAGTAATTCTCAAAAAAAAAAAAAAAAAAATCACTGCCAATTAGAAATAAATTAACTGAAGTAATCAGCAAATCATAAAAAAAAACCAGAGAGAGATAAAGAACTTATCACTTACTAATAAAATTTAGCATATTTTTTTTAATAAGTGAAAATTAGGCTTAGATAGTGAAGTGGAGCTGTGGAAGAGGAAAATAATATGAGAATAAGAAAAAGAAAACAGCACCTGAACAAAAGAAAAATTGCCTTTCTGATTTTAGATTACGGGAAGGAATTGGGAATGGCCGTTTCGTCCTGCTACGTACTCATCAGCCCAATCCTCGCCTTCCCTTAACCGAATCAGAAAGGCAAGGCCTTGTTAGTTGAAGCCATCGTCAATCTGGCAGTGACCCCACAAACAACAAAAAGCAAGAAAACAAATTGCTGCATCTCTCGACGCTAGCACAAACCTTCTCCTACGAATGAGTAGGCTGAAAGGAAATAAAAAACAGAAGGTTCAAAAAGAAAACATAGTATTAAAGAAATTTAGCGTGCTGGGGGAATATGTGAATAAGAAAAAGAAAACAATAATATGAAGAGGGAAATAAGAATGCAAAAGAGCTTTATATCTGGAAAAAAGGGCTTAAAATACCTGGGTCCAGTGTGAAGAAAGCATTGAAGAATCATTTATACTAGAAACTAATAAACCTTTGCTAGCCACACAGAACTCTTTCAAATTTATTAAAGAACAAATTATGATTAGATAAATACAAATGAGTTCAATGCTTGAAAATAATGAATGATCATAAATTTTCTTAAAACCTATACATAAACACATTGTAGGAATGCTAAAAATGAGCGTACAGCACAATCATTTCCTATTACAGTAGAGATACACTTACCATGCAATTTTTTTGGCATTGAAAAAGATACTGCATTTCTTAAAAGGTATAAATTGGCAGTGGAAGACTTAAATGATTTTGCAAAGAAAGCTATTGTTAATTCATTTACGTTTTGTTTTGTTTTGTTTGTTTTTTGATTTTATGAATTTCATCTTAAAAGAAAAGTTATAAAATTTCTTACTAAAAACTTACCAAGCAAATGGATGGCAGGAATATATTTATCATGTAATTAGCTTGAACTGAGTCAACTTTTTCCATGACAGCATAAGTTGATCAAGAGAAAGAAAATATTTAAACAATCTGTAATGAACAGCCAACAATTCCTTTTTTTCTTTTCAAAATGCCTCTTCCTCCTGTTTCAGTAACTTCTTTGTACTCCTCTATGCCAATACATTGAAATTCAATTTCTTCACCTGAAAAAAGGTATGCCAAACTTCTTTACAGCAAAACACTACATTCGCCAGGATGAATGCAAAACTTAATGCATCATTTCCTATTTGTTTAGCCTCCAGCTGTTGTTCATAAAAACAGAAAAGTGATGAAAAGCAGGAAGAGCTGACAATATCCAGAAGGGGTTTCACAATGAATGAATGCTCATGTTAAGAAGTTCAAAATGGACTCTGTCCATGCTCTCGCTTTTCAATTTTTCACAACGGTCTCAATCTGATAACAGTAATTGCTCCTTCCATTATGATTTTTTTTAGAATGGGAGAAACTGAAGCTATAATTTTCTTTTTAATAAAATGAATAAAATAAGAGAACACTGATGCAACTACCTGTCTTATCAGTAATCTTTATTGGAAGGATGAAAAGGAAATACCTGTTTTCTGTAAGACTCAAATTAAATGGGATATAAAGCTGATGTTTAAATTAATAAAGGTAATGAAAAAAATTAATACATTATCACATGATTTTTTTTTTTTTAACTTCCTATTTCATTCCATCTTAATCAAATTCACAAATAAAAGTATAAGTTTTAAACAGTATTTATAAATACACATGTTAGAATAAAAAGCTAAATTGATTGTTCCCTTATTCTTGAGCTCAGAAATATTTTTATTGAAGGAAAAAAAAATTCTTTTGCTCTTAGGCCTTATATAGTGCATTAGCAGACAGACTAAGATTAAAAGAAAAATATTTAGATATAACAATTAATGGCACCATAAACAAAAGGCTGCTTTGAAAGTAGTAGGTTTTTGAATATAAAACTAACTCAAGAATAACTTGTTTGGTTGCTTGTTGCCCTTGAAATTTTAATAATGATGAAATCCAATACTGAATGCCTTTGATCAGGAATTGACCCTTTGATTGATCATCAATTAGTAAGAATGAGATGGCACTAATGTAACACCATTCCAAAAGAGAAATGAGTGAAGATTGTAGTTGAACACTTCATTTTTAAGTAAAAGAAATATCATATGCTGAACACTTTTTATTAGTGCCATTAATTTATTGATTGTTCAACTAATAACTGAGTTCCGTCATTGACCTAGCCGAGTTCATCTATTAACAGGACAATCCGAAAACAGAAGCCCAAATTCTTGTATTCTAAAGGTCTTAAAAAAAAATTTACAGTTTAACAAACATTCTCAAGAAAATTTAACAGATCAGATGACTATGGAAACATGTTTAAGTGGTTAAAAATTCTGAAGGAGTTTTGTCAAGATCATCCCATCAACTCTCATTACATTTCTAAAGAGATAAGATAAAATTCTGAAACATGGAAGTTAAGAGCCGCTAAATGATTTTCAAGCAACAAAGTTCAGGAGCTAACTGAATGGGAATTTGTAAATTTACAAATGACTATCCAGCTTTATGAATTTAAGAAGTTTCTGTACTATAACAAAACTGATAGCATGGAATAAAGTATTAAGGTAAACAAAACAAAACAAAAATTGGATTTTAAGATATTAGTTAAATGAGGTCATGAAGAGTTACTTCCATTTAAAAAGCATCAACACTCTGTAAATTATGAATTACAAATAGAAATCTTAATTCTTCAATGTTGAAATAGGAATGTTTTCTGGAATGATAAAAAGCTGCATTAATAAAGTCAGTCAGACTAACAAAGACAATAAAAAAATCTATAAGAATTTTTTTGAAAACATAAAACAAATATCAAACACAAATCAGTTTCAATAAAGGTGTGAGAGTTCAGTATTATTAAAATATCTGGCATTACAAGCAACCAAGGTGTTCTTGAATGAATTAATAAGTAGTCACTGAAAAGATTATAGATATAATAAACAAATTAAAACATAGAGGAAAAATTTATTTTATTTCTTGGTCATCCCTTATTTCATTTTTGCTTATTCTATGAATAATCAAAATATTTGTGGAATGACATTTTGAAACAAAAAAAAATAATAATTTACAATACATACATTGGTTGACAGGAAAAAAAAAATCAAGTTATTATTAAATAAAAATAAGAACATTAACTAATATTTAATCTACAATATAATATAAAAGCATGGCACTTAATTGTTTCCAGCTGAACCTTTTTATAATTAATATTTTTATATAATATAAGCTCTTTCCATGTATTTACAATAGTTATTATTCATAAGTTAGTAACAAGTTTTCTTATTAATCTAGCTATTGAATAAAATTTCATTCAGTGATTACTAATGTTTATTTTGACTTAACCATCAATCTGTTCAGGGATTATGTTATTGTTGGTTTTTTTTTTAATTCTGCATAAAGTTCCAAATAACATGAAATGGTTTACCAAGTCCATTTACAGGAACCGTACACTCTACTTCCTAATGTATATAAATTATTTAATATTAATATTATAAATATCGTATGAGTAGTTCCCGTAATAATAAAGTAACTTAAATGTTGCAGAAAAGGGCAAGAGATTAAAAAATATTATCAATCAGAAAACATGTTCAGTCACGCTCAAACCATAAAAAAGTAAAATCAACATGCAAAACCACTGAACTTAAACAAATGACTATATGAAATGTACAACTTCTAAATACAATACACTTGATGGAGTGATGGAATGGTTGAGTGCATAATTTGACTCAACGTCAATTGTCCTGACAGCCCAAAATCATTTGGGGTGTAATTATGAAACATATTTTGGTGCATTCTGTTCTCCCCAGCTGAAGAACCCTGTCCACCCCAACCTTGCATTGCACAATGAAGATTACGTAATTACAGAAGGAAACTTTAAACTAAGTTTTCTTAACTCTTTGGTGGGTGGACTTCAAGTGGGAGCAACTTCAAAAATACTGGATTCGCTAAATTATTCATCTAAACAAAACACAAAAAAATTCATAATTACTATTACATCATAAAATGTTAATAATTGTAGTAAAAAAAATTTCATCACTTTAAAATAAAAAGGAAATCTTAGTAACTTTAATTTCACTAAATTTATTTTATTATTCAAGTACTCGTAATAATATTAGCTGATTTAACATGTTAAAGAAATTTTGTTCAAGGAGCAAAGGTTCACATAAAAAATGTACAAAATTTGAATTTCTGAATTTTTTAATAAAACAGAAGAAAACTTATTTTATTCATTGGTTGTTTCTAATTTCATTTTTTATTTTGAGAAAAATCAAAATAGCTGGAAGGACATTTGGAAACACAAAAAAAAAAAAAAAAAACATTTTTTTATTTAACGATAATTTTATTTTTGCAAAGTTTTCCTTGTGTATTACAATGCCATTTTGAACAAAAAATATTATAGCTTAAGCTCATATTTTATTTATTTTCTTATTTATTTATTCAACAAAAGCAGATCTCTGTTTCAGGATGATGATTAAATAAATTCAAAGGATGTTTAAGCATTAGTTATGTTCCTTTTCTCATTTACTACTGTTTCCACAAAGCCTTAGATTTGCTAAAGGAATACTCAATTAACAAGACTTTTAATCTTCTATTTAGGTTAAAACGGTAAGAATTTTGAAAACCAAATGTACACATATTCCATTTTAAATCACCTGCCCTCAAAAATCTGTGTTTTATATGTAATATCATATTTTACACATATATTACATATAATCTTCAAGAAAATTTTTATTATAACAAATTCTTACTCAGCTAAGCAGTTGCTAGCGTGGATTTGTTTTTACCCTCTATTTTTATTGATTTAAAATTTTTTGATGTATTTGAACTGAGGGGTCATTGTTTTAATTGTTTGTCCTTTTGGTGTATTTGTCCCTTTCACTGAGCTGGGTTATGTTGGGCAGGATCGGACTGAAGAAGGTGTAGAAACCTGAAACGGTTACCGTATCCGATTCCCAACAAAATATCCAAAATAAGCTCAGTGATTTTCGTTTTTTGTGTTGTTGTTGTGTAGTTATTGTGCGGTTTCGTATTATTTTCTTTGAAGTTTTAACTTGGTCCGCACGTTAATTTTGATTTAAAATTGAGCTTTGTTCTTCATTTCTTTCATACACTGATGTACCAAATACCTCATCACACAACCCTATCAAATGGTGTCGTCCGCAAATAAAGTATTCGTAAAGGCAGATATCCCTGCAACCCGTTATCATATAATTGGCAGTGACGATGGCAGTGCATCATGATTTAAGCAACTTTGAATGAGGCATGATAACAGGTGCAAAAGAGATGGGTTACTCCATCTCAGAAATCAACATGAATTCTGGATTTTCATATGCAACAATTTCAAGGATATACAGTGACTGTACAATATCAGGGAAAACATCCAGTGTATGAAACCGCTGTGATTACTAAAACAAAATTGGACGATCATGGACAGTGTCATCTGGCAGGCATTGTAAAGTTCGACTGGTATGCAATATTGTCACAGATAACAAAACATTTCAATACTGGTGTAATGCGTAATATCAGCATTTGGACAGTATAATATTCTATTTCTTCTATAGAGTACAGAAGCTGATGGTCTACTTGGTTGCCATTGCTGGCCGATAACAAAGGATTCTGCTCCTCGCCTACCTTTTGTTCATATCGCCACTGAACAAAAGATGACTGGAAACATGTAGCCTAATCAGATAAGTCATGGTTCTAATTGTTTCAGGAAGATGGATGATTACATGTGGAGTAAACTCCAAGAGCCAATAGGTGCCAACAAGGGACAGTCCGGGCTGTAGTGGTTCTGTTATGGTGTGGGGTGTTTTCAGCTGCCAGATGTTAGGACCTGATACATTTGCAGACATTATTGACTGGGGGACACTACCTAACCATCCATGTAGATCACTTGAATCAGCTCATGTCATACATTCACTCAGATGGAAGCAGGCTCTTTCAGCAGGACACTGAACCACAGCACAGTTCCAAAATTTGCCAAATTATTGCTGGTGAAGCATTCCTCTGAGCTTGGCATTATGAGTTGGTACATCATTTGCCAGATTTGAACAATAGAACAAGTGGGAAAAGGTTCAACATGATATCAGTGGGTTCACTACCAGTGATCTTTATTGTGAAAGGCATTGTTTACACTATCTATACAGTGCATCAGAGAGCATATGTATTCCAGGCCTTGTCATGTTGCTGCGATTATCTGACTGAAAGGAGAACCTACATGCTATTCTCAATTTTCGTGGTACATTGAGTGTACATATAGAAATGAAGAATAAAGCTCACTTCTCTTAAAAAGTTTCTAGATTCAAAGAACTGCTACATTGAAGAATGGGATGATGATAATAACACAGATTTGCTTTTAAAACTAACAAATAATAGCATGTAATAGCTAATCTACTTCTTTCACATTTACTTTAGTATAAAGAAAAACCCACTAACTAGTTAAACTTGTGTTTCCACATCTCATATAATTTTGTGAGAATGTCTGTAACTGTCCTCTCGATTTGACACAAATTGCATCACACCTTTTTCCTTAAAATCTTATCATTGTTCTGTTCAATCTTATCAGAATCAAAGTATCCTTTCAACTAAAGCATTTCATTTTCAGGAATATTAATCAGTTTCCTCGTATCTGTAAAACTGATGCAAGTACAAAAAAAGAAAAGAAAGATTTTTTTTTTTCTTTCCAGTATCTTTCTATATTTTAATGCTTTTCAGCTTAAAACTGATATTGCCAATTAAATAGCAGTGATTTTGTTTTATATATTGTCCTATGATTCAGTGCCGAGAGCTGCATAAATCTTTAATTAATGTGTCATTAATCAAGAGCTAGTGTTTGAAGATCATAAATGCCTTTTTGTAATTTTTATACTAACAGCTCATTTAGATTTTAGTATGAAACAACGTAACTGTTTTGTAAGACGTCTTTTATAGTGCTTACCTTCCAGCTGCAATAATAGAATCAACAATTTAATGGTTTCATTGTAAGCACTTCACAAATTTGTCATTTCATGATGGTTATTTCAAATTATTCATAAATCCCTTTGCCATCTAATATGATTGGATAAATTATGATAAAAATCTATGAATCATATGTTCCTCAGAGTTATAATGCAGTGAGTAATTTTTTTTGTCATCGTAATTCAATACAAAAGTCATACGTAAAAAATTGGAAGATGACCATCTCTTCAAAGACAATATGAATATTCTAAACAGATTAAACACAGGTAAGAATTTTAAATTAAACAAGAGATTTCCTATCCAAAAACACTCCAGTTTTTAGATATAATAACAGTGAAAATTTTCCTCCTTTTTTTCTTAACAAAAAAAAAAAAAAAAAAATGATGAATTTTTTTATATATAATATTTCAGATAAAAATATCAAGAGTTACAAATCTACTGGTTTTATCTTACCTAACTTCCATTTTCTTTCTTGGTGTATCCTTTCAAAACAGTCAAACATGTAAACATACTGAAAAGAATATAAAATCAATGAGTTAGCAAATACATTTTATTTTCTTTTTTTCTCTAAGAAATGCAACATTTTGTCAAAATTCCTATACAATCCGAAGATAATAAGTAAAATTAATAAGAGCAAAATTAAAAGATGAACATAATATTGTTTAGAATTACTCATTGTGATATAATTCTTAATTTAAAAATTGAATGAATCCAGAATAAAAAGTTACACATTTAATATCTCATAGCAAAATAGAGTAAACATATTCTATATATTTCTCTAAACGTTTAATACAGTTAACACCCGATTATCCACGGACCTCTCCTGTTTCCATTTTTTTTACTGTACAATAAATTATGAAATTAAAAAAAAATAAAAATAAATCTAGAATAAGGTAAACAATAAAAGAGGCTAACAAAGTAAGTGAAGACAATTATAGACAAACAATTTCAAGAATGACCTTATGGGCGAAGCTTAGGCCAGTAGGTTACA
Organism: Thereuonema tuberculata; assembly: GCA_023159025.1. Taxonomy (NCBI): domain Eukaryota; kingdom Metazoa; phylum Arthropoda; class Chilopoda; order Scutigeromorpha; family Scutigeridae; genus Thereuonema; species Thereuonema tuberculata. The sequence goes on along the minus strand of JAFIDM010012231.1, from coordinate 121,429,519 downwards.
CTAAATTAAGGGAGAGCCTTCCCGCAATAATATAATTTAAAAATAAATAATTTAAAATAATTGTTTATAATGTATGTACTGTAAAAACAGTAAAAACAGTAAAAACTGTATGTATTAACATGTAAATAAAGCATGTTAAAAGCATTTTTGTGTTGATTTTCATCCTTTTTCGTCCTATTTCGAATTATCCGCAGAATTTGCTTATCGGCAGTTGCCGCGCCACCCAATTTCGCGAATAATTGGGAGTTTTCTGTAGTTATAATTCAAATATTACCAAGCTCTTCTGGACATCTAAGTGTAAGACTCAACTGTTCTAGGAAATAACACAAATATCACTTCACATTTTTTAAGTGACATATCTTGTTATTTAATTGATAGTAAAAGGAGACAGAACTTGCTTGTTAACTGATTCAGTAAGTTGATTATGAATCATCTAAGGATTCTAAAAAAAAAATCCTTTGTTGTTGCATTTAGAACTAAATGAAGCAAACGGAACCCAAAATCAAACAGTCAATTATAGAAAATTTAAGATCTGTTCTGCTGATAAGGAAAATGTTCACAAAAACATCTATAAGATTTACACAGTTAAAATTTATCTAACAAAAACTAAAAGCTTGGGAAAAATCACATTCTCCAGAAAATTCAAGGAAAAGACATTTTAGACAAAAATCATATGAAAAATTTAAACATTGGAGCAATGACAAACTGCACAGGAAAAAAAAAGTTAAGAATAAAAAAACTAAATCCTCTCAACCTACACACATAATGCTATAGAAAATAGACAAATAATGGAAATACTTGCCATTTATGTAGCTTTTATCATTATTAACATGGAGTTGGTCCACTGTGAGCATTCTGAACAGCAGCAATTCAATCAAAGACAGATGCATATAGGTTTTGCATTTAAGATATATTTTGCACCATTTCTCCTTTTAAATCTCTGCCAAGTCTGTGAGTGATAAATGTAGAAAAATACTGCACTCTCACCTGCCGCTCAAGAAAGTCTCATACATGTTGGATAATGTTAAAGTCTAGTGACTGAGGACACCAGAATAGTTACTTCATCCTCGTGATGCAGAATGGACTGAAGTATCATCCATAATCTAAAACAAAAGACAGTCATCAGGGGAAGATTGTTTGCCCAGTTGCATAAATGTGGTCCTGCAGAATGTCCAAAAACGTTGCAACTGTTGCATGACCCTTCACAATGATGAAAGCTCCTAAAAAGAGTGCCATGATACTCGCACCACCACAACCCACCTCAATTCTTTACAACATGAAACGAGCATCAAGGTTGTATGATTCTACCAGATATCTCCATACATAAACTCTCCCTGTGGAAAATGAAAGAAGATTCATCTGACCAAATGACATGTTGCCAGTTTTCCAAGGCTCTGTTTTTTTTTTTTATGTTCTCTGCACCACTGTATGGTTTGTTTGGCATTTGTAAGTAAAGAGTCACCCTTTCCTTGATCACCCATTTGTTATATATTTCAGTAATCTAGTCCATAACTTAACTAGCTCACGACCACAAACTACCTTAAATTTCAACAACTGTTCTTTCTGGTTTCTTCCTGTAAAGCTGCATATAGCAAATACTTATGAAATTGATTAAAATCCCTTTCCACTACTTTCACTCCATTTTGTTAAACCTATTTCATTTTGTTCTTTTTTTCATCAAAGAATAATCACAAAACTAGTTGATTTCAATAGCCCTTACAATCAAGTTAAAATGAAAGAAGTGCTTGGTGAATGGACTAAAAATGTGTGGTGATCAACCTAGGCAGCAGGTTAAAATTTTTCTAATGATATTTATAGTTTCATGGAGTCAGAAACCAGATTGTCTGGATCAAAATTATTGAAGTAACAAGATAAAAGAGTTTAATTCACTTTCAACAGGATGGATTTTCAACCAGAAAAGGAGAAAGGGAGTAGGCAAGATGGGAAATATACGAGAGAAAATATGGTGTATCTAAGCAGTTCTTAAGTGGCAATGTATTGAAAACTGATCTTTTCTAGGTCAGAGAGCATTAGAAGAAAAATTCAAAAACTTTATCAACAAATGTTTATGAGAATTTACTATTTAATGTAAACAAAATATATAAGACTAGAAATTAGATCATTCCAAAGCTATCAACATTTAAGTAATACACAAGATGATTTGGGGAAACCATGGAAACCTTAGAGGCTTGCTATGCTAGAAAATATTTGGGCCTATCAGATATCACTTTCTTCCAATAGTTTTCCTAAGTGCCCAATAAATTTGAATCTGAATGATCCTTTTCACGGTAATGTAAACAGTAAAGAATAACATACTTCAAAAGGAGTATCAAAGGAGTATTTATTACATACAACGAAACTGCTGTTTAATTAATGATTTTTAAGTCCTTAACGATTATGGGCTATAAAAGTAGGACTAATATAAGTAGAACAAAAAAAGCCAACAGAACCCAAACCATACATTAATAGTTATCAGTTATATATATATATATATATATATATATATATATATATATATATATATATATATATATATAAAACAATAAGATTGAATGCTATAAAAAATGTTATATAAAATGAAACAGAATTCTTACATATGGTGAAAATATTTTGACCCATCGAGGCTTCCTATCAGGCCGAGCATACTGAAAGCAAAAAGCCATTCCTTCATCATCTATTTCCCATTCTTTAATGGTGTCCCAGGCAAATTCAATTATTTGTGACTAAGGGGAAAAAAAAAAAACAGCTAGAATTAATCCTTCAGGAAATTAAAATTGGCACTATACACACAAACAACAAACTTAACTTTCAATAGCGGTTCTACAAGATATTAAACCTATGACATTTACTTTATAATTAACTTTTTCACTATACATACATCATTCAAGTAAAGAAAGAAAGGAAAAAATACTATTGAAATAATATGTAATACATATTTAAAATTATTGGAATACTTAATATATTTTTACCTTTATAAATAAAATATTTCTAATAATATATATATATATATATATATATATATATATATATGCTTCGATAGAATGCAGATCAGAATACAACATGGATAGCTTGTGGATCCTAATTTATCATCCAGTTTCTTCAGATCTTGCTGCGTTTATTTTGTCTTACTGAAAACTACTGAGTTACATTGGCTATTAACAGACAGTTCAATATTAATTGGTTAATTTGCAATATTTTGCTGGCAGTGCCTATACTTTCCACTGTGTAAATACAGCTTTAAACTGATTGTTGTTGTTGTTGGAAAAACTTCAAGCACATCCAAAGATTCACCTATTTCTTCAAAGCAATGTGCTTACAACTGTTTCTTTTGAAAACTTAAAAAAAATATACACAGAATGGTAAAATATACACTGTGATGGTAAAATATGACAGCACTTTTAAATGTGGCTGGTTACCAGCATGTATTACTTCAGGGAAACTTTAGGGTTGAAAACAACCGACGTTCCCTCTCTGTGAACCCGTCTTCACCCCGCCACGCACCGTCTGCATTCCAGATTTGACATCGTTGGGAGAAGAAAGAAGATCACATGTCCCTGCTTATCGACGGCTCCCCCGTTCCCTGTTCTGCGGTTTGACCCTGAGGCAGGCTGCACATCGTACCTTTCTGGCATCTCTTATCCAAAAACCGGATCAAGGGAAGGTATATGACGTCGCCACCAGCTGCTCCGCCTTCAATCACTATTTTCAAAAGGGTAAGTATACACGATTTGCTGAGTGGCACTTCATTCACCGTGCTAGGCTGGGTGTTATGCCACTCAACTGCCACAAGTGTTTTTCAGGTACATCCAACAGTAACAGCCGGAGATGCGGAGACCCGAATGAGACACTCCCCCACGTTCTCTGCCACTGCCGCCCCCACTTGATGACCATCATGAAGATGCACAACGCAATTCTCGAACGGCTGCACAGCACTATCTGCACATTGCCATCTCTCAAGTCAACCAGACGATCCATAACTATGAGAAGCGGGTGCGCCCGGAGCTGTCATCATCAACAACGCCGCTAAACACGTTTCGATTGTTGATGTCACCATGCCTTTTGATAACAGGCACCCAGCATTCGACCTGGCCAGAGCCAAGAAGGTGAGGAAATACACTCGTGCTTCCCTCCATTTGCAGTCCCTCGGTTTCTCAGTCAACGTTGATGCTTTCATCATAGGAGCCCTGGACAGCTGGGACTCCATGAACGAAGCCTGTTTTTCGTAGCTTTCGCATCCCTTACAGCTATGCCCACCCAATGAAGCGCTTAGGTCTTGGACGCCATTTGTTGGAGCCGGGACATATAGGTCAAGCATCTGATGGGCCACCGCAAATACCATCCTCGGGGAAGACTTTTGGCGAAGGCATCTATGTCAACGAAGAAATCCAATCTTTTCCATTTAAACTAAGGTTTATTCTAATTAAAAAATAAAGTACAACTTATCCTTTAAAACTAACTGATTAAAACGTTTACTGATATCAAGGTTCCGACTAAAATTAAGCACAATTCTTTTCATCTAAAAACCAACATGTCTGACTTATTCGGTATTCTTACAACAGTCGCCAATTTGTGAACTAATCTATCTCCCTCTTTCTCCCTTACCCACCTTCTGAAGCGATCTGTCTTCACTGCCCCTTCCTTGCCGCTCGGCTTGGATCGCTGGTCTTCCCTCTTGAATTCTTACTGTATTTTCTGTTTTCGCCTTCCAATAAAGTTTTTTTTTTTTTTTTTTTTTTAAGCATTTTTTCTTAAAAAGAAGCACCAGTTCATGTAAGCATTTATTACATCACTGTGATAGCACTGTGATTGCACTAATAATTTCATAAAAATTAAATTTATAAACAACTGCTGCTATGTGACATGGGTTGTTCATATATGTGAAAAGAACATTGCATTTCCTCACGATGCAATCTAATGTTTTGGACCTGAGGACTACATTATACCTTGTTACCAATCTAAATGCTTTTTTTAAATTTTAAAATAAAGTTTGTTCTGACAAATATTTAAATAAGGTGTACAGACACAAATATCATAAATCACTAAGGAAAAAAGAAGAAAAAAAAAGAAACCTGAAAAGAAAAATATTCCTTCTATTGTTTTAACACTTTCGTTGCCTATCTAGCACCAGCACACTGTGGCTTCCCTGCCAATCTCGCGCCAGCGATGATGTGACGTTAACCTCTGAATAGAATAATTCAAAATCTTTTATCATTTTCATTAATTAATATTTTGATTTTATTTCAGTTCTACAAAAATAGTTGAATGCTTTTGTTTTCTGTTGGGAGTTGCTCTTTAAAGGTATAGAGTATATTTTTATTGAAAGTTTTGTGCATTTGACGAGTTAGATCTGCATTTTGTGTAATTTCATCTCTAACAAAACAACATGTTGGAATAAATCTGCCCAAGTCAAGTCCACTTAACAGACAGGCCTTAAAGTGGATATGTTACAACAATTTAATCTCAATCCAATTTTGTTTGGCAATGTACTACCAGAGAATCTCTATAGTGATAATAGATTTGTATTAAATTACATGGAAATCTAATAATTTTGACCCAAATTATAACTATAGACATGCAATTAGAAAAAACTATAGTCTGTAAGAACTATAGACATGCAATTGCTCTGTGAAGTATGTGAGGCATTTTATAAATGATTGAATTTACCATCTTGACTACACAAATAAAACAGTTAATCTATTTTAACAACTCATAATAAATATTTGTCATACAAACAGACATTGACTTACAAATACATGTGAAAAAACTTAACAAATTTATATTATAACAATAACATTTTTGTGTAATATTTTTTCCTATTCCTATAGTTTGTTTGAATTATGTACTAACACTATAATTTTGTATTTTACAGAGTAGGATACATATTTCAATCTTATTTTTATAGTATATAATTACTTTTTTTTGTTTTTAATTTGCAAAATAAACTGCAACACTGAAAGTTAATATGAACCAATTACACCTCCTCCATAAATAATAATAATAATAATAATAATAATAATTTTAAACAGAGATTTCAAATAATTTCAACTTAAATTTCAAAAAATTTTAAATTCTGAGGCTTTTCGAGAAGTGATTTCATTTTATTTGGACCACTTTCAGATTCAAGGAAAGCTGGAAAATCTCACACTTACTGAATTCCAAATACAGTGGATTAAGAAAGAAACAGCATCAATGAGAGTTAAGAAAGCCGACTACTAAAACATTTTACTGAGTTGAGAGATACCAAGATTTGTTTAGGGCCTGCTTTTGTAGCCAAATAACACTGGTGCACAATTTGCAGCCCAGAAACGAACAAAGTCAGCTAGAACAACAACTTTTTTTTTTCTTTAAAACAAAACAAAAAATGTAGAAAATGCTGATAATGCAGTTAAGAAACAGATGATTATTCAATAAGCCCAAACTGTATGTTTCCATGCATTTCTTGTAACTGAGATATCAAAAGTAATCAGGAATAAGATTTCCTCTTTTATTTTAAGAGTAGTTCTGATGTCATCCCATTAACAATGGGCTCTAAATAATTGTTACAGCAGACACTCACTAATTTACATGGAAATACTTCAACCTGAATGCTTCAATCAAGTTGATGTTTAATGTAAAGACTGAATGTAACAAAAGGCATTAAACCTTTATGTGTAAGTACTTTCAGTTTTTGAATTTTAACTAAAAAAAAAATAAAAAGAGCTGTTACTCTAAAAGAAAGCTTTTCTACATTGCTTCTATTAGAGTATCTACAATCACCGATAATTTATTGCTTTCCCATTACCACTATATTTAATAATAATTGCATCCAAAAACTAAGAAAATAAATTGATAATAGTTGTAATATACTTGAATAAGAATATGTGATGTACATCATCCATGGCTCTGTCTCTTCCAAATGAAACCAACATAACAGTCAGTTTTCAGAAATGAAAAAGATGTCAAGAATATGTCTCTGTGATGTACATCATCCATGGCTCTGTCTCTTCCAAATGAAATCAACATTACAGTCAATTTCAGAACTGAAAAAGATGTCAAAAGAACATGTACTAAAATTTTATTGATATGTTTTGGCAAAGCACATAAATTGCAGACGTCTTATCTTACTAGACTCTTAATCTGCTAAACCACATCCAAGATCTGTTACAACTCCAGGTTCTGATAATGCTGTTCCTGTAATTTGTTCCACCAAAGACTACACAATTTATACACCAATCAGAAGCTTATTTCTTTAGTTGAATATTGAACTTTAACATGTGCAATGAACTGTAAAAGTTAAAGTTAATGAAAATCCTTTAAAAACACACAATGATGATTACATAAAAACATGAACGAGATCATGACTAGTTTCGAGTGCCTTGCGGCATTTTTTGACGAACAATAAGACGTGAAGAAAACCACCAGCTTATAAAGTGTGAAGTAATCAATCAGCAGAGCTGATATGGTCCTGTCAACAAAAGACAGGTGAGGAAGATTTGGACTGTTGTCAAAATTTAGAGTATGTCCTGTTTTTTTAAGCATGTGTCCCGATGGTGTAATTTATGTTGCTGGTTTTTATGGCTTTAATGTGTTCCTTGAGGTGCACCACTAGGGGGCGCTTTGATTCGCCAATAAATAAGACACTGCTATCCGATGCATTGTATACCGTAAATGGAGTTATTTTTGTAAATGTCAGGTTCAGAGTTTGTATTATTGCTTTTTTTTTTTGGTGTTAATAAACTGTCTGATAGCATTTTGGCTTTTCGAAGGTGATGGTAATATTGTACAACTTCAACTCATATTTGAGGTGTGAGAACATTTTAAAGGGTATGGAATAGTACATAGGCAGTAGCTTTGTTTTTCATTTTTTGTTTCTTGGGATTATATAAGATCTCCATTGATTGACTGATCATATTCATAAACTTGTGTGATCACTTTACCTTTGTGCTCAAGCAAGGCCTCGTTATAAGAAACGTAGAAGGCTCTTTTTATAGCCATGAAGATAATATTTCTTTTGTGATTGTTGGGAATGTGTGTGTCAAAATTTAACATGATGCCCAAATACAAAGGCTTGTAGTAAACTGCTGTACTGTCCTCCAAATGAGAGATGGCCGGCGGAAGTTTGAACTGCGCAGCCCTTCTGGTAGCTGATCAATTATGTTTTCCTGTCACAATGGATGCCGTCGTCTGTTTTCACTGAGAAAGACATGTTGATAATGCCAAATTAAAACTTCTCTCGACTATTTAGCGTTATTTCAATACCAGTTGCTAACAATAAGTATTTATATAAATAAATAAATATATATTATTTATAAATATAATGCTCTTTTGCAAAGTAACAAGCGATTACCGTAATGGCGACATCCTGTCATAAAATCAGACGGAAGTGCCTGACCAGACTAATCTATCATACATGCGCAGATCTCACAAAAACAGGGCGGCCATCTCTCATTTGGAGGACAATAGTGAGCTGTCACTCATTTTTGTTGATTAAGATATCTACGAAGACCAATGTTTGATCTTGTTCTTCCTCAATGGTGAAAACCATCTCCTCCACGATCTTGTTGAAGATGCTGCAGACCCTATTTCCACTATATTTAAGGACTATCAAGAATAAGCCTTTGACATAACATCAGTAGAACATTACTTCTGAGAGGATACTTATCAAGTTCATACCTATGATGTATGTCATTACAATCTCTGCAATAACCACGGAAGAAGGTAGGCCCATGAAACCTCCACATTCCTGCATCTAGAACTTACTATGAAATTGAAATATTTGTAGTTTGAATAAATGGGAAAAGACTACAAAAAGCTCATCGGTGTTTAATTGCTGGCTAATTTCTTCTTGTCTGATGTTATCAATTTTGTATATAATACCATGTTTAATCAAATCAAAGGAAATGCTGGTGAAAAGAGATTGGGCATCTAAGGATATCTTGCTGTAATTGTTGTCAATATGCAAGTCTTTTAAATTTTTGATAAATGATCTGATGTCTATTAGTGCCCATGGTGATTATAGGCTGAGAGACTTAAGTTTACTTTCGATGTGTTTGGACAATACCAAAGTCTCACATTCACGACAATTGATAATGGGTCTGATGGGAAAGAATTCAATCTGAATCCTTTTCTTATGAATTTTTGGCAAACTTGTGAGTTTTGGTGTGTTATACAGGTTTGCGCGACATGTATTTTTAAGCTTGCTACCAATAATCTTCCTGCTATAGAGCTTATCAATAAGTTTTTTTGATGGAAGATGCTAACCCGTTCTTGCTCATATCTAATTTCTTGATGGTCGGAGTTGTCTCAAGAAAATGCTCACACATTAACTTGTACTCGTCTTGATTCAGAATGACAACATTGCCTCCTTTAGGTAAATGAATGTCCTTATTGTTCCTCCATTGCTGTATAGCCTGCAGCTGTAGTGGGTTTAAAGGCGGTGCAGTATAGTGTGCTGATTGTGGAAACTGATGAACCTGTTGAATTTTCGTCAAATGTTGTTAGCTATTGTTGTATTAGTGCATCTCCTAATCCCAGACTCAAAAGCCCATGATGGTGTTAATGATGTTGAGTTTGGGTTTCCAATGGCGAAATCGGCTCTCTAACAAAACCTTTATTTGTCAGTCCATGAGCTTAAAGTTGATGTCATGGTTATATTCACCTACGAGTTGTGACCACTTCTTGATGCCGAGTGCCGCTAATTTCTTACAATGTCTTCCAGCAACTGAACAGTACTTTTTAATGGCTGCTTTTGCTGCCATTTGCAGAACAGTAATCATACTGGATTAGTAGGTCCATCTTTCTGTAAGAAGGTTCGCTCAATATCTGTAACCAATATTCACTTCTGAAAAATCAGTTTGAAATAAAAGTATCTTACCTCTTGTGTTCCATCATCTTTACATGCTTGTAATTTGAAGTTTTTAACTCCAAAAATAGCAATGACATGACCTTCTTTTCTAGAATCACAGGCACAATGTGGAAAAGATATTTCATTGTAGCCATCCAGTGTCCTGGCAAGCCGCAGATACTGTAAATAAAAATAAACTATTCTAATTTACATAATAAAATGTATGCTTTCTATTTTAAAATAAATAATGAAAAAAAAATTCAGTCATTTACATGATTATTAAAGTTCTCATAAATTTATCAAGGGAACAAAATCAGTTGATAATCACACCAATATATAAAATAATGACTTGGTAAAATATCAATCGTAGCCTAACCTCTGTTTATTAGATGACATACATTTTCATAGCAAACAGCAAAATTCAAACAAAAGAAATAGTTGCTTAATCTTTAAGATAAAAAAAAGCATTATATTATTTAGAAATGTTTAAAGTTAATTGTTTGTTATAATACTGAATTCACTAGTTTTAATTACTTATGTAACTGTGCAACTGGCTTTTCAATTACATATCACAATGAACATTATCATAGATATTAACATTATTACTATTAATATTTAACATCATTATTTAAATTTCAAATGTAATTCTATAATGGTTTTTCATTATATAATCTGAAGTAGAAAGTGTTAATTCTTATGAAAAATTCATTTATATGTGGTCTAATAAATGCAAGATATGCCAGGAGTAGCACTTCATCTCATAATTATTGTTTTTTGACAGTAAGTTTTAAGCAAATGAAATCACATTATGATTGTGAACATCTCCAAGGACAATACGAATGTTAATACATCATAATTAATCATGGATAAACTTCGTTCAAAACTGTTTTTTTTTTGTTTTTTTTATTGAGAAGGCAAATACTATATGTTATATCATTTACAAAAGGAATATATTGGCAGGTATTGAACAAATATGCAAGAATTTTACAAAAAAGAATTTATTTATTTCTCAAATAAATACTGCTATAGCTAGAAAACATTCATGAAAGAACAAGTATGATAATTAAAGCAGTTGGTGAATCAAAATGATAAATTAACTACATAATTACCTCAAACTTTCTGGAAGCATCTTGTAATGCTTTCAATTCATAAAGTTTATCTGCTGGCTTGATCTGCCCTCTATTGACATCATCCACAGCCTATAAACAATTTATAAGAGAAAAAATATAAATATATTTATCAGTGAAAATCTGCAAAATGATTAAAGAATCCAAAACTTAAAAAGATAATGAGATAATTTAAAATTAAAAAGAATTTCTAATATTTTAATGTTTTTTAATATTAATAAGTGCATAATGTGTTCTATATTAGTACGGAGTTTAAACTCTATAAATTTAAATTTTATTAATTTTTCTTTATATTAATCATACATACATAAATTTCCAGCACCTATAATACAGGAGTAATTATGTAATTACCCTACTAGGCTGGTTAACAAAAAACAAATAAATAATTACTACTAATTATCAAAGCATATTTTAAATCTACCTAAGCTAAAAGTAAAAATGTTCTTAACTGCAAAGTTCTTTAAAGTTTTATAGTTCTTTAAAAGAACGTCCTATCATTACTTTCCATACATTCCACATTTCCTCATTTATAAAAAATAAAACAACTATAAATTAAGGTTTCTCAAATTTTTAAGGACTTTTTGAAAACTTCTTAAAAAGTATTAAAATAAAATAAAAAAAAAATTAGGACTTTTCCTTTGACAGCTGAACTTTAAGCAAACCAGTGTTTTAGTTGTGACACTCATAACAGTTACAATTAAATTTGTAATATTTTATGGCAGAAGGGCAAATCTTAATTATATCAACTAAGATATGCAGGCAAACGTTTAAGAAATTCTTATTAAAATTTGTTTTTTTAATTTATTCATATGAAAATAAAGATCTAGAAACATCTGTGAAATACTTTTCAAAAAATGAAGCACTGGCTTGAAAAACTAAAGTATTTTTAAGATCTTCAAAATTTCAAAAAAACAAAAACAAAACAAAACATGAAAATCAATACTTTTAAGCCAATCAAACAAACTAAAATCTCAGGGACATTGCAAACATTGTAAACAAAAGCAACTGTATCCATTGCTGCTGCTACCTGCAAATTATAAATGCGCATGACTGGATTGGCAAAATAACAGGAAAATAGACAGTAATTTGTCATCTACCAAATATTGTATCTTCCATGAAAAAAATAAAAACAAAAATGAAAAAAAAAATTATTAACTATCTTTAGTTTAGAAAAAAAAAAAACTATGGAAGAAGCATGAGATCCCTCAATACATCCCTCCATACGTTAAATGCTGTTCAATGTACTATTGAGGTATTTGCTGTATGTGTCTGTCAT
>JAFIDM010012231.1:121397792-121416893 GCA_023159025.1 Thereuonema tuberculata | reverse complement strand
ATGACAGACACATACAGCAAATACCTCAATAGTACATTGAACAGCATGATGATTACTAAGTTAAAGGAGTTCAGCACAGAATGATCACTGAAATTTTCATTAGCTGAAATTTACAAGGTGCAAAGTTTAAATGGTAAACTTAAAAAAAAAAAAAAAAAAAATATTACACACAAAGAACAAGTGAATTTAAATGTTTCAATATCTCTTCTTTGTTGAGTGCAGTAACAATTTGCAATTTTTTATTTACTTATTGATTTATTTATTTTTACAGTGAAACACCCAAGAAAATGCTATCAGTTAGCTATATCTAAATGTGTGTGTGTTTATGTATTTCATTTTTTAATATATCTACAATCTCAATGACAGCCCAATTATTATTAATTATAAAAGACCAAAAATTCCACTATTGCTTTGATTATTACTTTTAATAATATTGTTAGCCACAGAAGGAATGAATGAATGAATGTTAGTCTGTGAAAGAATCTTTGAGCATTCCGCAAATAATTTATTAGCAACTTTTAAATCTCTTAAGGTTAATCCTACCGTTTGATAAGATTCAATTTACTTCGTCTTTTTCATCTTTTAACAGCTCAGTTCTTTTAATTTCTCTAGACAAATTATATTGCACTGAGGTCTGCCAAATTTCTCTAATTAAGAACTTACTGATATTATCTAGATTTTGGTTTATAGAGTTGAAAAGCAAAGTATAGTTGAGGAGATATTTTAGGCCTATACATCACAGTAATAATGTTCCAAATTGCAAAAATTAGTAAGTAACTTGGAAGTAACAAGTTGCTAAATACAGAAACTGTGCTTAAGGAGAGATGGGAATGTTTCTATGTTGATTGGCAGAGGTAAGACAATTGTTGCTATATTAAGTAATCACTTATTTTATGCAGGTTCACCACAAAGTATCGGAAATAAATTTGAAATACATAAAGATTTTTTCCACCTAAATAATCAGGGATTCTGCTCTTTGAAACTTACTTCAGTAAGTGGTAAAATTTTTTAACACAAATAGCACAAATTTAAAGAGAAGTTTTAAATGTGGTTAAATTAATACTATTAGTGAACTCTGAAGAATGTTGGATTTTAAAAATTCATAAAATTCAGAAGCATTCACATTCATATTAAGTGTAATGTTATTTAAAAAATAAAAAAAAAGGAATCATTATTTTTTAATGGGGGTAGATTGTTAACACGTAATATCCTGTATAAGTCTCAAAATTTTTTTAGCAAACCACTAGCAACATCAATGCTGGAAATCAACATTCTAAGAGAGTCTGCTCAGCTGTTGGTTAAGAATCACAGCTTATAATGAAAGCTTAGCATTTCATTTCCTTACAAAGCCACCCCAGGCAACATCAACAAATGGGCTGATCAGCCACTTCCTGGTAGCAGTTTTGCAGAATGACTGAAGACACCCAAGAAGACGCTCTGTACAGTACGACAGAGGTAAACAAGATGCATAAGAAGCTTTTGGGTGGGTCATGAAAATGTTTTTCTTACATTTACTGACTTTTTTTTTTCCATGAAACAAATTTATTCTGGATTTGTTTGTCATTGTAGATAAATTGTTTTTTTGTTCTCAATCAAGTATATAACACCAACAAAAAATACTGTGAATTAATTTTATAATTAAGTAATGGTAATAGTATAATTATCTAAAGAAAACATTCTTAAGTGTGGTTGCATATCAGGAAATTTTAAGGTAGTTAAGACGTCCAACATGAAAATGAAACCAAGATATAGGTAACATTCCAACTTTTAAGTATTAGGCTGCAAACCAAATAATAATTTGAAAAGACAGCAAATAGTCTAAACTTGCCAGAAAATTTAAAGTTTTCCTAAATTAATGCTTAGTAAACATGATAAGCCTAATTAAGAAGATTTGTGTGGTGGTGGCTTTTTTTTTTATTATATGATCCTCACATATCAGCCCTATTTTATCAAATTCAATAGGAAAATCACACATTAAGAAAAACAATTATGGATAATTTAATAGTTATTGAATTACAGATTTATAAGAAATAACTGAATTATCACTATATTTTATCAGTCCTTTTACTGCAGCCTGGTCTCTATCAAGATCAAAAGATTGCCCTTATAGTAACCTAAACTTATTTTAATTTCAGTTTCCTATTGTAAGTAAGCTTGATTATAGGATGCATATTACTTATTTTGGTCCTTTTCTCTCTCCAATGAAAATCAGTGGATGTCACATTTTTAAAACCAAACAACTAGATTCTTGTTAACTTTGATGATGTTAAATCATCAAAGTGTTTATTATTAGTTCTGGATGTAACAAGATATTATTATTATTTCAAGAAATTGTTGTATATAGGTTTTACTATATTAATGAAAAACTAAAGATTATTCACATAAAAACATTTATTAAAATTACAACTGACTTATGTTTGTAATTAAAACCATTTAGGTTCCTTTTAACCATCCCTTGTTATTCACTTCAGTAGTTCTAAATTTTTATTTTTATTCCTTTCTTCATATTATTAAGACTTAATACATTGTTCTTTATTATTATTCATAAATACAATAATCTACACTTTTATGTTAATCTAAACTGTTTTAAATAAGCTTTGGATCTTATACTACTCAGTGCAATATGATTTTGCAATCTTTTATATTTATTTAAATAAAATCTTAAATTTAGTGCTGCATGTTGGACTGTGTAATTTATTAAAGTAAATAGTTAAAACATTCATACCTGCCAGAAGAAGTAAGTCACAGCCAAATCGTCATGATTTAACGACAATTCTCTGGCTAGTGTGAATAGCCATTTACGAACCGTGATGCACGTTGATGTAGCTGTACTATAATTCTGTATATACAGGTTATGGGGAAACTCATTTGGCTGAAGTTTCCTTTCTATATAAAGAAAATAAAGATTTTAATTTACAATTCTCATTAACTGAAAAATATATTATTTATCAGCTGGAGATCTAATATATTCAAGAGTAAACCAATAATTATTCATAATGTAGATACACGAGGGCAGATACAGAAAATAGAAAAACAAAAACAAAGAAACAAAAATAATAACTAAAAGGTAACAAATTCTAAACCTTTTAATTGTTTGAATGTTTACTGTTATAGTAATTCAAATAACAAAAAATATTCACTTCTAAGCTGAGGACCGTCAACCTTCTATAATTAAAAAAATAAAATCATCACTATTAGGAATTTAAATCGAAGGTTCTTCATAATAAAATTTTAAAAGATCTATGAAAAAAAAAGCCTAGGCTAAAAGGGAAATTGTCTCGATAATGCTTTGCAGTTATATAGAGAATATTTGATATATACGTACTTACAACAATTTTTTTTTCAGCTGAAAAATATTTTATTTACTCAATTCAGTTTTATGTTACTGATATTGTTTTAATAATAATTCTGAAATGATGATTGTTAAAGCAGCTTCTTTCCAACGAAAGTAGGTAGATAGGTTTTGGAGTATTACTGAGGGTAAATCTGGCTGACGAGTCTTACCAATGACAAAACAGATGTCCCAGATTCCTGTCGATGATAGCTCAAAGTGTGAAAGCAAGCAACTGTGAATTTTATTGATTCCCATTTTTCATGTTAGTTCAGTTATAGGATTCAATCAAAAACAGTGATTATTAGAGAAAACTGTTACGGTTCAAGTGATTTCTAAAATCGTCACTGAAAACTAATCCTCACTTGCATTTGGAATGTTTTCCTCTCGCAGGTTATCAGCACTTTCCAAACTAAAAGGTGCCTGCATTATTGAACAATCAAATGGACATCCTTGACTCTAATGCTTTTATTAAGCTGCTAAGATCAATAACAAATGAAGTTTTCTGAAACTAAACTTGACATGTTTAAACAATCAAATTTAACAATTATCGTTTCAGGATTATGATTCTTTCCATTAGCAAAGAAATGCTTAGGTAATCTGATTTAGCAGACTTTGGGCATCATAGGTTAATCATAACTTATTATTATCAAGACTACAATATCTGGTAAAATATCCAACTGTCAACAAAGTCAGTCATGTTTTTGGAAATTAAATGAGTGAATCTGGGAATTTGTGAATTCCAATTAATGATAGAAAATAATGAATTGGTGCATTAAATGAAGCAACAGACTGCAACCGTGCAGTAAAAAGAGAAACAGTCTTCTCAACAAGACCACAGAAATTTAAAAAAAAAAAGACAACTGACAAGGTAAAGGGGATAAACAAGGTAATTTCATTAAGTTTGATAGTTTAAATGTTTCTTTGAGCATCCTCAGTAACAATTGAAAGAAACCTTAGTGAAAGAGAGCTTTTTAAAATAAAAAAAACAATATTATTTCGTTTATAATGAACCATTTGCCTTTTCCTTTTAATACAAGTATGGGCAAACGAGGCGTATTTTTTAAGTAAGTACCATTTTGAAATTCTGCCGCTGCAGCGCTGTGGCCGGTGTTCCGCGCATGCAGACTGTATACTTACATCTGTTGCCAAGCCACAGATGCCATTGCAGCAACAATCGATCGATTTTCTTTTGCATATTAAAATGCCTCCACTGATTGAGAATCCCACCGATTGTGAAATACGCGCTGTTATTCATTTTCTTAGTGCTAAAGGCGTGAAAGCAGTTGAAATTCACCGTCAGCTTTGTGAAGTGTACGGACAAAACATTATGAGTGATGGAATGATACGCAAATGGGTAAGAGCTTTCAAAGATGGCCGAAAGAATGTTCATGACGATGAATGGAGTGGGCAACCATCAGTGATCACTGACGATTTGTTGCTGAAAATCAACGAAAAAGTAATAGAGAACAGACACTTCTCGATTTCTTCACTATCAGAGAAATTCCCTGAAGTTTCAAGAAGTGTTATCTACGAAATTATTACCGAACGCTTAAACTATCGGAAATTGTGCTCACGATGGGTACCAAAAATGTTGACTGCAGCACACAAAACCCAACGTTTAGGCAGCGCCTTGACTTTTCTTGAGCGTTATGATGCCAAAGGTGACGATTACCTAAGCCAAATTGTCACAGGCGATGAAACATGGGTGGCCTGTGACACTGAATATTTAAACTTCACTGAAGTTTAAGCAGACAATTTCAGCCTGGAAAATCATGTGTATCGTGTTTTCGGACAGGAAGGGGGTGTTGCTTGTTGAATTTTTGCCTCGTGGTGACACAATAAATTCCGAAACATATTGTGAGACCTTAAAAAAACTGTGCCATACAATTCAAAACAAAAGGCGCGGCATGCTGAGTAAAGGGATCGTTTTGCTGCATGACAATGCCCGTCCACATGCGGCCAATAGAACTCAAAATCTCATCGCATCATTTGGCTGCGAACAATTTTATCATCCTCCATACAACCCCGATCTAGCTCCCAGTGACTACCATGTGTTTTTGCAACTGAAGAAGCATCTCGGAGGTAAGCACCACGATGACGACGATAGCCTCAAATTGGCCGTGTTGCAGTGGCTGACGGCGGCAAACTTCTATGATGCGGAATACAAAAACCTGTTGTTCGATATGATAAGTACCTTAATATTGGTGACAATTATGTGGAAAAGTAGATAAAAGTGTGGTCTTTCATGCAAAAATAAAATTGTTACAAAAAGTTTACTTGTTTTTTTAAAATATCAAAACGGTACTTACTTAAAAAACACACCTCGTTCATGAGGTCAACGAGAGCCACATTCTGGATTTTCATATACAGTATATATATATATATATATATATATATATAAAGATTCACACCATAGTCATGTTCCATAGTATTAAATACACAAATTCAAATTTAATTACCTTTTTACACACATCTTAATTGCTATATAAAGTATAAAAAATACATATATAAGAAAATAAACAAGGTAGTAAACCAATCACAATGCTTCGCAACGGCTTCTGATACGTAATTTATGTTGAATTATTTCTTTAATTTCCTTATAATTATAAATGATTGCTGCGAATGCAAAAGGCACAATTGTTGCGATTGTTGTGCTTAATAATAATTTAATGAGATTTTAATGATACTTGTCCACAGACAGACGGACAAAGCGGAATTAGTAGGCTTCCCATCAGAAGCCTAAAAATGAGAAAGAAAACACGAAATAATTGGTTCAAAATTTAATATATTTTTTTTTTTAATTCTTATATTTTTATTGAGAGATATTGATAGCTGCACTCAACCCAATGAAGAGCCGCATTTACCAACATCTGTTTTAATACAATGATTTTTTAATTTAATTAATTTTGTACTTACCAAAGTTATATTCTACAATTTCAAAGAGGGCAAAGTATTTAGATGACTCCTCCGACATGCCAATCTTCTCCACAACTAACTAAAATGCAAATAAGATGGTTTAAGTCAAAGTAATATCAATTCTACATACATTATGTCATTTTTCTTTACTGCTAAAACTACACAAGTGACCAATATGCCAGAAATAATAAAGCTGAGCCATTCAAAATTTGGCACAACATTTCTAACTAGGCCTTCATTCCTATAACAAATTTCTAGACAAAATTCTACAAATTAGTTTCTTTTCTGAAACCAAACTTTAACTTTCAAAATTATGAATTTACTAAAAAGTACTATGCGTAGTATTTTTAATAGGAAAAAAAAAATGAAAGATAAATATCAATTATTTCTATTTCATAAAAATATTTAATCTTATTAAAATGGACCATTACTTAGGTTGTTTCACAGGAAGAATGAACACAAATTGTAGACTGAAAATAAAAACCGGGCTAAGTGCCACAACAATCAATTTCCATTTTTTTGCTAAAATATGGTCTATGTGTCTAGGCCAGTGCGGTAAAAACCCGGCCATATGATATTCAGTCTGCAAGTACTTCAAACTTTAGCTAATTGTGAGACTTTCACTGTAGCCAGTTTTAGTTTTCACAAATATTTTTGCCGTTTTTTCTCAGAATTTGGCACTTAGCCCGGTTTTCATTTTCAGTCTGCAATTATCTTTCAGAGTAATATATTTTTTGATAATTCAGAAGGCTAACAAAATTTGGCCTAATTAGAAAAATGGCATATGTTGGAAGATGGAAAGCATAATAACTGATGCTAAGTAGACTGTCTTATAAACTGTAGGTCTGTCCTTATGGTTATGGATACCTTGAAACTGGATGGGAGACATAAACTAGAGTTTATAAATTATTATAAAGACAATTATAAAGAATCAAAATATGACTCTACTTAACCTATAGTTTAACTTCAGAAAGGGAAAAAAAAATCATTTACAAGATTCTTCTAAGCAGATTCTTTAGCAGTAGCCATTAGATTAGCAAATTACAGAAAATGTCTGATGAGACAAATAAGTGGCTGAGATATGTTTTATACATTTCTATCAGTTCTGAATATATAATGATTAAGCTATGGGATTGTGAAATAAAAATGAATATTAGAATAAATTGATCTTTCAACCAAATTGGCATATTTTAGTATTTAAGAATTAAAATTAATTAAACTTTAATTAATCGATAAAAGTCATTTTAAAGTCTTAAGTTATTATCAGGCAACTGATATAAACCTAATCAAGTTTTGATGCTTCTTTAAATAAAGATTGAACAAAAACTAAAGAACAGCAGAGGGAAAGGAAAATGATTTCCTGTTCACTGAGAAATTTATTATTATTTATCAGAAAATCAATCAGCTTAGCAAATGCAAGGAAATAATGAAGTCTTATGCATTTCTTGAAATTTAGGAATCTTGGGAAAGATAATTTTTCTTTCTTTTTAAAATCATAATATTAAGAAATGAAGTGCAGATAACTGTTAAGTGTATTTTTAGCATATTCGTGGTTATATCAGTCAACCACTGGTAATATTTTCAAGCACAATAAAAGCAGTTAACATAATTATTAAATTAACAACATAAGAAAAAGACATTCTTTGAGAGTTTCACTGCCAATGGTTAAATAAGAAAGTTTACATCAAAATACTAAAATAGATGTGGATAATAAAAGTAGAAAGAGTGAAGTAGATAAGACAAGTCTGTAGTTTTGCCTACTTTATTTATAAATGTAGACTTAAATGATAAATAATATATATAAAGTATAATAAACCCAGGAATAATGGGTTTATTAAACTTTATTATTGAAAAAATATTATAACAATAAGGAATTTGATATCTGTAAAATAAAAATGAACACTTCTAAATTCCCAAGATTTCCAGTAGCCTTTTATTGGTTACATTAGTTCTCTGCTGAATGTAGTTTGAAAGTTGCCAATAGCAAAAACCAAAGTATACAAAAAAAAAAGAAAAAAAAAGCTAATGTAAATAGAGAGAGAACTATACAGCATGAAAGATGAAACACTACTAAAGAAAGTAATAAAACGCAAGTCTTAAAGAAAATGAAACTTAGGACGACTTAGAAACAGAATATTAATATAACTTTGATGTTAAAACAAGCTCAAGGCTCATTTATCATAGAGATACTCAATGTATATCTAAATAAATTAAACTTTTATAATAAATAAATAAATAAATAAATAAATAAATAAATAAATAAATGCATCTTACCCTAAACACTTCTTCAGTGATACTATTTTTTCGTATTGTAATTACAACAACATTTCGATCAGGAAGCAACACTTTTAAGTCGACTTCGGCTGAACTACCCTGCAAATTCAAAATAGGTTAGGTTTTAATTCAAAAGCTATTTTTTTTTTAAAAAAAAACAAGTTTAACAATCTTTAACTTATCTAAGTTCAATAATTAATGTGTACTTCAAAACAATTTTTTTAATGAAATTTCATTTTAACATTATTTTATTCATTAATGGAACTGGTAAGGAGCTTGAATGTATTTTTATACACAGGAAGTCTGTCCTAAGTAAATTATCCTTCCATACTCTGAACTCTGGAGTCGTTCCCCTTCATCATTCTGATGATCACATATTAACTGTTATTCAAACCATGATATGTTTGAATTTTTTACAGAAATAAGTTTTGTACAGATTTACGGCATTTATAAGAGAATTAAGTTTCACTACCAAAGGCTAATATTTCTTATTTTTCAAAAATTTTATACTTAAATTGTAGTCCATTTTGGAAAATAGTCACAAGAATTGAACCAATTTCACTTATGCCAACCATACCCATAAAAATAACATTTAGTTCCATAATAGGAATGTCGGAATATTAATCAATGAATCCAATATGAACTTATACAAGGCATAGATTATCATAACAATGCATTTAATTATAATGCTTCATCAATTTGCTTAAAATCAGTAAAAAACACAGAGTTAAAAGTGAAAATGAATTACTAAATATCATTCATTCTTATACAATCAACAGTAAGCATTTCTAAAATTCTTACAGTATTTGAGAATAATAAAATCTTGTAGTATATTCAAAAAATATACTATTTCTAAAACTGATCTACTTTCAAGGTCCTTTGCCAGTGATATTTTAACATTGTTGATAAGAATAACATTTTCTTTTACAGTGTACAATAGCATAAGCAAGAACAATGGAAATTTACTTATTGCTAGAATTCCAATTTTTACATAACAGAGCAATTAAATAGAAACAATTTTTAATTTGTAATGATATGCTGTTCTGTTGGCAAAAGCTTTTCAATCATTAATTTAAATACAAAAATTAAATTTAAAAAAATTGGATGAAAGAGGAGAAAGTGTATGTAAATGGAAATCTAATAGAAATTTTCCAAATAAAACAACGTTAATAAATGTAAATAATTTATTTATTTTCAGAAAAGCTAAGAGAAGGGTGTTACAGCATAAAGGAATCCAGGTTAATTATTTATTAATTGAATGAACTAAAAGAACACTAGATAAAGGGTAACAGGGAAAGTTCATTTCATGTCAGATAGGTGTAAAGAAATTATTAAAACTGTATAGATATATTAAATTGTAAGTAATATATTTTTTGACAAGAATAATCAATCCTGAATGTTTCTATAATTTTTAATGATATACTTAAAATAATCTTGGTTTGTTGTCCATTAGTTTTACAAAGTGTAATTTCCACATTTCTGAATGTTACTATGATTTCAGATCCTTCTAAATCTACTTATACAAAATACAAGTTTACAAAAAAAAAAACTTGACAGCATTTGAGTTTGACAATGTACAACTACTCAACTGAAATTTATCATAAAGCTGGAAGAGAGAAAAGAGCAGAAATTGAAGAAATCTCTTCTGAGTAAGTAGACAGGACTTCAACTACAGCAGTATTCAGAATTATCATTCTCAGTAAGTATTTAAAAAGGATTGTGAAACTACTTTTTTGTCATGCTTACATGGATTCATGGATCCTCCATTTAGAAAAACAACTATTAACCTACATTACTGTAATGCAAGTGGAAATTATCATAATCTAGTACGACAATGAAAGACTGTTTGTGGCTTTAAAGACATGCTCATCTTTTGCCTCTTTTCAATATTTTCAATCTTTTCCAAACATCTATCCTCTGCAGATTCTTTCCAATGTTATGAAATCATAATATGGTAAATAATAAACAAGTGAATGAAGATAACATTTTTATTGATAAACTTGGAATGGATTGTTTTTTCCAAAAAAAAAAATGGCTCATAAACATTGCAAAAATCTTTAATCATAGAAAACAAAAATGCAACATCCAGAAACAGTAATGGCAGAAAACTGAAATTTGGCAATGAAGGCCGGGTGAGTGAATCAAGTGTATGATCACAAACAACACAATATGCCATGGTGTATGCAATACAGAGGATCCAAAGTGTGACACTGAACCCAACACTACTATGTGGTATACCCATCTCGTGCTGTAATGCAAGTTCGCACTTTGGTATGTGTACAATTGTAGTTTAATATTTTCTGGAGAATGTCATTCCATGTTTGTTCAACCAGCAGGCATAAACTGGTGAGGTTCACAGCCACTGTTTGGACATGAGAAACATCATCCCATTCAGTCCCAGACATGCTTGATCAGAGAGGTCAGGTGCCCAAGCTGGCCATGATAGTTTCCAGACACGCTGTTGTGTACTTTGAATCA
Source organism: Thereuonema tuberculata (assembly GCA_023159025.1). Taxonomy (NCBI): domain Eukaryota; kingdom Metazoa; phylum Arthropoda; class Chilopoda; order Scutigeromorpha; family Scutigeridae; genus Thereuonema; species Thereuonema tuberculata. Next base: position 121,405,891 of record JAFIDM010012231.1, on the reverse strand, counting down.
TAAGACGTACATGTTAAAAGTTGGAAAACACATCCCCATATTACATAGGAAAGGTATCACAGCTGGTTGGATGATATTCTTGATTTATGAAGCAGCAGTCAATGTCCCTTCCAGAAACATCAGACATGTAGGACCATTGCCTACATTCCCATACCAGAACATCCGGAATGGGCCCTATGTGGCTCAGCCAAATACAAGCAACAAGTTGCCTCTCTCCAGGTCTCCATTGGAAAACTATCCAACTATCACTCATCTATAGACAGAAACCATTTTCTTCACTGAAGACTCCAGGCATTCATTCTTCCCTCAATCAGCCTATCCTTGGCATAACTGGAGGTGTGATGGCAATGATGAGGAATAAGTGGTTGTCATGGCAAAGGAACTAAGTAGTTTTGCTTCCAAGAGAAGATTGTGGATTATTCCAATGGCTATCTCTGGTGTGCTCAGATATAGCATGCTGTGTCTGTTCAGTCTGTCAACCTATAGATGTGCTGGTCTTTATGCACATTAATTCACCTGGGATATACAGAACCAGGTTTCTGTGTGAGTACTCTATCCTCCGGCATCAACATCACTGCACTGATCAAGTCTGATCCTTCCCACAATTTGACGGTACAACCATTCTACTTCCCCTTGTTCTAGTATATGACCTTGCTCAAACTCTAATAATTAACTATATGAATTGGCCATGATTCCATCTTCCAGGCATAATGCACAGTTGCAAGAATACAAAACACATGGATGCAATGACAAAAAAAAAAAAAAAATGAAAAAATATTGAAATGGTTCTGTGCTATCTACAGGCACTCAAATAACGTTGGGACATACAACTTTTGTTGCTACTTGAAGACTGATAGGGTGCACAGAGGCATTCTGTTTATGATCATACAAATCACTCACCTACACAAGTTTCCTCACAAAATTTATCTTTCCGATGTTACTCCTTTTGTGTGTTGCATTTTCCTTTTCTGTCAGTGTATTTAATAAATGATTTAATTAAGAATTAAGTGTCATCAAGGTAAATGGCATGATCTACATTTTTCTACAAATTGTTGATTATTTATCCTACTTAATTTAATGGTAAAGGAAGAAATTTCTTTAAACATAACAGACAAAAACAACAACAAGAATTTTAGTTGTAAAGGTTATTTTTATTATGTAAGCTTATATTTCTGGTTTAAAAAAGTATATACAATAAACATGAATCTTCTACTAACGCTATTCTTAATTAATTCATTACACTCTGAATTTGAATGAAAATAATACATAATTCATTCCGCTTAATTTTACTATTGAAATTACTTTGATTAAAATCATGTGGTTTAAATTGGTTTCCTTTTCTGTAAGTAAACTTTAGGGAGTGGGAAGGAGAAAAAAAAAAAATCTTACCTGTTCTTCATCAGAATCTGTGATAAATTCTTGCATTATATCGCTCTCCACAATGACTCGAACAGCACATACTGAAAATATCAAATTAAGAAGTAATGATTTATAGTTTGCAATATACTTTTTTAAATATATTTTAAATAAACTATTTCAATTTAAAAACTTAAGTTAATTATTTTTTTATTTTTTTTTACCCTCAAGTTATTTTTAAATACAATGACAAATCTAAGTTAAAATTATTATTAAATAAATATTAAATAAATTACTATGACTTAAATTAAGATTCTGTAAATGACAGCATGTTGTCAGTTAAAAACAAAATTATTCTTCCAAAATTGAAGGAAAAAATTCTTCTTGCAAGATACTGGAACACTAACAACTGCATCTTTTATCACAAACGTCCATAATTTTGCTGTAATACCACACATTAAAAAATATCTAGAATAATATTAGACAACTTCTACTTAATATCTATAGATATTAACTCAATCTTTGAATTTCTTAATGTTTTTCCTAAAGCTGATTAACTTGTATAACAAGTATATTATTATATAAGATAAATTTTATGAATTTCATGGAACTATAGACATTTTTATCAAAACTGGATCACTCCACACTAAGTCGAGATTCAACATGAAAGCTTATTTTGGGCTTTTTTCCTTCATTTTCGAAGGACCATACGACTAAAAGAAAAAGTTTCTCAGAATGCAGTAAATTGACCAAGAATTTATTTAAAATCTGACGATGCTGTGATATGAAAGAATCCTCTAGTTAATTTAACTATAATTTTCTAATTAATTTATTTTAGAAGATTTTAATTACTTAAAAGAAGTAAAAGAAGAACTTTAATTCTTGTTTTCAATTTGCAATGAAAACAAATGACTGATATCTATCAGGCTGCTATTTCTCAACTAATGGGAAAATCGTTACAGATTAAGATGTATTCACTGGCAAACACAGTAATACTAATTATAAAATTTTATCACATTGAAAAACAAAATACAACTTAAAGAAAACAGTGCAAATAGAAATGTTATAAATAATTTGGCGACTATCATATCAACCAATTTCATAGTTCTATTCAAAAAGTTAAAATTTGAATTTCCAAAGATTCTACTAAAAATGGAATACCAAGTAGTAACTTAAATACTTACTATTAAACTTTATCATTAAATATATTAATTAAGATAACTTGCCTTTTTCAAGATATTGTTCTAATCCTCTCCTTCGTGTGTCGAGCTGTTGTTCTGATAAAGAAAATGGCCACTTTCCTGGCAATTTTGGAAATGTGAAATCGCTAAATTCCCGCTTTAAATTATTGTGTAACGTTGAAAATTCGCGATACCTCCTGGAGCATAAATGACGTCCAGCCATGTAAATGTTGAACACCTGTTATTAACAAAAATATTTTGTTTTGTTAGAAATTAGGAAATCCAGGAATCTGACTGAGCATAAAATAAATTTTTCTAATCATGCTGATCAAATAAATGATTAATATTTTGTTTTTAAGTCGCAGAAAATACAAGAATAATGTTAAAATTTTAAAAACTGTCAATAAAAGAAAAGAATTTGATTTTTACTTTCAACTAAAATGTGAAAATTTAACGAAAATTTCAACTCAAAACTCACTGCAAATTTTTCTCCATTTTTCTCAATCCAGTTGTAATCTGGAATAGATATGGGTAATGATCGTTTCTCACTATAATCTACATACGAGTAACCAGTTGTTTCGTCATTTGGCTCAAGTCTTTCAGCTTCCTGAAAAGGAAATAAAAATAAAAATTAGTACAATTTAACACTTAGTGTTGTAAAGGGATAAAGAACTTTTGTTTTGAAATCCTTTCAGGTGTTTTCATATAATAACTTACAATGTAATCCTAATGACAATTTTTTTTTTTAATAATTTACAACACTCTTAATAATGAGATTACAAGGCAATTGCATTTGTATTAAAATATATTTTTTACTGAATAAAACTGGAGGAGAGGGATGGAAAAAAAAAAGAGACTGAGATGGAAAACATTTCTCTTATTTTACACCTGCCAAATGACATTCCTTTTCTATGAAAACAGAGCACCTCGACTACTGTGCACCTATCATCACCACAATTTCCACTTGCAAAACTTTTGGATTTGAATACTTTTTCAAATTCCAATTTTCTCCAGAACAAAACTCTACGAAAGGTTCCAATTAGTTAATGGACTAAATGAAGCATCCACTTACACAAGAATCAATACATAACAGAACTATGACTACGAATTTCTTGGCAGTATCACTGGCTTTTACTAATCAATGGCATCATATCATTAGCTGTGAGTTATCCTTATTGTGTGATATGATACAACTTTTGTTATTTGGAGTACAATTGATTCGCGATAATCTGACATTTGACAGTCCGACATGTTCGATAGTCCGACGCGGGTTGGTTCGAAAACTGACCCGATTCAGGCGGTCACGGAGGTGAAATGCACAATCACTTGCGATGAAGGTATGTCGGCTGCAAACACTTTGATATGTTGGTGTGAGGAGAGGGAACTCGACTACGAGAACATTTTAATGTTAAAAGATATTCAAGGAAAAACCATGACAGACTCTTTATGTAAGAAGAAACAAAAAACGATTACAGATTTTTTTAAGCCTTAAATACATATGTACGTATTTTTATTTTAAGACATAAAATTATATTTTACATTAGATACTGTAATTTTATTTTTTTAAGTATTACATACATATATATTCATTTATGTAAAACTATGCCTAATGAGTTTTTTTTTATATCCTCAATGGCCGTAAAATATGTACTCAATATGTATAGTAACAATATATGTACTGTAGTACATAACTTAAATTTTCTTGCCTTAGAAGTCAACATTCAGTTTTAAAAAATCAACCTTTGATAATCCGACAACCCCTTGGTCCCGTAACTGTCAAATTATCGCAAGTCAACTGTATTGTGATTGCCAATACTGTGGACATATTGGACTGTATGGATGGTGAGAGGTAGTACATCTTGATTCAGAGGAGGTTTGAGAGACAAAGTCACTGAATTTTTGTTGTCGTTGTTAGGTTCCATCAAGTCGTCTACGACTTCTGGTGACCTCATGTACTAAGGCTCTCCAAACAGATCTATCATTTGCAGCATATCTTAGTTGTTGCAAAGAATTCCCGGTAGCTTCCTTTATATCTTCCAACCATCTTCTTCGTTGTCTTCCTCTTCTTCTCTTCCCCTCTACCTTCCCAAGCATGATTATCTTTTCAATGGAATTATCCGCTCTCATAATGTGGCCAAAATAGGATAGTTTTTGCCTTAAAATCAATGCTTCCAACGAATAGATTGGCTGAATCTGATCTAAAACCCATTTGTTAGTCTTCCTTGCAGTCCATGGTACTCTCAGAAGTCTTCTCCAGCACCAGAGTTCAAAGGAGTCGATTTTCTTTCTTTCCCTCTTTCGCATTGTCCAACTCTCACAACCGTACATCATCACGGGAAAAACCATTGCTTTCACAATCCTAATCTTGGTAGATTTAGAGATGTCTCTGTCTTTCATTATTTTCTCCAGGTTCGACATTGCTCGCCGGCCCAACAAGATTCTTTTCCCTATATCTTCTGTGCATCCTCCATCCTCATCCAGTCTAGATCCCAGAAAATCAAAGTGTGAGACTTTCTCTATCACCTCATCTCCGATTTTTAGCGCTCCTAATTTTTCCTGTTGTCATGATCTTCGTTTTCTTAATGTTCAATCTAAGTCCAAATTTTAAGCTTTCATCTTTTACAATGCCGAGAAGAAATTCTATGTCTTTTTCATTTTCTGCCAACAGGGTGGTATCATCTGCATATCTTAAGTTGTTAATCTTAATTCCTCCAATCTTCACACCAGCCCTTGATTCCTCTAGTCCTGCTCTTCTCATAATATGTTCGCTGTACAGGTAAGTCACTGAATATATATATATATTTCATTATAACTAAGTACACTCATTTTATTGATAAAATAATATTAACTTGATAGTTTCAGGTAAATCTGTTCCCAAAGTTTTTAAAAAAGTAATCATTAAAATAATTAAACGCACAATTCAATATTTACCCAAAAAAAAAAAAAGAAATCTTGCTGGAAAATGTTCTAAAATAATCTAAGTCTATTAAGAAGTAGAATGTATAAGCTTAGATTTCTATAATACACCAATGACTCCATATACTATTTTGCCTGTTTCAATTATAGGCCTATAGCATTTGAATGTCTTTGCAAGCAATGGCAAAAAGAAAAAATCTCTTGCTTTAAATTTTGTCCAAAATCAAATGATCTAATTAACTGTTCAACAAGCTATGACAAGACAAATTCCAGAGGAAATTGACTGGAAGAATGTATGATCTCATACTATGCAATCAAAAATATCCAGACACCCCTCTACAACAGGGAAGCCTAGATGGCTCATACCAGTGTAAAAGGTGACAGGGAGTCGTGTGCACACTATATCATCTGCCTCTGAAGGAAGGGTTTGAGTGTGGCAAATGCCCTGGGAATGATATTTGCCATCATGTATAGTACCCACAGTGAAATTTGGAGGAATTGGCATTATGTGTGTGTGGGGTGTTTCTTCACGAAATGGACTTCTTGTATCATTGCATGACAATGTAAATGCAGAAGGAAACAAGGGCAATTTGCACATTGCCTACGCTAGAAGATCACTTCAGTGATAACCATTGCCTCTGCCAGTACGGTAACGCTCAGTGTCATAAGTGAGGTCTTAGTGGGAATGGTTTATGGACAAAAAGGTCAGAAATGGACTGGCCTGCCCAGAGTCCCAATCTGAACTGCATCAAACACCAATGGAAGGAACATGACTTTGCAACAGACCCTAACTTCCCACATCACAACGTGTTCTGGATTCAACTCTTTAGAAAGAATGGACTGCCATTCCTCCAGAGAAGTTCAGACAATTGGTGGAAAGTCTCCCCAGCAGTCATAGCTGTGATAAAAGTGAAAGGAATACTAATGTTCACTACTAGGGAGTGTATCACAACGAAAGTCTGACTACGGTTTCGGATATATGTCTGGGTATTTTGATCCCAGGAAAAGCCTGACTACGGTTTCAGATAGGTGCCTGGATATTTTTGATCACAGTGTAGATAAAGTTAATAGTTATTCTGAGTATACAATATTTGATCTGTGTATACAATACATGGAGAATACAGAAAAAATGTTAATCATGCAAATCCATAGAATGTGGGAATTCATGAATCCTTAGAAGTTTTTGTGAAAAATAATACAAAACATGGAGAAATTCCTAATGTTCCAGACTAAATCTCAAATAGTCTGGAATTAGAGGAAATCTATAACACATTTCAATGAAAATCAATGCAGGTGTTTTGAATAGCCATGCATTCTAATGAAGTGGGACAACTATGTCTTTACATTCTGTGACTTTTTTTTTTTAATTATGAAGCAAATGTTGCCTAGTTGCATGTTTTGAATGAAACAATACTTCAATTAACACACAGACTCTGTGCAGATTAACTTAGATAACCCTCAGCATTTAAAAGGAAATATAGGCAAGATTCTGCTAATAAATTCTGAGCAGATGTTGATGTTTGAAAACATTTTTATGTACTATATGTCATACAATACATTAACACTTTTGACACCAAGCACAATAAATTCAATCTTTTATAACCTTTTCAGAATCCATAAGATAACAAATCCATTCACATCGTAAAAAATACATATTTTATTTATTAATTCAGAAGCAAACTTAAAGTATCATCTTGAAAACTAACGAAGTAAACTGAAAGTATTTAGTAAAGTGAATTTTAATTGCACACTCCCAGTCCTTCAGCTGTCAACTAATACATTCTTTATGCACGCTGGACAACAATTTTAATACAGTATTTAACGTGTCTAAATAGTAAATATTACAGTGTTGGCATAATTCTGTGACTTTTCGATTCCACATTACCTCACTGCCTTAGTTGGTAAACTATTTATCATAAATTGAACAACTAAATTATTAATACACAACGTTAGTAATGTTTTCTTTACAAAAATAAATAAAATTATAATAAAATTATTCTCTTTTAATTTACAGTTTCAAACGTTTGCCCAAGCTGTATGCAGAGTATAAGAGTATCTTTTATAATTCACAACATAATCTAATCAGATTCCAAATCTGACTTGATTTATGCAGGGGACACAAGGAATATTTAACAAATAACTTCATATCTCTCTCTCTCTCTCTCTCTCTCTCTCTCTATATATATATATATATATATATATAGAAGTACATTGGCTATCCAGAGGAGCAGGAGAGGATTTTGGAGCTTTCAAAGTTAATGCAGGTTTCGTAAATATTTTAATGTGAAAAAGAATCCAAATTTTTCATGATTTACTGGCATATCTTTTCAATATTTTTTAGAAGTATTAACTACTTAATGTTTCATTGTAAGACATCATTCTCTCAAAGAGTGATGAAAAGATTGAATCACTTAATCAGAACTTTGATCTTCTAATATTATTCAAACAAGCATTTGTTAAGTCCTTGGACAAATATTTTTTATTAGATTTTTTCTGTTCTTACCAAAAGAGCACAATGCACATTAACAGTTGCCAAGTATCCAACTTTGTTTGGTAAAAAATTTACAGTTGACTTTATAGAGAAAACAGCTGACAATATATCTCATAATTTCTTAATTCATTCTAGTAAAATCATAAGTTATCTTC
>JAFIDM010012231.1:121339712-121352259 GCA_023159025.1 Thereuonema tuberculata | reverse complement strand
CACACACACACACACACACACACACACACACACACACACACACACACGCATTTCGAACAGTTTCATATGATGCAGTGTGCGTCATAGCAGGGATGCCGCCTATCGATCTCTTAGCAAGTGAGAGAAGCGCGATATGCAGTGGTATTCGGGAACGTCGTGACGCTCACCGATCCAAGATCAGGAAGGCCGTGAAAAGCAAGACAACGGAAAGATGGCAGAGACGATGGGATTCATCGACCAGTGGAAGATGGACTCATAATCTTATACCTAATATTGCAACGTGGATGGAAAGAAAGCATGGTGAGGTGGATCACTACCTGACTCAGCTATTAAGTGGCCATGGTTGTTTTCTGGCGTACCAGAGGCGCTTCGGAATTGTCGACAGTGCGTCATGTCCGACTTGCCAGTTCTTGGACGAGGATGTGGAGCATGTCTTCTTTGTCTGCCCACGCTTCCATGAAGATAGAAATGAGCTGAAGAAATTCCTTCGACAGCGTGTGACTCCAGAGAACATCGTTGGCTTGATGACTATCTCCCAGGCTAATTGGACGGCAGTGGCTGACTATGCTGCCACTATTATACGGAAACTTCGTATGGCTGAGAAAATGAGACTTGATCAGTTGCGAAATGATACATGAGTCGGACTTTTAGTCATTCTGCCCTACGCGATGTAGTACCTGACGGTGGTTCCGTGTAGGGTGTTTTGGAAGTCGGACGTAGGGTTTTAGTGAGTAGTAGTCTTTTATGACTGAGTCTCACATTACCAATTCCTTGGTATGCGTAAATGCATTTCCCCCGTCCTTAAAAAAAAAAACACACACACACACACACACACACACACACACACACACACATACATACATACAAATACAATTCGTTGTTAATATTTGAATAAGTTTATACACATATAATCTCAGTTAATAGAAATTTCTATTTATTTTATCCTTTTCTCTTTAACTTGTTAATATCGATTATATTTATTTTTTATCTTTGTAACATTGCATTTTTTTTAATCAATTATTAGATTACAAATCTCTTTTTCATCTATTACCATATTCTTTCAGTAAACCTATAAGGAAAGAATTGTTCTGGTGCGTTACCTGATAGTTTTCTAACGTATTCTAAACTCCTATTTCCTGTTCCGTATTTAATATCTTCCAATCCCTTTTACAATTTTACCTATTAACTATAGTGTTACTTTATTACTCCATACTATCATTCGATTTAATATTATTATTTTCCCCTCCCTTCAATATCTAGAGTCAAACCATAAACTATAGATGTAAATAATGAGCCTAATTACTTTGTAATCTCCTTCATTTCTTCTATACAACATGTCATTACTCAAAGACTCATCTCCGGATTATTCCTCTGATTCTCTTTTCTTTTTATCTCAAAATATTCGGAATATCAATGCAAATTGGGATCTTTTACTTTATAACTTAGAAACACTTAAAAAATTTCCAGATTTCCTTCTTCTAACTAAACTGGGCTACGTATCTGATGTTGAACATTATTCTGTAGTCTCAGTTAATAGAAATGACAAAAAAAGTGGGGGAGTGGCTTTTTATTATAAAGATAAGTTTAATATCAAGGTATTAAGTGAATTCTCTTTTATCAATATGGACTTAGAATGTATTTGCTGCTCAATAAATAAAGAGTTATATTGGTAGGCATTTACAGACCGCCTTCTGGAAATATTCTTCATTTTCATAATTATATTGATTCGATTTCACAACTTATTAGTCAAAATCAAAAAAGAGGAATATTTAAGGGCGATTTTAACATTAACTTCCTGAATTCAAATGACAAAAATGTCGTAGATATTCTAACAACAATGAATTGTTATTCTTTCTTTCCACTTATTGATTCTCCAATCTGTCACTCTATCTCACACTCATCTCACTCACTTCTTGATCAAATCTTTACTAATTTTCCGATTCAAACTAAAGGTATCTTTCACGCTTTCATTACTGACCACGATCCGGTATTTTTCACGACAAAACTTTCAGATTTACTTAAAATTTTCTCGTTTAAAAGAGCGACGAAAATGAAAAATCGCAAATTCTCCATTAATAACATAAATAAATTTAAAGAATATTTACAGTCAATTAACTGGGCTGAAGAAATGGAAAACGTAACCTCTACGGAACACTCCGTTTCAATCTTCAACGAACTCTTTTTCTCAGGATTAAACAAATATTTCTCTCTTATCTCCCAAAATAATTCCACAATAAATAAGAAACCATGGATATCCTTTGAACTTTTAAAAAATATCCATCACAAAAATAATATAATATATATATATAATATTTATATATATAATATATAAATCGTATAAGAAAAATCCTACACCGCAAAACTAGAACAACTTAAAGTCATACGGAATGAATTAAAGTCACAAATTAGAGCTTCCAAGGAAAATTATTACGAAAATCTATTTAATGATAATCTCTCTGTAAAAGAAAAGTGGAATAATATCAACAAATTAATATCTAACCACAGAAAACCAAAATGTCCGTCTAATCTTATTATAGAAAACAACTTAAGGAAAACCGAGCAAAACTAAGTAAATTTCTTAACATCCTTCTATCAAATATTCCTTTCAGCACACCAGATAAAAATGTACATCCCATTTTGAACAATCCAAGTCCTTCCTCCTTCTTTCTATCTCCTACTTACCCTCATGAAGTTAAACAAGCTATCCAATCACTATCCAACAAAACTTCTGGTCCTGATGAGATCTCCCCATACCTTCTCAAACAGATCGTGGATGACATTGCACTCCCTCTTTCTCTTATTTTTAATATCTCAATATCTGAAGGTGTCTTTCCTTCTTCCTTCAAACAAGCGAAAGTTGTTCCGTTATGGAAAGCAGGAGATGTCAACACTCTAACCAACTACCGTCCTATCTCAGTGATAAACTCTTTTTCAAAAGTATTTGAAAAATTATACCACAGCAAACTTTCTATCTATATATCAAAAAGAAAAGTCATTGCGCCACAACAACATGGGTTTATTACAGGGAAAAATACCGAAACTGCACTTATTGAACTCTCAGAGTTTATCACAGAGAATATGGCGGCAATTAAGATCGTCTTAGGTCTCTTCTTGGACTTGAAAAGGCCTTTGACTCAATTAATATCAATATTTTACTCCAAAAATTGGAACATATGGGTATTAGAGGCCCACCTCTTACATGGCTCTCTTCATATCTAGCACAAAGACAATATCAGCTGAACATAAACGGATATTCCTCTTCAGTATATCACAAGTCGACAGGTTTACCCCAAGGATCTATCCTTTCTCCTCTTCTCCTTAATTTATTTATAAACGACCTCATTCTCACATCACCTGCTCCCAAATGCATCTTCTACGCCGATGACGGAACCCTTCTATTTGCTGATAAAAAAGTAGAAAACCTCAAGCACGAGGTCCAGTGCTCACTTTTCTATCTCGAATCTTGGCTGTCCTCAAACGACCTTACTTTAAATACACCAAAACGGTTTATATGTTTTTCTATCAAAGAAATAAAATACTCAAATCTGACAGTTTCTCTATCACTTATAACAACTCCTTATTACAAGAAGTCCAATCCTTCAGATATTTAGGTGTTACTCTTTCATACGATCTGTCATGGAATCTCCATGCACAACAAATCGCTCATGAAGTCTCAAAAATGTGGGCATCATTAGGAAACTTTATTTTCTTCCTAGGCAAATACTTCTGAGTCTACATTGGTCACTAATTCATACAAACTTGTGTTATGGTGTAATCATTTGGGGTACCACTGCCAAATTTCAAGAAAAAATGTTACTCAAAGTTCAAAAGCATTTCCTAAGATTCCTTGATAAAAAACCCCGCTACTCTACCCAATCCCTCTGGACAAAATATAAAATAATTCCTTTCAATCATATCTATAAGCTTCAGTTGGCTCTCTTCACCTATAAAACTATCAATAAAAACTATGTTCTTCAATTACTTGAAATCTAAACCCCATTCCCATTCTTATAAAACTAGACTCAATCTGTTCTTCTACTAACAAAAACAAGATCGAACTATCAAAGGAGAGCAGTCAGTTATTCAGCTCCTCTAAATTGGCTTAAAACTCCAAAGGAAATTCGTGATTGCTCTTCTCTGGCACAATTTAAAAGAAAACTTAAACAACACTTTTATACTCAACTCAATCCTAATAAATCCTCATAGATATATAATTCCTCATTTTACATAAATCCAGTAATTGATTGTATTCTCTCCTCTATCCTCTTTCTTCCCACTCCCTCCTTTTTTTTTCTTTTCTCTTTACTCTATCTAGGTAAGCGCAATCAGTCCAATTTTATTTCATATTAATAATTTCCTTGGCATATAATTTCCTCAAAATATGATGAACTGAATTTTTTTTTCCTCTTCAAAATGTAAATTGTAAAAAATTTGTAAAAAAAAAAAAAAAATAACAAAAATAATTCAGTTTCTTCATTTGATGTTTTTTTTTCTCTCCCTGTATTGCTTTTTGTTTAATTTTCATCTTATTTGCCTCGATGCCGACACCCGTTTTGTCTTCTCGACGGGATCACCCTTAAAACAACTGGGATGTCAAAACTGTAATCAATATACATTGTTGTAAATATTTTTTCTTTATAGTTAATAAATTATTATTATTATTATTATTATTATTGTATAAGAAACACAAATATTATAAATACAAACTAATATGTATTGTATACTACAATACCTGTTCTGAACACAAGTAAACAATCTAAAACTTAAGTCACAAGTGAATCATCAAAAGAATGAGAAATGAAATAAAAGTGGTTACTGCTTGAAAGCTCCAAAACGATTAAAATAACGCATTGGTGTAGAAACAGTTCTATCATTGATCGATATACATCTGTCATATACACTCCCACACTTTTTTACATTATAAAAATTTACGAAATACACAGATGCATGCGGAAATTCATCTGATGAGATGTTTGAATAACAGTTGTTTCATTTCCAGTCGAAGAATAAATTAATGCGAAATTATTACTTTGTTGAAATCACTTATGCTTCTACTTTATTTATTTCCATCCACAAAACAAGGAACTGAATATTGGACTTCAACTCTTAAGAGATTAGATCATTGTTAATCATCTCCTATAACAAAAAGAATTCTGGGTTTCAGCATAGATTGATCAGAAAAGCCTTTCATTTTTAGCGAATCATTTGGGAGCCATTCTGATAGCGACCAAAATCGGTAGCTATTGCGTTTGTCCTGTCCGTCCAATATCTGTCCACACTCAACAACTCCCGAACGGATTTCACTATCGTGTCTGAACACTGACTGTAGGATTACTGCCCAAAGACTGTAGGATTGGGGTATTATCAGGGGCCTACGCCCCCCCCCCCCCACGCTTGAGATATTTAGCATTATTGCCATTATATCCTCTTAACAACTCCCGAACGGAATGTCAGATCGATAAAAGGATTTCATAATCATGTTCAGAGGCCCAAACAACATAGGAACAGGGTATTTTTTGGGGCCAACGCCCCTACCCCTCTTGTGCGAGATAATTGGAATTGTTTTCATTGAATTTCCGCTATTAGCTTAAGTGGAATCGTATTTAAGTTGCCAGCGTGTTCGTTAAGTTCTCGGACTGATGTCGGAATGTTTTCAGTTCAGATGCCTGTATCTACTTCTTTCTTTTTCTCTGAATCTTTTTTTCTCTATATCCGATTGGATTTTTTTTTCTTGTTTTCCTAACGTTCTTTTTATTTTTTCTTCATTTGTTTTTTTTTTTATTTTTTCTTCATTTGTTTTTTTTTTTATTTTTCCTTTCGTTAGTGTATTTCCTTTTTTTATTATTATTAGTTTAAAATTTTGTTATTATGGGTCGCCCTTAAATTTATGCTTTAGCAGAAAATTATATTCACTTGTTTTTATTTTAAAGCAGTGTTGAGCAGTGTTATAACTAATAATCAAAATCCAGACACTGCATTTTGATCTAAACATTTTTCTATCTTTATTTTTATTTTTTATTTAATATTTATATTAATTTATATTAATTTAAAAATATTTAATTGTATGCTAATTAAACTTTGAAATTCATAAATTTGATTGAATATTATAAACAATAGTTAATTTTGTGTATTCACGAAATTCTGATACAATATTTTATCAATAAAAAAAAACAAATGTAATAATATAGAGAAATATGTCAAATTAAATATAATTTTCATCCTTGATCAGTTAAAGCTGATAATAATCACTCATTGGTTAAAGCCTGTTTCGAATTATCTGGACTGTAATAGTTAAAATGTTGACAAACAAGGAACTTTGGATTCCAACGTCTGTTGCAGAACAACAAGGCGATATTATGGTAACTCTTTATAACAGGATGTGGATGACCTTATCCTTGTGGTTGATAAAACGATATCTAAGGTATTCAAAACATATTTGAAATGATACACGACGATATAAAATTTGAGATATAATATAAAAATAATAGTAGAATAGTTTTCTTGACGTACATATCATGCATACTGCTACAGAATTAGCCACTATAGAGTTTATCGGAAATTACTTACTCTGGGATTCCCGTAAATTATAATTCATACTTTCCATATTCATTCAAATCAAATATAATCAATTACTAATTGTGAGAGCATTTCGCTGAAGCTCAACAGAGGGGTTTTTTAAAAAATGAACTTAATACTGTAATATTGTCAAATTATTAACATAAAATGACAATCCAGCACTTTCTTAACTAGGCGAATTGCACACAAATAGGAATAAAATTTGTAATAATGATTTCTACAATAGCAAAACAAAGATCAGTAGCAATATTGTCTTTCCATATAACGAAAAACGTTTCCAATTCTTTAAAACAAAACATGTATAAATGACAGCCAAAATTAAAAACACGATTAAAAATAAGCTTCACAAATTCAACAAAGATCCGCTGAATAGTAGCTGCCAATATAATATTTTCATTAAAATGCCAAAATCTTAATTAAATCTACATAGGAGAAACAGAAAGGCATTACATATTCGTGTTAAAGAGCACGGTCGTCCAATCAAAAAAATTTGATAAAAATTACTTAACTGCCACTCATGTCCAACAAACTGGACATGTCATAGATTTACGAAATTCACAAATATTAGGTAAAGTAACGACAACATTAATTAGGAAATGTAAGGAATTCATTCACATCACTTTAAACAATAATGCTTATAATAACACATTATCGGTCCAAAATATAGCACAATATAATTTGTTAATAAATCAGTTCTCCCTCTTTTTTTCTCTTTTATTTCGATTTTTTAAATCTGCTAATTTATTGAGTATTACAACTTATTAAAACAATTTATTTAATACAACTTATTAAAGCATCTATGAAATATTCTTTTGTTATTAAAATACAGGGTGAGTCAAAAGTCCCAGGAACCTTTGTATTTCCGAAACGGAAGAGAAAATGAAATAGCGGAGTACCCCAGCAAAGAATTGGTGAGTCGGCCAATATTTTAGGGAATTACCTGAGGATAGCCGCCATCTTGAATTCCGCCTTCTTGAATGGAAGTCAAATTTTTCAAATGGTAACAGGGTCATGTGACATATAATTTCAAATAAGAAAATCCTGAGAAATTCATTGGTGCAATCAGTTTTAATGCAACATTAATCATTTCGATTTTATGAGTGTTCAAAGTTAGACATTCATGACGGTTACCACTGCAGAATATCACGACACTCATTTCAAATCCGTCTGTTTCAGGTGATGCATAATGCCGTTGACCAAAGGATTGAGATCATTTTGATGGCCGGTGAATGTAGCTGCAGTGTCATCACTGTAGATTACCACTAGTGACTACCAGATCGACCACCTGTAACGCAGAGTGGACTGAGGAAATTAATAGCCAAATTTCATTAGATAGATACAGTTGGATGACCTAGATCAGTCACTGATATAGAAACCCCAACCTCAGTGTTAGCATCATTCAAGAAGTTCCCGTATGTGAAGCTTACGCCTGGGAGGGGAATTCTCCAGATATGCTATCGTGGGCCATGCTACAGTGGCTTGAGAGTATATTTTATAAATATGTATATTTTAATGCTTTTTTTAGGGTTGAAAATGGAAAGAAAATGTTTTTGTTTTTTGATTAATGTTTTTGATTAAATACAATCAAAGGCAGCAAAACAATTTTGAGTCAAAAAAATTTAGTTAAAATTTGAAAATTCCTTCTGTGGCTTATATAACCTTGTGTTCAGTTGGGGAAAACATGGCGGACGCTGGTGGTTGGCCACACTATACTCTCAAGCCACTGCAGGCCATGCTGACTAGCAGCGACACCTCATCGTGTGTGAAGAGCAAGAACGGAAACACATTGAACACACTTTGTAGGCCAGTAATGAGCATTCGCATGGGATTTGTGCTTTAGTAATTGTCACGAATTTCTAATTTTGAACGCTCATAAAATTAAAATGAATGAAAATTTTGATTTGCATTCAAGATGGCGGCCACGCTTCGGTAACATTCTAAAACGTAATCTTCCCTCACCCATTCTTTGCTGAGGTACTTGGATATTTCATTTTCCCTTTCGTTTCCAGAATACAAGGGTATCCTGGAACTTTTGATTCACCCTCTATTTATAGCTCTTATTAATTATTAAGTTTATTAAAAGAAGAAAAATAATCTGTGAGAAGAAAAAGAACAAAAATATATCTTTTTAAATGTAATTTTTTAGTAATTATTCAAGTGTGTTGACCCTCTTAATAGTAATTATTCAAGTGTGTTGTGATTTTAACAATCACAAGAAAAAAAACCTTTATTAACATATCCAATATTATTTAATTAATATTTTCCCTCTTTCCCACAACTATTTCATGTACCCTCACTTCACATTTCGAAAATATTTCTCATTTCAATATATTTCATTTTATTTTAAATAAATACATTTATTTTACTTATTTAACTGTCACCTAGTCACAAGAATGACAAACATGAAACTGTGAAGAAATCTGAATAAAAAAAACAATAACATCAACAATAAAAATATTACAAATATTCAATATGACGAATAAACCATGCAGTTCAAAATTTTAGATTTGAAATTCAATTCAAAGTTAATTTTGTAAATTTGGAGAAAAATACGAGTTCCTTGCTGCGTTTATTGCTGTCACACAGGAAGCTGAAGTAGAGATAAATGATTCATGTCGCAGTCTCTACAGAACAAATTACAAGTCATATAGACGTAAGAAAACAACTTATCAGAGAATTTGTGACTTCTACACATGGGAAAAAATACAAGTTGTGGCCTATTGTCACATCTTTTCTCATAGGAAATTTAATTGGGCGAAAATGAAACATTCCGCCTCCTCTACAGTCCAAACTCCATCTCGGAGAAACATGATTTTTTATAAATATTAGAACTTGTCTGATTAGGAAAAAGTCGGGTTTTGATATGCCGTTATTTCATATATCGTAGAAGAAGGTAAAAATATAAAATATATCCGATTTACAGCCTAAAATATAAATTGGAAAGACATGAGTGATATCTTATTGGAATCCTTTTCTATTCAAATGGGAGAAAATGGAAGTTTGGGTCTCGGATCACTTCCTATCTCACAGAAAGTTGTTGAAAATAATAATAAAAAAAGTTCAGGGTTGGTGTGTACAATATAAAAGTTTTTATCTTATTATAGTTTTAGGTTCGTGTTTTCAGCAAATAAAAGAAACCATTACATCATAATACATAATGAAATTGTAAACCCTAAAAGATTCTATATTTCTTTCCTCTTCAATGAATCATTGTCTCTTTAAGATTCTTTCTTTAAACTTCTATAAAATATAGTTATTGACTTTCTCGAACTTTATTATAGAAAACTATTATTACTAGATATTATTGTTAACTATTAATTCGGTTATTAGTATTTTGATTATTTTATATTATGTGATAAATAACAAAAAATTGTCAGTAAAAACACTAAAATTTTGATGTAATCTGTTGTGGACACAGGTAGACAATGAAAACCAACTCGTTCAACTACAGTGAATCATTGGAATACAGCTAATAGACAAAAAAGAAAACAACAAAACAGAGTGGGAACTGCTTGAAAGCAACAACAAGATTAAAACATCGAATGCCATGATATTCAATGTAAATGTTTTTATTCCCTTCTTTACAATAACAAAAGTCTATCAAATAAGCAAATGTACGCAAAAACTCATCTGATCTTGAGATTTTATAACAAATCGCTGATTTTCAGTAGAGAAATAAATATGAAGGAAGTAATCTTTCTTGAATATTTCATTTCTTCTTTTTTTACAATAATCTCAATTAAGTTCATAACATTCGGTAGTATTTGGACTCTTAGACATCTGATTATTCTAATGTCGTATTGTTTCCATATTTTTTGGAGGATCATTCGCTCTATATGATAACATTTTTATATAAATATTATATCTACGAAACGCCATAATGTCAACATGTATTTTGATCTATCTTACAGTACTTACTCCGAACATCGCTCTGCATTGAATTTTTCATTGTAGTAGAACTTTCTGCAGAGAAATGAAAGCAATCCACTCCTCTTGTCTGACTTTTCAAAAGGCTACAAAGGTCTTGCACTGATCATTTTTTACCAGTGCACCTTTTAGAAGTCCAAATGTGCAGTAGTCCATGGGGTGGCATACGAGAACTTGATTGGGACATGGATGGCCGGAAATCCGGTCTCTGCTTTTTTGGCGGTGTGGAAATTAGTCGAATACTGTGCAATATTATTTCTAGCCTTGTCCAGATGAATGATGATCTGTATCATTTTCGTATACATTTGGAATTTCTGTATGGTAAATTGGTTCCAAGAATTCAGCAAGAAAATAACAAGCATTGACTTTCGAATTGGAAGCTACACAATAGATCTGAAATTTACTTTTTTGGCAAAAACCAGTGACAACCATGAAGCTTTTAGAAAACTCTTTAGTCATAGTAAGATATAGCGCCCTTTTTCTGTACGGGGACACAATGGAATGGCATTTCTCTTGCCACAAACGCTTAAATAAATGCAAGTTTTTCAAGAGCTACAACATATTTCTATTTCTCAACAGAAAGGTATCTTATGGTCTTTCGTTCAAGGGTATGTCCGAGTAGGAGTGAATACACACGTGCATTGTGATATTTTTCCATAATCACTTGTTTGTTACTACACTAATTGACAATTGATGGAGCCAAATTTGTTCTGTCAGGTATAGTTTTCTGTGTTTTCTGACATGTATCCGATGCAGCACTGATGAGCTATCTGCTTTGATGCTTCTATTGTTTACAATGTTTTTTGATGTTGAAGAAAGCAAAAGAAACGGTAATAAACACTTACGCTTTTTGGGAATAATCATCCTACAGTGAATTACAGGGATTTTTATGAAATGTCTGAATAAATATTTGAATAAAATAAACGAAACAATTTTGATTTGAAACTTACTTTTTTCTAATCTAGTCAACAGTGGATAAATTGGAAATTTCACCATTTTCTTTGACTTAAGTCCGTTATTCGTTTTTAATAGCAATAGAAACATAGGGTTATTATTAACAAAGGAATTCGTAAAATCGTCATTCACTCCAAATGCCACATTTCATACTACAGTCGGACCTCTATTTAGCGAAGTCGCTAAATCCCGAAAAAAAGTTCGTTATATGGAAAATTCGTTAAATAGAGATTCACCTTTTAAAATTATTTTAAACTACATAAAACAGATTTGAAATACATAAACAATAAATTAATAAATTATTATTAAAAAAAGTAATAATTTTAATGACATAAAGCATACATTACCATATGCGCACTTAAATTTTACTTATAAAGTCTGTTAATTTTGTCTTGAGTTTTTTTTTGAAAAAGTGTTTTCGCTCATAGTACGTCTCGCATCTTTGCAATGCACCAAAAACCCTTCAGTATTTTCTTAAAATTGTAATCCGCGTCGGATTGTTTCAAATGATTTTTGCATTTCATCATACTAAAGTTTTTTGATTTCTGCATCATGATCATTACCATTTTCGTCATCTTCATCTTCATCGCAATTCATTGCTGTATTGTTTTTATTTTTCACACTGTCCAAAATATCCGATTCAGTTAGTGTTTCCGAGGTCTCAACTTCAAAATCAAGTGAAAGATAATCATCAAACAGCACATCATCAAGAATTTCTTCTGTTTCTCTCAACTGTATCCACATTTCTTTCATTTCCTCTAAGGGAATATTAATAATAAAAACATTTCAAGGATAAAAAAAAAGAGATACCACGAAAAAGTTCGTTAAATAGAAAATGCACTTCGCTACTTGGAGGTTATTTTACGAAGAAATTAGCAAAATGTTTTTGGTTCCAAAGAAAAGTTCGCAAAATAGAGAAATTCGCAAAATAGAGGTTCGTTAAATAAAGGTCCGACTGTATATTTTATTGGAAAAATTTGAAAGTTTAAAATTATAGCTATCACCTGTATTATGAAATTCTAAAAATTCATCTTCCTTCTGAAATACAAATAAATCACAAAAAACCTCTTCTTCCTTAATAATATCCTTT
>JAFIDM010012231.1:121283422-121300921 GCA_023159025.1 Thereuonema tuberculata | reverse complement strand
TAGGCTTATAAATGAAAACATGATACTTACGCTCTGAATTAAAAAAAAGTAATCATAGTTTTGTTACAATTTTGTGATGTTTATATAGTTTTATTTGTCTGATGTGATTGTAAAGAAAAATACTGTCAATCTATTAATTTGCTTATAATTGAAGAGTATTTTTACACTTGCTCTAATGCCAGGACACTGCCCTTTTAAAATACTATTGTTTCTATGGTTTTTCTGAGACCTCACGAAATATATTATTTTACAAATGAAGGCCCTAAATTCGAAAAGTTTAGTAAATTAGATTTCAGATGATTTTTTTGTAACTTTGAATTCTTAGAAAAGAGAAAATTTTAAGTTCAAAAATGATAATTTACGGCCTTATTGATAGAATAATATTTTAGGGAATGTGGCTATATTTGCACAAAAATATATGGCCTTGCTTTTCTGACAGATTGTACAGATAAAGGTAATTGGGAAAGCGCTTTTGTAATTACTCATTAATTTCAATGCAAAACATTTCAAACCAAAATTTATGAATTTTTTTGGCATAGCTGAAGTCTGTACGGAGAACAGAATTGAATAGAGTACTAGCAAATGGAATATATATACAGATATCAAAATCGGATTTAATAAATATTTCTTGAACTTACGGCCATAGCAGCTGTTAGAAAAATTAAAACAAAAACAATCGTAAATTCCAAATACTATCTGGAAAAGTCATATGATAATAAATTATTATTAAAATGAAAATTAAAATAAAAGTGGAAACAAAAAAAAATTAAAGCTTCATAAACGTTTCAACATTATTTAATTTTTATTAATATACCGTACAGTAATACCTTGAGATACGAATGCCCCAACATATGATTTTTTTGATATACGACGAAAATTTTCATATAATTTACGCCTCGAAATACGAAGATATTTTTGAGATACGAATAGCTAGTACAGCTAGATGTTGTGGATCTGGTGCAGAAGCATGCAGAAGAACTCACGACGGAGGAGCTGAAGAAGTTACAAGAGATGACGCACTCAGAGATGATGAAGGAACTCAGCAGTGAGGAGGGGGTAGAGAAAGAGGAAGTGCTATCTTCACGTGAAATTCGTGATATCCTTGCTAAGTGGCAAGAAGTATCCGATTTTGTTGAAAAGAGACACCCGGAGAAATTGTCTACAGGGAGAGCCAGTGTATTGTTCAATGACACGTGCCTTGCGCATTTTAGAAACATTCTAAAAAAGAGACAGCAACAGATCTCTCTTGATCATTTCCTTTGGAAAAGACCACGTCTTAGTGGCGATACACCCACTGCAACTGAGGCCAAAAGGGCCAGACATGAGAGTGGCACTGATAGTGATTAGTCTTAGTGGAAGTAAAAAAATAGTATATTTAGTAAAAAAATATAGTACATTTATATCATGCATACAATAAACATTGTATTTATCTTATATGAAATCTATATTTAATTGGTATTTAAAGCATGTTAATTATTTTTTGGGAGGTAAATTCCTATCACTGGAACAAATTAATTCTATTTCCATGAATTTCTATGGGAAAAATTGATTTGATATACGATTTGTTTGATATATGACGATCGTCACGGAACGAATTAAATTCGTATGTCGAGGTACCACTGTATTATGAATGTAAAAAAATATATTTTGTCTTTTTACGGTTTTAGTATTTCATATTTTTTATAGGAAATCACATAATAGTTAACCAATCTCCAAAATTCTTTACCAATATTGTTTCATTTCCATCCATTAATTCTTTATTATTGAAAATCCAGTTGATTAATTTAAAAAACGTTTCTTGCGAATTAAGTCATAATAGTAATCATAAAAATATAAATTTTGTTGTTGTTGTTTTTTTTTTTTGTATTCTTTATTTTGGATGAGTATCATTAGACACGTAACAAAAAAATTTCGAATTAATTTTATTTAAAACAAGACAAATTCATTTGTCGAGAACATTTCTGAAATAAATTAGTATTTATAAGATCGTGAGTGACAAATGTTTACCAACACCTCATTCCTTGGTCTTTACCATTCATTACGAGATCTACATAAGTGAAGAAATCGTTTTAATGAATATTCGGATCAAAACTTCTGAAACCCCACCTTAATGGTGATGTTAATACTTTGAAGTTCCACTGTAAGCAACCCTCGAAAATTTGTGCCTAAACCAACTCGCAAATGGAAATTTACACTCGCTAGCTAATTAACGGCGGGGGGGGGGGGCAAAATTTCATATATGTACGATATACCTATACTAGCAGCGGAACCCGCCCGATTGGTAGGTATATAAAATTTGGTCGAACTAAAAATAGAACTGGGGTTGTGATTGGCGATTGCCGATTGACGAATGGTGATTGGTGAAGGGTAGAGAAAACTTCCATCATGAAATACCCTTCGCGGGAGTTCAGATCCCGGTAAAATTGAATAGGCGGTAGCCGGTAAATTTGAATTGGCACAGCAGCCAAGGTTTTGAATTTAGGAAAAAACCGATTTGCGAGGTAATTTTTTCCACTCGTAAGCGCCTAATTTCGACTCGCAAATTGCGAGTTTGCGAGTGGGATTTTCGATGGTTGACTGTAAGTCTATGTGGCACTAAGGATTGAGAGAGACAAAGCTTCCAATGTTTTATAATCAACTAAACAAATAAGTTGACTCTCGCCCACCTTTAACTCTCGGCAATTCAATCAATAGAGGGCTAGGTAGACACTAGGACACCTCTGGAGGATAATTCAATGCGGAAAAGGACCCTAAGCTCCTTCATACCACAGGCAAATAGTTTAGCCCAGCGTTTCCCAACCGGTGGGTCGCTACTTGATCCTAAAACTATCAGAAACCATCGAATAAACCATCAGAAAGGGTCAGAAAAAACGAAACAACTCGAATTGTATTTTGATTGGTTTCTTTTATTTTATTTTTTATGGACCGATGGACCGTGGATGTATTCCGATAAGGAAAGGTGGGTCGCCAGCTGAAAAAGTTGGGAACCACTGGTTTAGCCCATTAGTTGCCTACAGGGCCGACTTACTGGTGAAGCAATGTTATAAAAAATTGAGCATAAAAGCATGTATTGGTTTTTAATCAAAAACTTCGAAAAATTTGATAGAACAAATGTTAAAATTTTACTTACTCATAACCAGGACACCAACGAGAAAGAGAACCAGAGCAGCCTTCATCTTGATGGGAATGAGAGAGTGTTGTACTGCGATAGACGTTGGAGTCAGAAAACAGTGATAATCAGTACCACTTCACTGTCTGTATTTATACACAAGTCCAGGTCAGAAAACATGTGTAAACAAGGAAATTCAACTCACATTAAATTTCGTTTCCAACAATAGTTGTTTTTTTCGTTAAACAGATGGTAAATTCAATTTCAATTGCTTATTATAATTTTTGTTTTTGTCCTAGATTTTCTATTTTGTGGTAAACAACTGAGTCAGTAAATGTCAGACTAGATGACTGCAATCAGTGTGTAGGTGTTTGAAGCGAATTAATTTCTTATTTTCTTCATTTCTGTTTAACGACAGTAATCGGAAACTATTATTGGAAGAAGAGAATTTAGTTTTACGACTTCTTACAGTCTTTTCATCATAGAATCCACATTTGCCAATAGGTTTTCATATATTTTCAGCATAGGGCTTTACTTTTTTGAAAATTAGGATTTTCCAAAAATATTTATATGTAAGTTTCTTAGAGGGAAGGTTTTAGATACAGTATAATATAAGTAACTGAACAATATAAGTGAGATTTCTACATAAGATGGAATCTCTAGGCAGTATATTTTGTCCTTTTCGATTAAATTTATTGCTTTTTGATTTTGTATTTACTAATTATTTTGAAGATGCTGAACTTATATTGGAGAGTTTGTTATTTTAAACGTAGCAGAATATTAATGTTATTTTTTTTATAATATTTTTTTATATTTGATTTTATAATTATTGATGGAAAAATTACTGATTATGTTTCTTAATACTTTGAAATTCTAATTATTAAGTTGTAAAAATTAGCAAACATTTCTCTATTCTTATTCTTCTCCTTTTTTATTTTTAATAAAAATTGTTTTATACCCTTTATTAAGTGATGAAGAAAAGTCCTTAAGTTTAATAGTATGTAAGTTTTGAACGATGTGAATACTGATATTTAAGTTACACAATCTGAGATTCAATTGTTTGTTACTCTACGACTAAGAAATGGGTTGAAATGCATTGCTTTTCTAATCTGATCTTTATTCTCTTGTTTTTTCACGTTGATATATATTCAAAATCTTTCCAAATTAATTTATTTTAATCTGTTTGTGGGATTATTGTGTCTGGACGTAATATTTTTAATCTGTTCCACCCACTTTAAGAAAGTTTCAGTAGGGAGTCTTCTAAAATCACTGATCCAAATAAAATAACTCCACTCCGTCGTTTGAATTCAATATTTTAATTAGATTAGCACTTTCTTATTCGTTTCTTGTTGGGATTCTTTTCTCAACTATTTCAGAATTCTTTAGTCGTGCCCTGTGAACTTGCTTTCACCAAAACGAAAGAGTTGGTGATTTTTGACTCGAAATAATAAAATAAATTAATGGAAATAAAAGGAAATCAAACGATTCCATAGAGAAGCGTTTTATTAATTTCTCAGCTCCATATAAATGAACAATTGAAATGGACTAATATTTATTAAATGTCACAAGTCAACTTTTTAAAAGAAATGCAGAGATGTAATGGGGATAATTCCTAACAAAATTTTATTGCTTAAATAGACGCGTGAAGTGAATTTAGGATATTTGGTATATTTTATATTTTTTTTTCATCAAGAAATACCTGAGGAGAAGAGAGATTTTAGCCACGCCCACAGAAAACGCTTGGTTGTCATTTTGTTTGTTTCAGTTGTGACGTCATTTTATGACGGAAGTATAAACGCATTAATAACGAAAACACGAAGAAACACATGGAACGTTGCCTTTGCTTATAGGCCCTACTAAAGTTACGTCACAATCATCTCAGCCAATAGCAAAACGTCTTTTTACTCCCCATGGATTATCAGGACATAAAGGCACTTTTTTCATTGAAATACTTAAAATAAAATTAAAATATTTCACACAGAGCTTAATGATTACTTATTAATCATTCAAGTGAAGCAAATTGAAATATTCAGACCTAGGAATTATCTCCATTATAATTTTTTTTTCAATAAAGGGAGATTTTGCTGACAAAGTTTTAAACAAATTAAAGACACTTCTTATAATTTCTCATAAAATTAAAATAAGACTTGTTTTTGGAAAGACACGAATAAATTATTATTTTCATATGAATGTATACAATTTATTCCAGTTCTGTTATGAAGCCATATCTTAACATGAAACATAAATAAGGTTTTTAGAAATTAGATTTTTTTGTATTATATTTATTTTTCATTTCTTATTTATTTATTTTATAATTTTAAGATGAAATGAATTGGGGATTATATTGTAGTAGAAGTAAACACAACCAAAAAAAAAAAGATTTGAAAATTAGCATCTCTTTCCTTGCCATAAGAGGAGTTCCAGCATAGCATTATTGGCTAGGAGGCTGCGTTTAACAGCCAGATGTATGGGAACCTGGGTTCTAATCCCGGCACCGTCATGGATCTTTTCCTGTGTTGATCTGCTTCTTCATCTTTTCCTATAGGCAAATAGGAATTTCAAATGGAAAACTACTTCAGTATCTTCCAAGGATATTCTAAGGAACCTTCTAGGGTTTCAATAGGATAGGAAATCTTGAAGAATGGTTGAAGATGAAGAAAAATGAATTTAAATGAATTTAACTTAGATTTCTCCACCACAATATTAGAGAGATCGAATATCTGTGACATCAAGAAATACAATGCATGTATTTACATGTGACAGGTCTTCATGGAGATCTAAACTTCATTATGTTTGTTTATCAGGAAAAACATACATTACACTTTATTTTGGACGAAATATGAAAAAAATTAAAAATTTAATCAAATTACTCTTCAGAAAATATTGATTACTGAATATGAAAAATATTGATCACAATTTTTATAAGCTTTTTGATGAAAAAAAGCTTCATCTGATATTTATATTCCATCAGATTATACGCACTATGAACACTGTTTTATTGTTCTATATTTTTTTATTTGCATTAGTTTATACTAAGAGTTGACTAATACGTATTTTGTAAATACAAACTAATATTTAAAAATACGAACGATCAATTCTCAATACAAGTAAATCTAAAACTTAATTCACAAGGAAATCAGCCAATGAGTGAAAAAAGGCAGAAAAAAAAAGAGTGGTCACTGCTTCAAAGTTCCAAAACGATTAAAAGAAAACGAGATTGGAGATGAAAGTTCTATCGTTATTTGATATAAATCTGTTATATACGGGCCCCCGTATATAAGCGGGCCCCCGAACGAAGGAGAATTTTTTTTTTTACGAAACCATAATCACTTGTTGCCCCGATCCTCTAGCTACGGTACTGACTCCCACACTTATTTACATTATAAAAAATCTACCAAAAACACAGATGCGTGCGGAAATTCATGTGATCAGGCGATTGAATAGCAGCTGTTTGATTTCTAGCCGAAGAATGAAGTATTAGGAAATTACTTTCCCCTGATAGGCCTATCACTTTTGTTTCTAATCTATTTCCTATCTACAAAACAAGAGCGGAATATTAGACTTTAATTCTCGAAAACAGTGTTTATACTCTTAGAGATTAGATTTTTGTTTTCCATCTCTTATAAACAAAAGGAAAAGCTACCTCATTTCTAATAAAATTTATGACTTTTAACAAAAGGCCTTCATGAATAACGAAAACATTTCAAAATGATTGATGAGCTAACTTAGGTAATTTTGAAACTGGAAAGATAAATAGGTTCCCAGTACTGTCAGACTACTTTCACTTTTAAACAACAAAATCAACATTAAAAAAAATATCATACAAATATCACAAAAATGTAATATTGAAGAATTTTTAATATTTTTTGTCTATTTATGACCTTTCTATTTTATATACAACTCTAATATAATTCGTAAAATAAGAATTTTTTTCTTGTTTCTTCTTGGCATAATTAAGCTGCTATTCCACGGCAAATAATTTTTCATTTAAGAAATCTGAGTTTTCTTAATTATCTTAGAAATTCAAAGTAATTGAAATTTTTATTTTCTCAATAATGTTTTTTGTTTTACCTTAACAGGGATCTCAATTCGAGAGACTGGAACAAATGCTTTTGCTTTGAAAATGTTGTTTTACTTAAAGCAATTAATTATACTTAGGTTTTATTATTTTTTTTCCAGTCCTATTAGGTAAACCTATAAAAATGCATACCTGTGTTAGAGGTGCTGATCGATTGTTATATAAGATTAATTAACAGTTATAAACAGCAGTTATAATCAGCAGTTTATTGTTATTTCTTCATCAATTACATCAGTAAAATAAATCAATTTTTTAACGTATCATGTTTAATTATTTAAAAAAACCACTATACAGACACCCAATTGTAAATTTTTAATTGTAAATAGGTGTCTGAATAGTGGTTTTTTAAATACATCAGTAATTATTTGTTTTTTAATGTAACTGATATTTTTACAATTTTTTACTTCGTAGTTTTCCCAATTAATTTGACTAAATAACTTATATTTGATATAATTATCTAATCTTTGACCGTAATTATTATTTAATTTTGAAATATTAAAAATTTTAAGCCATTTTTTTTCTAGTTACTATATTTTCATCATAATTTTCTTTTGCTCTTTTGACTTCAGAAATATTTTTCAGTAAAGTTTTATAAATAAATTTTTCTTTTATAGTTAAGATTTTGAATTTTTTTTCTGATTTCTCTTTGATCTTGTATTGTTTTATTTTTAAAATTAATATAAATATTTTTAGATTTAATTTATTTATGTTTTTAACTTGATGTTTATTCAAAAATATCCAATATTCAAGTCCATAGTTTAAAACAGAATCTACTAAAGAAACATTATTAATTTTTGTTTAAAAGGAAATAAATATTTAATTTTATAAAAAAGGCATGTATACGTACGTAATTTCTTTACCACAAAATTATAGTGAGCTTCCCATGTTAATTTATTATCCACAAATAGGCCCAAGTACTTCTGTTGATATACAAAGTCAATTTTACTACATATACACATACTATCATTTAAATTATCTTGATTTAAATTAATACAATTGTTATTATGTAGTATGAAATATAGATCATTATTTATTATTTTATTTTTATTCTTAATTAACATAACTTTCGTCTTTTTACAATTTATAACCATGTTATTATTTATTGCCCACTTTGTTACATTATTTAAATCATGTTGACGAAAGTTATATGCATTTATTTGAGTTTTATCGCTACTAAGTAGTAGAACGTCATCGGAATACATATATTGTGAATACAAACTAATATTTAAAATTTTAAACAACCAGTTCAGAAAATTTTAAATAATCTAAAACTTATATCGTAAGTGAATCATCAAAAGAATGAAAAATGTCTTAAAAAAGTGGATTGGTTTCGGTACTACTTAAAACCTTCAAAACGATTCAAACAAAAGATGGGTGGAGGTAGCGTTCTAAAACATTCGATATAAATAGGTCACATAATTCAAAACAACCACAAAAAAACACAGATGCGTGCGGAAATTCATCTGATCAGGTGATTGAATAATAACTGTTTGATTTCCAGCCGAGGAATAAATTAATAGGAAATTCTTACTTTCCTTTGATATCACTTTTGTTTCTTTATATTTATTTCCATCCATAAAACAAGGAGCTGAACATTGCGTTTTAACTCCCGAAGACAGGGATTATACTCTTAAAGATTAGATCGTTTCTTCTTTTTGACTTATTGAGGATTGGTTTAAATTAACAGCTGAATTTTTTAAGGCATCACTCCTGTTTTAAAATAAAAAGAAATAATAATTCCCTGTATAAAAAAGAAATGTTGAAATATAGCGATATTTTTAGGATATTCCTGAAACTGTTGGGTTTCTACTTCCTTTCTGTTATTAGAAAAAAATAATCATTGTTTTATTGGAACTTTATTTTAATGCTCAGTAGTATAATTTAATTTCAGTGTGACTAACAAGTAAGAATATTTTTTTCAATTTTATAAAAAATTTCCTTTTTCAGTCTTAGTTTATGAAAAACAAAATGAAAATTTCCTTTTCAATATGGAATTCTTTCTGTAAATGTACAGCAAGGTTAAGTTAAACTAAGAATTTCAATTTAAGATTAGGAGATAGAGAGCAATCCAATAATGTAAGATAATTAAAAATAAATATTTATTTCAAGCATTTATTTACTTGAAATCAGCTGTTATCTTAAAATATTGTAATTACTCCTTGTTATTAGGAAGAGTAATGCAATTTATTTATTTATTTATTTATTTATTTATTTACTTATTTATTTATTATTGGTATTTTAGTATTATTGGTGTGGGCCGAGTAGTAAGGGTTGGAGGTAGCGGGTTCGATTTCCGGTCTTGGCGGAGGGCGGGGATTTTTCTCCTCCAAACTAGCCCTAGGTTCTAAACCAGCCCTCTGTAGAAGCAGGGTACCGGGTTTCTTTCCCGGTAGTTAAACGCGGGCGGGCGTCGGGCTGACCACCCGACATCAACTTCGTCCTGTTGGTCAAGAAGCGTCGGGAATCCATCGGCCTGTGGTGGGATGATTTAACTTTAACTATAAATAATAGTGACTTTCTTGTAAGAAATATAAAGAAGAATAGACAAAAAAAAAAAAGCATAAGAGTAAGAAGTGGAGTTACAGTGAATGAATGGCCACTGGAGGGAAAATAAAAGCATTAATAGAAGAGAAAAGAAAGGCAATCTATATTACTAAAATCTTTTATATCTCTGTCTGTGTGTCTGTCTGTCCGGCGCAATTTTTTGTGCGAATGGGAAATAGAAATAATTTTTACAATGAAATTTCCGCGACGGCAATTGAACCTGCAACCTTCTGATCCGAAGTCGGATGTGTTATCCATTAGACCACAGAGACTACAACCCTTTTTATATTGTTTTTTGACTTATATCTCCGCAATTGTTGTGTTATTGTTGTGCCCCAATGTTAGCGCAACAATGGAAAACAGTTTTTCATTTTTTATTGTCACCAGGAAGTCGACAAATTCAAAATGAGCATTATTGAACTTCAAAATAATGCGTTAACAGCTTTCTTTGGAATCGAGTTTTGTTAGATTATCTTAAATTTTATTTTCTTCTTATTATTACTTTTAATAATTGAATTGTACCTTATTAATATATTTTTGTAAAAACAACTAAACTTATTGATTCACGTGTTTCTGTTGTCTCTATTCAGTGTGTTTCCAAAATGACGTTCCGGAAAAAGTGATCCTTGGCTTACAGGACTCTGGCGTCAATCCATAATGAAGTGTGTCTACTCTCCATTGTGTGGCGGGAGAGAGAGACAAAGTTTTCTAAAGTGATGTTGAGTTGATTTCAGAAAGCACAGCAATTCAAACTTTCCTTAAGATTTTTGAAATCATATTATAAATCGAAAGAATTTACAAGTGTTTAGTTATTTCATTTTTGCTACTGAACAAATGCGGATATATTTTAAAACAAGTTTCACTGTAAAGCAGGTGGTGCACTTATAGCAGCTGGCCTAGAAACTATTATAGTTGAAATCAGCTCCTCAAAACATCAACAAGTCAAGAACAGAAACCTAGCGTTAAACAAATAAAAACAATGTAAGCGCTGGATAACTAGAAAATAGAAGGGTGGAAGGAAATTACACAAGTTCTTCATTAGCATTTTATCTGAAGACTTAAGAAGTTATAGTAACTTATTTATTTTTATATTTTTTATATTTATTTTTTGATAAGGCCTTGTAGTTTCGGAATTTCTTACAAATAATAACGATTTCAATTATCAAAATCGAGGCTTAAAGAAATACAGAAAACTTGTCTATCAATTTTTTTTTCTGTTTCATTGCTCCTATCATTCCTTGAGCCTTACTTCCTGCGCCTCAAGGACTTATAGGCGTCTATTGGTCTATTTTAACTTTCCATAAAAATACCAATAGTCTTTACTTTAACCACTGTACATTGAATTGAATTATATAAAAAACATCAAAAGTATATGTCTATTGATTTAGACAAAATATTTCTTACGATTATTTAAGATTATCTTTATTTTATAATTATTTTATATTGTTCACGTGTAACGTTCCCTATTATATATTCAACGAGTGAAAATATACAACATGAGAAAATGATTTCTTAAAGAATTTTGAGGCCTATCTTCATTTCTGAATTTGGATAATATTTTCCACTCTTTCTATTTTCTAATTATAATTAGAATTACTTTGAGGTTATAAACAATCTTAATTCTAATTTTAAAACAAAGAGATTAACTAAAACCTTTCTATTTAATCAATCGTTTATTCTTTTTTCATTTTGATTTATATTATTTTATCCGTAATCTTAATAATGGACTTTACCTTTCATTTTAACTTTCATTTTAATTCTTATATTTCATAATAATCTTATTGCATTAATTAACGATTAGTAATTAATTTGAAATTATATCATTTTCGTATTTGATTAGTTATTAATTCAATCACCCAACATTTCCTCTAATGTTTTTTTATATTTTCTTTATTGAATGAACTCTCCTCACTTCTATTTTGTCATCTTCGAATATTTTAGATAATGTTATAACAGCAAGTGAAAAAAAAAGAAAGAAAACAAGTGATTATAATTTTGTGCTAAAGCAGAAATTTAAGGGCGACCCACAATATTAATTAAAATTAAAAATAATAATTTAAAAAAGGAATCACATTAATGTAAGGAAAAATTAAAAAAAAAATGTTAGCTTCAGGAAAAAAAAAAAACAACCCACGCGGACATTGAGAAAAAAAAATTAAAAGAAACTAAATGAATTAGAATCGACAGCCTCCATCATATGAGTACGAGATCTACCAATTAAGCTATAACTGATAACTGAAATGAAAATGGCTGCATTTTTAACATTTAAACTAATAGCGGAAATCCAACGAAAACAATGCCAAATATCTCGAACATTGGGGGGGGGGGCGTTGACCCCTGAAAGTACCCCATTCCTACGGTGTTTGGGCCTCTGAACTCGATGGTGAAGTCCGTTTGCCGATCCGACCTTCCGTTCAGGAGTTGTTAAGGGTGGACAGACACGGACGGACGGACGTACAGGACAAACGCAATAGTTACCAATTTTGATCTCTACCACAATAGCTACGGTGACCAGATTTTTCTGACGACAAGCCGAGACAGACAATTTTCACAACCAAAATAAAAAAAAAACCGACTTTATAGATTTTTTTAGAAAATCTGAGACATATACTGCTACTAAAATCCGGGACGACCTTAACAATAGCAGCCAAATAGATCTCTAAAAAAAAAGGAAAGCAATAAAGCTTCATCTAATTAAATTTATATATCCAATTAAATTTATTTATATATAATTAAATTTATATTGTTTTTCAGGCATTTTGAAATAGTGTAAAATTATTTCATAATAAAAAAAAAATCCAATTATTTATTTCCATTGTTTATTACTTACATAATTCTGTCGTGTGTTTAATTTTTTGGAACTCTATCGCACAATGGAGTAAAAATTTTGTAAGAGGTCTTTATTTTCAATTTTAAATAATATAAAATGGACAGTATAAATGAAACTTGAGATATTATTGTAATTCCGTTAATTTAAATTTCGACATTGTCATATATCAAACATTCGTGAAGATTAATTTAATGTCTAAGTTATGATTAACAAAAAGAAATTAGAATTTCTTAAGTAAGACTGCTTAATTACAAAAAAATAAATAAATAAATTTATCATATAAAATAAAAAAAAAATATTAAAAAGTTTCATTTTTTTTTTCAATTTTAAGATTAAAATTAATATTTCAAAATAGCGTAGCAATATTTTTCTCTATTTTCATTATTGACAATTTTATTTTTAATTTAAAATTCGAATTTAATGACATTTCAAGAAGTTTAGTGATCGTTGTAATAATTTTATCAATTTGAAAAAATTACGTTTTAAAATGTTTAGTTTATAAATTTTATGGAAATTTATTCAATCATTTTTAATTTTAATAAAAAAAATATAATTTTACAATATTTTTCTTGAAAAATATTTTTGAATTAGAACATCTATAATAAGTATAATTTTAATAACTACTACAGTCAACACAATATCATTAGGAAAAACCCAACCAGAAAAGGCCATTGTATTATTGTATGCCGCCCTGCAAATGGAGATGCCATTACAAACATAATAAAATATACGGCATGTTTTGACTTTTAACAGCTGTGTTCAATCTCTTTTATCAAAACAGCTATCAGAATGCAAAAGAAAGGGATAAAAATAGATAAAATCCCAAGAATTGGTTAGATGCCTATAAAATACATTATTACTAAGATTACTTATATAATTTTAGTAATCATGTATTTTCATGTAATCATGTAAACCTCAGAAAAGGTCGTTCTGAGATTTCACATTGTAAACACTTGGTATCCACCATTGATATTATACAATTTTAGGCATTTTGTATGTTTCTTTTTATGCTTAAATTCATTTGAAGCCAGCGGAGACTGGCACGTGAATCTTCCTATTTTTATTTGTAATGTGTATTTATTGTTTTTAGTTTTAATTTTTGGAGGTGCCACATTATTCTTCACCATTAATTTCTAAGCAAAAGTTAATAATTAAAAAAATTATAAGCAGATTATCCTAACTCCTTAATTATTTTTTTTTTATGAATAAAAAAATAATTAAAAAAGGTTTAAAGTAAGTGGAAAGGAACAGTAATTCCAGTACATTCAATTAGAATTCAAACCTTGACAAAAGTATTATTACACCTAAAAGCCACAGCAAACATTTCAAAAGCAGTGCATCTCATCGAAATAAACGATATTAAAATATTACCCCCTGCCTCCCCCTGGTAAGTATGAGATAAGCCAAGAAGAATCGATTTCAAGCTGTTGTGGCAAAATGTGATATTTTATTCCTTTTTGAATGAACTCATTATTTGATAGCGCGTGCCATTGTTGACGGAGAGAAGCTAAAAAAATGAAGATTGAAATTTAAATTTTAATCTATTAGGCTAAAATTAATGAGTTATTTTCTTTTTTCTCTGGCTCTTCTCTCATTGCGCCACACACAAACAAAGGGAGTGATAAAAAATAGTAATTCGAATGTTGTCCACGTAGCCTAATGAATAAGACGTTTGACTTCGAATCGAAAGGTTGCAGGTTTGATTCCCGTCGCGAACGTTTCATTGTAAAGAATTTTTTTCACAGGAAATTAACAATTGCGCCGAACAGACAGAGAAATAAAAGATTTTAGTAATATAGATTGTCTATTTGTTTTTAGAATTTAAGAATATTTTTTTTATCTCTGTAACTCTGGAAATAAACTGTGCTTGTTAATATACAAGAATTAAATTTTAAATTCAAATTATCCAGATATGATTGCGGGGTGTAGAAGGTAATGTAGCTTAAAACATGAGGTTGTTTTTTTTTTGTGTTTTTTGTTTTTTTTTTTTCTTTTCTTTCCCTTTCGCCAAAAAAGCAAAGTAGATCCATTGAACCAA
The DNA here is from genome assembly GCA_023159025.1 of Thereuonema tuberculata. Taxonomy (NCBI): domain Eukaryota; kingdom Metazoa; phylum Arthropoda; class Chilopoda; order Scutigeromorpha; family Scutigeridae; genus Thereuonema; species Thereuonema tuberculata. The sequence continues at coordinate 121,286,322 of JAFIDM010012231.1, read as the reverse complement.
TGGAGAGAAACAGGACATTTAAAACGTTTTCAGATAATAATGAAAATGAAAAAGTAAATAATAATGGGAGATTGGATGAATGGTCAACAAGAGAGGAGGAGAAATTATTAAATTTTAATAATTATTATAATTTGTTATTCGAAAGAGATTTAAGAAATACATAAAATACTTTTTGTACAGGGTGAATTTAAAATAGGGGGACAAACTGCGGGGGCGGGTTCCCTAAACAAATTGAAGTAAAAAAAAGTCTGATAAACATATGTCCGGAAGTGCATGGTTGCTGAGTTACTTCAATCCAAACAAACGAAGCCAGAATACAATGAAAACAACGGACATGAACAATATCTTTATTGGTAGCATGTAGTTCGTATCAGTGGCGTAGCAACGCCTTTGGGGGCCCGGGGCGGGAGTTCCATTATTCCACAACCAAAAAAAAAAAGGAAATTTTCCTTAGGTGGGGCCCCTAAGCCGGCTGCAAAAACCAACCAAACAAAAAAAAGGGAATTTCCTATTAAACAACCAAAAAAAAAACCGGAATCTCCAAATCAACAATCAAAAAAAAAAAAAAAGGAAATCTTGCTTTTACAACCAAAAAAACAAAAAAAAAAGGAAATACTTGAGTGGATGGGGCCCCTAGGCTGACTGGTGGGGCCCCCTAGGCTTGCTTTTACAACCAAAAAAAAGGGGAATTTTCTATTTAACAACCAAAAAAAAAAAGCTGGAAATAATCTGGCTGTTGGGGCCCGGGGCGGTCCCCCCCCCCTTGCTACGCCACTGGTTCGTACAATACCACAATGTGGTCACCGGACACGTCGTAGTAAATGTTCAAGATGCTACCAATAAAGATACTGTTCATGTTCATTGTTTTTTAGCAATGCCGGTGATTTTTGTTCTTATATTTGTAGCTCTGAAGATATGTGTAGTTAACTTACAAAGTTTTCTAACACAATTGTATTTCAGGAAGAAAAGCAATTCAAACATTTCTTAAGATTTTTGAAATCATACTTTATAAAATGGAACGAATAAACAATTTGTTTAGTTGCTTCATTTTAGCTAACACATAAATACCGATATATTCTGAAACAAGTTTCTCTCCGATTCAGGTGGCCCACTTGCCTTGACAAATTACCATTGAAATCAATTTCTCAATACATCAGCGAGTTAAGAACAGAAACCTAGCGACAAACAAAAAAATAAACAATAACTAGAAAATAGGAGGGGAGAAGATAATTACACAAGTTATACAGTTTCTATATTAGCATTTTATCTAAAAACCTCAGATATTATAGTAGTGTAATATAGTATATGATATATAGTATAGTAGTATAATATTTTTTATATTTATTGTTTGTAAAGGCTAGGAATTTCTTACAAACAATAACGATTTCATAGCAACGACTTATCAAAAGGTAGGTTTAAAGAAATACAGAAAACCTGTCTATCAATTTTTTTTTCTGTTTCATTGCTCATTCTATCATTCCAGTAGCCTTACTTCCTGGTCTTCAAGGACTTATAGGCCTCTATTGATCTATTTTAACTTTCCATAAAAATACCAATAGTCTTTACTTTAACCACTGTACATTGAATTGAATTATACAAAAACATCAAAAGTATATTTCGATTAAACAATTTATTTTACTGTATATTTCTATTGATTTAGACAAAATATTACTTAAGATTATTTAAGATTATCTTTATTTTCAATTATTTTATATTTATCACACGTGGGTGGAATCTCTAACTTGACTTCGCGATCTGAGCTTTCAACAAAGGGTTTGTGTGGCTGATGAATTATAAAGAGGACGAAACAGCCACACACTCCCACTATTAATAGCTGAGAGGCGAATTCTTTTGTTTACTTTTGGTGTCTTCTTGGTTTGTTGTTTAAATAAATAAGTATTTAAACAAATGCGTTGATTACAAAAAAATATTGAAATTAGTTACAAATAAAGAAGTAGAAATGAAATAAACTAAACATTACTACAATTTGTCTATGTTAAAAAAAAAAAAATTAAATGAATTTAATTTTATTCTTTATATTTCGGAGTAATAATTTTTTTTTTTAAATTTAATTCAATAGTTTTATTTTCTATTTAGAATTCAAATTTAATGAAATTTCAAGAAGTCAATGATTGTTGTAATAATTTAATTGAATCTAATCTATATTAAGGATTCAAAAAATTACATTTTAAAATGTTCAGTATATAAATTAGTAGAAATATATTCAATCATTTTGAATTTCAATAAAAAAAAATATAATTTTATAAAATTTTTCTTGATAAATTTTTTTTGAATTAGGACTTCTTTAAAAAGGATTTCTAATAATATGTATAATATGAATATTTTCTAATAACAATCTTACTATAGCAAACACAATGGCTTTGTAATAGCATTAGGAAAAATCCACGAAAAAAAAGGCCATTGTGTATGCCAAGCTGTATTTGGAACATAATAAACTATATGGCTTGTTTTCCTTTTTAACAGCTGTGTTCAGCTATTTTTTTAAAACACAACTGAAAAAAAAGACTTTCAGCTCACATATCGAAAAGGAGGAACTATAGGATCAACTCTGTGCTGTACATGTGTTTCTTTTTCTTCTTTGTTTTCCTCCAGAATTTCAGGCTGAGAATTTGTTAAAATCACAACCGCAATTTCATTTTCTGTAACCATAACAAAACTACCGACAGTCTTGAAAAGTTCATCGTTTAGATTTATTGTTTCAAAAAGGTCTCGTTTAAAAAAAAGGCAATTGAAATCTCTTACTGGAATGTCGGGTTCCTCAATTAGTTATGTAAGAAGTTTCACGAAATATATATATAAATGAATTGATGCCTGTGCATGGAAGGACACAGGAAACGTATTCTCTGTTAATTATAGTATTGAATTCTTATTGAATCTCC
>JAFIDM010012231.1:121272362-121283022 GCA_023159025.1 Thereuonema tuberculata | reverse complement strand
AACAGTTTATGGTAACTTGTTTGCTGAAACAAAAAGAGTGAAATAAGGTAAGAGATACCATAACAGAAAATCAATTTACAATTAAAATGAGTCCAGACTAGTTGCGTCCTGCTGGCAGTGTCTGACACTGAAGATGTCCTGCCAGCAGGACGCAACTAGTCTGGACTCATTTTAATTGTAAATATATTTTTATTATGGGTGTTGGATGTAAAAACTGTGATACCAAAACTTAAGTTTATAGCATTCTTTAAATGTCAAATTGTATTTTCTAAAGAGTGTGTGAGATAGAAGTAGCACATGACCTATAATAGTAATAAAAAAAAATACAAAGAAAATATAGCAAAGTAGCCTATAACAAGAAAAAACAATGATAGAACGTCTCAGTGGAATATCTACACAAATATTTTCAATAAACTATTAAAATAGTTATTCAGTTAAATTTCAAACTTTCATTTAGGAATGTTTGTCTTCAACTCTTCATCTTTAAATAATCGTTGATTTATCATAACTAGAAAACTTCTGTAATGCCATTTTAAAAGAGTTTTTGTTAAGCAAGATTAACTGTTATTAAAAAAAAGAAAAGAAAACCTAGTCTCTGATTAAAGGTGGCCTCTTTTGAAGTGCATTTTGCTCGTCACAGTCACCAATTAATGTTTTTCTATATCAATAGTCGGGGATTCATCAATCAATAATTTTAATTACAGAAGTTTCAGGAAGGTTTTCTATTGTTCCTCTTCCTCTGTTGACATTTTGAACTAGCACCCAGATTCACTGAATTAATGAACTTTAATTGATTAAGGTTTAAAGTCATAGGAAAAGCATTGCACTTCCTGTTCTGTGAGATAGAATTCCTAAACTGTATTTTTAACAAAGACAAAAAAAAAATAAGATATAGGGGATGGACACAATAATATGAACACTTCAGTGAAAACGGACCGTAATTTATTTTGTGCAGCAGAGCCACGCCATCTAGAATAGATGTCTTCCACCTAGTGGTCGTGAAGGCGGAAATATCAGTCGATCAGCAGCAGTCGTACGTGTTGTATGTGACAATTGTGCTAGCAGTGAATAAGCTGACCAGATTTTAACATTGGAAAAGCGGGACACCATAGACCGGGGAAGGGGGTCTTGATTAAAAATTTGGTCTATATGGAGCAACAAAAATAGTATTGTAATATGTTTATTTAAATTTCAATATAAGTACAATTTACAAATATAATAAATAAAAAAAATTATGTATAGTATTATTTTATTCTATTCTTTTATTCTTTGGCATATTTCTCATTTGAGTGAATTTTTTTTAGTAGATTGCTGTCGTTGTTTAAAAGGTCATGAAATTTTTCACAAGAATTTGTTAAATTATATTTCACACATAAAATGGCTTTCAAAATCTCAACACTTAATTGTGATTTTTCTGATGTCCACACTTTATTTACCGTAGAAAAAACGCGTTCAGTCGCAGCATTAGTTCCTGGTAAGGACAGCGCGTATTCCACAATTTTTAGTGCATTATTGTATGGAACATGGTTTGTTTCGAAATGATGAAATATTTCTAACCATTTGTTGTCTATTGTGATTTTGCTGATGCTCAAGATTTAACCTTTTCCTTATCAATATATTTTTTTTATATGCATTCTTTCCAAAAATCGGGACTTTTTTAAAATGCCGCGGGATGCGGGACAAATTGTTAAAAATCGGGACTGACCCGCCAAAAGCGGGACGTCTGGTCACCTTAAGTGAAACTCCGTTATATCCGACTTCTCAGACGTAAAAAGAATCATGATCATTGGAGCGCGCCTCGCTGGAAGCCGCTTCAGTGACGACAATTGAAAACCTTGTGGGTGTTGCAAAAAGCACAGTATCAACTGTTATGACAGTCTATACAAAACTTGGTAAAACGTCATCTGCGAAACAGAATAATACTGCTAGGGATAGACGGATGTTGAAAGAGGAAAGTGACCCGACAGCACAAGACAACGTTGTTCCAGATAACCTCGGAGATGAACAGCTAACTCCAGAACCCCGTATCAACCGAAACTATCCATCGGCAACTTCATGCCGTGAACATTCATGGCAGAGCATTCCAAAACCATTGGTGACACCAAGGAATGCAGCAACGAAGCCGCGAGCACAGACATTGGACACAACAGCAGTGGGAACACGTCATTTGGTCTGACGAATCAGACCACTTTCATGTGGACTGCCTCCTTCCTACTATTAACTTTCTGAACTAGAGACCGTTCTGCACTAGGAATGGCTGAGTATTACCTTAAGCATGATTTGTATTTATCCACCCCACTGTGATTCAGCTGTGATTCAGGTGAAGGGTGGGCAACACCCTACTAATAAAGATTTTGATTCGTTTCACAGGTGTTCGTATTATTCTGTCCATCCCCTGTATTAAATTGAAAGTCAAGGCAGCCATTTCAGCAATAATCCATCTCATCGAAATATCTTACAACAATATTAAAATGCTACCATCTTCATGTTTTCGAACTTAAATTTTATAATGTTTACTTTGATCCTAATTTAAGCTCTGTAAATAGACTGTGCATGCTAAAAATCTATATAGTAATTTTGATTTCATATTATTAATTTGTGTTTCCGGTATCAACTCCAATTCAAGTTAAAGTCTAGAATGCAATCAAGATTAAAGTACATATCTTTTCTTATCTTTCTCTCAGAAAGCAACATAGAACCGTTTCTACGAATTTTCTTGAAGGGAAAGAAAGAGAATAATTATATCAAAAAGATCAAAATTACTAAGTAAAATATAAAAGAAAATATTACTAATGGCTTTAAGGCTTACCTCAAGATTCAGGCAAAGTGTGTTTGGGGGTGGAAGATGCAAAAAAAGGTTTGTTGGATTTTTCACTTTTAAAACAATTCGTATAATTTCTTGCTGACAAGAAATCTAACAAACATACAAAAAAATAAAGGAGCATTTCATCTAAAGACCTAAGTAGTTAAAGTAACTTTTTCATTTACATATTTTTTTGAATTTAATTTAAGTTGGAAAAAAAGGGGAATCTCCCAACATGCACTACTATTAACAAAACCAATTCATGCTTCTGATTTTCTTATTCATGAGGAATCTAGAACAGTTATTTCATCATTGTTTTGGTTTAGCTAGATTAATAAAAACAATAATATTTTCTCTTTTTATTCTGTCCGGAGATTCAACTTGTCGTATTGTTTGGTATGAACTTAAATAATCCCCTCAAAAAAATTGAAAAAATAACATCTTTATTTATACCAGGAAAATTACTTTTACCAAAATTCTAAATTTAAAAAAAAAAAAAAAATTCACTGAAATTAATTAAATAGTTTGTGTGGAAAAACTAACAAAGATCTTGAAATACCACGACAGAGAAATTCCAAAAAAAAGGGGTCCCCACAACAGGCCTTGCAGGTCCTTGGGCTCACGGGAAGTAAGGCTCCAGCGTTTCTTGACCAACGGGACTACGTTGAGGTCGGATGGTCAGCCCGACGCCCGCCCGCCTTTAACTCCCGGGAAAGAAATCCAGTACCCATTCGATAGAGGGCTGGGTAGACCCTAGGACCCGTTTGGAGGAGAATGGAGCGTGGAAAAATCAGGCCGCGGATCGAACCCGATACCTCCAACCCTTACCCACTCGGCTACCGGACCCACAAGAGAAATTCCATTGGGTGAAAAAAAAAACTGTTTTGTTTAAAAAAATTCTGAAACTTATCTTTATTGAAATATTGAGTATTTTTAATCTCTTGCTATTTCAATCCATTCATTTTGAAATGAATGAATATCTATCATCCCAAAAATTAATATTTAATTAAATTGCCTTTTAATTACTTTAATTATTTCATTTTAATGTAATTGAAAATACGATTTTAAGCCACCTCAATATCATTTTATTTAATTCGTTAATAGAAGAAAAAAATATTATTCATTGCCATTGCGATGTTTCTTATCTTATATTTTTTTGTCTCATAAATACATTACATTATTTTATCAACTTCTTTTACTTTGTTAATAAGATTATTTTTAAAGCTGTATTTAATTCTAACCCTAAAACTAATAGATTAAAAACAAAAATAAACTAGATCAACAAAATTTATCTTTTCATCTTTTTATTTAGTCCAATCAGTTATTTATTTCTAGCTTGATATTTGTTTTAAATAATAGTAAGAAAAAATTAGTTGAAGAAGAACACCCAACTTTTCGAAACAGACGGGAACTATAATATTTTTAAATCCAAGCTAAGATTAAAATATTATGTCTGATATGTAAGAACTCTTCTAAAGTTTGTAAGGAGTATATCTTAAAAAGCCACTATGACACGAATCACTAAGTAAAAGACCATTATTTGGGGAAATTTCGTGAAAAGTAAATTATTTGAATTGAAGTCAATTCTTCAAAAACACAACAGTGCATATTTACAAAACCTCTTGAAGACAATGCAGCTGCTATAGGAATGAATTATTTATTATCTGTAATTATTGTAATTGCAAGCAAGTCTGAAGGGGAATTTATTAACGAATGTTTAATTAAAGGAGTCGAAGTGTTGTTCACAGAACAATTAAAAAAATTCAAAAGTGTAATTGTTAAGTGGAATCCTGTGATTCGTAGAATCGACGAAATAGCTGAGAATTTGAGAAAGCCATTAAGTTCAATAATTTCAAAATTTGAGGCTTATTCTATTGCAATCAACGAAAGTACAGACATTCCAGATATCAGTCAGCTGTTCCTTTTTATTCGAGGATGTAATGTGAATCTAAAAATGATTGAAGACATTTTGGAAATCGTTCCTATGTAATCGCTGGAACTAATATATTTAGTGCATTCATGGAAGTTATTAATAAATATAATTGGTAAAGTTGGTTTGTAACATTAAGCAAGAATATGATATGAAGACTCTGAATAGTTATATGTAACCAAATTAATTTTATATTCAGAGGTATTCATAAGGTAATGTAATACAACGAAGATAATATATATCTATTTATTCAAATTTTAAACCAGACATCTTCATAGTTTGTTTTTTTCTTATCAAGTAATAACCTCATGCATGGCAGGTGCACCATCAGTTGTAAGACAAACCAACTTTACCAATTATATTTATTAATAACTTCCATGAATGCACTAAATATATTAGTTCAATCGATTACATAGGAACGATTTCCAAAAGCTCTTCAATCAATTTTAGATTCCTATCACAACCTATCTTATGAATGCCTCTGAATATAAAACTTCTTATAAATGCCTCTGAATGTATGTACTTCGGCGACATATACCTATTCAGAGTCTTCATTATCATATTCTTGCTGATTCTTGCTAAAACCCTACCACCATTCTTGAACAACAGTTAGAAATAAGACAGAAAATTTACAAAGAATTTATTTTTCTTATCAGTTATACAATTTATCAATCATAAAAATTAAAATTGTGACGATTAAGTTAATTACAGAAATTTGAAGGTGTTACATTTAAAGTATTTCACTCTAGTACTTCACTCAAGCCTAGATGGCCATTGGGGTCACCGGACGTAAGGCTTCCACGTATCATAACTAACCATTTTATAGCTTTTTTTGCAATATTTAAAGGTCTTGTATTTTATTTCTTCCACTCTACGACATCTGTAGTTGCCAGATTCATTGAATTAGTCAACTTCAGCAGGATAAGGTTTAAATTCAGTGGAAATGACCAGTCTGTACTTTGAGTTAGAATTCGTAACTTGCTTGACATGAAAGATAAAAAAAGACATAAGTATTAAAGCAACCAATATTTTATTGGTCGAAGAGAAAGAGATGAAATTTATAAGATCCTCTTTAGATTATAATATGAAATCAAAAAAATAAAACAATAACAGACTGCAAGAAAGGTCAAGGAGAGAAGAAAGAACAGACATTTTAGTAGTTTTTTAAAATTTAATAAATTCATGTAATTTCTTATTCACAAGAGATTTAAGAAATACAAAAATACTTTTTATATATTATATATAATATATTTTATATATTATACTTCTATTTTATAAACTAACCAGGTACCGTCGCTTCGCTCCGGAACCCATGCATATAGCATTAAAAAAAAACTTTATTTATTTAGCAAATTAATATTGAGATCGGAGAATATAGGACTTCCGAGCCCGTTCTGGCCTTCTCCGCTTAACTCAGGTGTATTGCGGGTTGGCGCACCACACCTGGGGTTGCCGTCACACACTTAATGATAAGTTTGCCAGATTATTCCCTATCCCGTGGGAATTTCGAAAAATCCGGCCTTATTCCTTGTCTACATCATAAAGGGAACCTCTGTGCAAAATTTCAGCTTTCTATGTCCAAGGGTTTGGGGTGGGCGTTGATGAGTCAGTCAGTGAGGGAGTCAGGAATTTTCTTTTTATATAGGTAGATTTTCATGAATTTTGTTTTGCTAATCTCATTGATTAGTTCTTTATAGATTATATTTGGATCTGTTATTTTCTCCTTTTCAACTCTTTATTATCCGAGATTCGTTCTTTACATATTATTCCTGGTGTTTCGATACCATGCTTATTTATGAAAATATGATCTAGATTTGTTTTCGTATTTTCATGAATTGTACAGTTGTTTCTTGTTGTTCCGTAAAGACAATTTTTGAAACCATTATTGCACATAAGTTTTAGGTATTTCTGTACTGCATTGTTTTTATTCATTTTGAAAAGATCTACATTTACGTCGCCAATTAGTATAGTTGGACAGTTGTTTAATATATTTTCATTTTTTATGAATAGATTCTCTCTTCAGTAAATTCAACCTTCTTTGTGTTTCGTTGGTTTTATATATGGCTAAAACGTTAATATTTTGTGTTTGATAACACAAACACATTTTTGATAACGAAATCTATTAGGTTTTATTACAAAACTTCATGATAAATAACGTGTTTTGTGAAAATTCTTGAATCATTTTCCAAAAGATTTCCTTGCTCCCATGTTTTAGTAATTTGTAATTTAACATTTTCCTTATAGAATGACAGACAGATTAATCTTTTTTATAATATACGTTTTTATAATACATAATAATCATAGCCGGGTACCGTCGCTTCGTTCCGGAACCCTTGCATATATAGCATTAAAAAACAAACTTTATTAATTTAGCAAATTAATATTGAGATCGTCGGAGAATAGACAACTTCCCAGCCAGTTGTGGCTTCTCCGGATAACTCAGATGTGTTGCAGGTTGGCGCCACCCAATAAAAATTTAAAGAGAAAATTCACATTTTTGCATGTATCTTGCAAACGCAGAAACGTTTGTTAATGACTGATATACCGTTCGATAGAATTTTCAAATACCAACATTTTCTCAATGTAATGTTTTCCTTCTAACTTTTATACTTTTCGTTTAAATTGAGAAAAAGTCAAATTTGACCCTTTAAAAGGCGCCATCTTGGAAACCAAAAAATGTTTTCAAAAGATTTTTGTAGCATTTTGTTTGTCTTAAAAAGATCTACATTTTATCAATTTGCATGACCAATCTATCTCTTATAGTTTGGTCACAAAATTGGAAAAACTTAAAAGTCTTATGACAGACAGAATAACGTTTTTATTATATAAGACTAGACGGGTACCGTCGCTTCGCTCCGGAACCTTTGCAAATATAGCATTAAAAAAAACTTTATTTATTTAGAAAATTAATGTTGCGATCGTCGGAGAATAGACGACTTCCCAGCCCGTTGTGGCTTCTCCGAATAACTCGGATGTATTGCGGATCGGCGTCACACACCGAAAATTCACATTTTTGCATGTACCTTGCAAACGCTGAAGCGTTTATAAATAAGTGATACATCGTTCGATAGAACTTTCAAATACCAACATTTTCTCAATATAATGTTCTCTTCCATCTTTTGTACTTTGAGAAAAAGTCAAAATTTGATCCTTTAAAAGGCGCCATCTTGGAAACCAAGAAAGATTTTTGTAGCATTTTGTTTGTCTTAAAAAGATCTACATTTTATCCATTTACATGACCAATCTATCTCTTATAGTTTGGTCACAAAATTGGAAAAACGTAAAGTCTTATGACAGACAGAATAACGCTTTTATAATATATGTAACTTATTTTTTTAGCTATGTCGATTTTTTTTTATTATCTTGGAAGCCCTGTTCATGCATAAGGATAATTTACAGTTTTGTACAATTTATTGCTTGATTTCAGGAAGCAATGTAGTTCAAACTTTTATTAAAATTTCTGAACTGATAGTTTATAAAATGCAACAAAAACAAGTTCTTAAATAGTTTCGTTAGCTACTAAATAAATGCCAATGTATTCTAAAATAAGTTTCTCTACAAAGCAGTGGCGCACCTGCCCAGAAACTATTGACTTTTTAAATCTGCTCCTCAAAACAGCAGCGAGTCAAGAACAGAAACCTAGCGATAAACAAACAAAAACAATGTAAGCGCTGGATACCTAGAAAATAGGAGGGGAGAAGATAATTACACAAGTTGTACAGTTTCTACATTAGCATTTTTATCTAAAGACCTAAGAAGTTATAGTAACTTATTTATTTAAAAAAATAAATTATATTGGTTTTTTGAAATGGCCTTATAGTTTCGAAATTTGTTAAAAACAATAACTTTTTCGTAGTAATCAATTATCAGAATCTAGGTTTAAAGACAATCAAGATTAACAGTAATAAACCGTACAAAAAAATGATTAGTAACTTTAGTGGCTTACCTCAGGATTTAAGCGAGGAAAGGTCTGCGGGAGATCTAGCAAATACAAAAAATTAAATGATCTCATCATTAAATGTAAATTTTCTATCTCTTATTTCTAACAGTTCAATGACAGTCCAAGAATGGTGATAGGATTTTAGGAAGAATGAGCAAGAAAATGATAATGAAGACTGAATAGTTATATGAACCCGAAGTAATTTATATTCAGAGGTATTCATAAGATAATGTAATACATCGAAGATAATATATATCTATTTATTCAAATTTTAAACCAGACATCTTCATAGTTTTTTTTTTCTTATCAAGTAATAACCTCATGGTAGGTGCACCATCAGTTGTAAGACAAACCAACTTCACTAATTATATTTATTAATAACTTCCATGAATGCACTAAAAATATTAGTTCCAGCGATTATTGTGCTCACGCCTAAAGATGAAACTCCCAGAATGCAACACAGATTATAGATTTTCCTTTCCTGGCAGTTCGCTAATATTCAAATAGAGAAGCGACCTCTTCTTTTTGAATGTTAGCGAATGGCCAGGAAAGGACAATCTATAATCTGCTTTGCATTTTGGGAGTTTCATCTTTCGGAGTGCGCACAATACATAGGAACGATTTCCAAAATGTCTTCAATCATTTTTAGATTCACAGCACATCCTCGAATAAAAAGGAACAGCTGACTGATATCTGGAATGTCTGTACTTTCGTTGATTGCAATAGAATAAGCCTCAAATTTTGATATTATTGAACTTAATGGCTTTCTTAAATTCTCAGCTGTTTCGTCGATTCTACGAATCACAGGATTCCACTTAACAATTACACTTTTGAATTTTTTTAATTGTTCTGTGAACAACACTTCGACTCCTTTAATTAAACATTCGTTAATAAATTCCCCTTCAGACTTGCTTGCAATTACAATAATTACAGATAATAAATAATTCATTCCTATAGCAGCTGCATTGTCTTCAAGAGGTTTTGTAAATATGCACTGTTGTGTTTTTGAAGAATTGACTTCAATTCAAATAATTTACTTTTCACGAAATTTCCCCAAATAATGGTCTTTTACTTAGTGATTCGTGTCATAGTGGCTTTTTAAGATGTACTCCTTACAAACTTTAGAAGAGTTCTTATATATCAGACATAATATTTTAATCATGCCTTGGATTAAAGAAAATTATAGTTCCCGTCTCTTTCGAAAAGTTTAATTTTTTTATAATTTTTTTATAACAGTTTGTTAAAAATACAGTTTAGGAATTCTATCTCACAGAGCAGGAACTTAAAACCTTATTCAATTAAAGTTCATTAATTGAGTGAATCAGGCTATTAGTTCAAAATGTCAACAGAGGAAGAGGAACAATAGAAAACCTTCCTGAAACTTCTATTAATTAAAATTATTGATTGATGAATCACCGACTATTGATATAGAAAAACATTAATTGGTGACTGTGCACGAGCAAAATGCACTTCAAAAGAGGCCACCTTTACTCAGAGACTAGGTTTTCTTTTCTTTTTTTTAATAACATTTAATCTTGATTAATAGTAATTCTTTTAAAATGGCATTACAGAAGTTTTCTAGTTATGATAAATCAACGATTATTTAATAGTTGAAGAGATGGAGACAAACACTCCTAAATGAAAGTTTGAAGTTAACTGAATTTTAACAATTTATTGAAAAATATTTGTATACACATTCCACTGAGACGTTCTACCATTGTTTTTTTTATTTAATATTTCGCTATTTTTTCTTTTGTATGTTTTTTTTTTATTACTATCTCATGTGCTACTTCTATCTCACACATTCTTTAGAAAATACAATTTGACATTTACTTAGCTTTTGGTAATTCACTATAGCCTAACAGTTCTAATAGTTACGATTGAGAAATCATTTGATTAATACGAAAAATAAATTGTTTTTATGTTTTTGTATCTCTTATCTTATTTCACTCTTTTTGTTTCAGCAAACAAGTTACCATAAACTGTT
>JAFIDM010012231.1:121249804-121262362 GCA_023159025.1 Thereuonema tuberculata | reverse complement strand
TAATCATGATGTAATCTCCCTTATTTGGGCAGATAAGCTGTTCTGTTGTCTCAGTGGACGGGGGAATTCTGACGTCACACTGGCGGCACGGTCGAAGTTATTTAACCGCCTGTTCCAGAGCCCTCTCTCTCTCTCTCTTGCTTTGCCGACCTGTGGATACTATGCTCTTGCTTCGCCGACCTGCGGATACAATGCATTTTACTCATGGATCTCCGTTTGCGATAGCTTGCAGCCGCATCTCTGTTCTTGGCAGCCGAAGTCATGCTGATACGCTTTGTCAGAATAGGGTGTGTTAAACTAAGTTATTTTAGCTAGACAGGCACCGTCGATAGCCTAAAATTCTCATTGAATATTTGTGAGTGAAATTATCGCAACCAATATGCAAAAGCAAACTTTGCAAAATCAGTGTTATTAACAAAGTAAGTGTCCGCCAAGTTTATTTAGTGCTACGCAATTTATTCAGTGCTACTCAATTTATTCAGTGCTACGCAATTTATCAGTGCTACGCAATTTACTTAATGCTACTTAGTTATTCAGTGCTACGCAATTTACTTAGTGCTACTTATTTATTTAGTGCTACGCAATTTATCAGTGCAACGCAATTCCTATAGTGCAACTCTACCCGTTGAAGGAGAATTCAATTAAGTGAAGGGAGTTTAGTTTTAGCAGTTCAAGTTTTTAGTTATTCAGTGCATTGGTGATATAACCTCGCGACTCAGGAAGTTATAAGCCATAGCTTCGTCAGTAATTGTTACCTTCAAATTAAGTGATATATTATTTTATAGTAACAAATAAAATTGTTGAGTTAAACCTGCGCTGTGAGTGTGTTTTGTCTTACCCGGGAACGTGAAGTGTGGCTCCCCCACACCCCGAATGGATTGAAGCTAGTTAACCTGGCATGTAGCGACCTTGGAGGGTGTAGAGAAGGATTTTACCGAACGGACTATCGGTTGGCGCCCAACAACTGACCAAGCAACACCTGAAATACTAATCGACCCCTGGTACCGTTACAATATATATATGGTTCCTATTAAAGTTACCGAACAGTGTATAAATATATATATATATTTGGGGGCAGTGTCATGGTGTGAGGAATGTTTTCCTGAAACACATTGGGTTTCATTGGGTCCATTGGGTTCATGGGAGGTCTTCTGGAAGCACGTCAGGATGCTAGAGCGCAAGCCTACCCGACTGGGAAATTGTTTAAACGATTTTCAGTAACGAAAGCTTTGCCGAGGCGAGTGACGTCAGGGCCGCCCAGAGGGGGGGGGCAAAAGGGGCAGATTGCCCCGGGGCGCCACAAAAAGAGGGGCCTCATGAGCCCCGAGGGGCCCCGCCGTATTGATTGACCTTTTTTTTTTTTTTTTTGTTTGGTTTATGATTTTTGGGGGGGGGGGGGGGGGCACAAATCCAAATGTTGCCCCGGGGCCACCACTAGTCTCTGGGCGGCCCTGATAGCCACTGGGTTACATGATTTGATCTGCTGCAATTTTTTAATTGTGAATTTTTTGGAGAAATTTTATAAGTAGTTGATGGATTTTAAAAGATCTACTGCTATATCGAGTTTCAAAATAATTCGTTCTGTGATTCAAAAGTTCGAGAGGGAAGACATACGCACACACAGACAGGACGATCTCAAACCTATGGGAAGAAGACTACATAATACATACATCCCTCAAGATAAATCTTTTAATTCTCTAAAAACAAAAACAAAACAAAAAATCACAGGAAAGATTAAAATGTAAGCGGAGAAGTTGTATTACATCAATACAACTGCAAAATTATTGGCCAAAATGAAAAAAAGACAAAACTAACCTTGGCCGACCTACATGAGTAATGCTATTTATTCCTTTTATTACAAGATCTACAGACTTTATAATTCAATTATCTCTAAATGTCTTTCTGACAAACAGGAGTAAAAATACTGTTTCGCTTCAATTTATTTTTTTATCATGTTAATTTAATTTTACAAAATTTGTTTCCTTTTTACAGATTAAGAGGGTACATTGGATTTTATTTTTGGAAAGGACAAGTTATGGGAGGGTCTCGAATAACCAAACAACAAAATGCCGTCTTCAAAATTTCGAGGGCGGAAGCCAAGACGTTTTCAATCAGTTATCCATCCGCCCCCTCCCCCTACACACAGACATAAAAAAAAAAAAGGTAATGGACCTACTTATTTCGAGATTTCGGGATGGGGGGGGGGGGTTGATTTGGGACTGAAATCTGGAATCGAGAAGTAGGTTATATAGATTTTATATAGCTTTGAAGACTTATATGCTATCAAACAGCCTTTTGTTATCAAAGAAATATATTTCTTGATAGACTTTTTTTCTATGAACTGTCAGTATGTCTTTGCTTATCGCTCTTCAATACACAGATTGATTAGCATCAGTATAATTGCATTTACACGTTTTAATGACAGTTTTTTTTGTTTTTTTTAATTACAATAGCTTTAAAAAATAGAATAAGGCCTTTTTCTTTCATAAATAGAGAACTAATGCTATCATTTTCGTTTAAAGAAATGTGTTCGATTTCTTTAGTATTATAAGAACGCTTTAACAGGATTCGTCCTAAGTTTCTGTTTCGTTTTCACTTACGCTATGACCTTGTTACTGTCTTCAATCGACGAGTGTAAAAACATATGAGTCAGCTACAAGCCAAAACTCAAATCAGGGAAAATTTCCACTTACAGATCCATTCAGTGTCTGATATCGCTAGTGCAAGAAAAGATATATTTCTTAACTGATTACAATTAAGCATAGACGATTCCCTAGAAGTTAAAGTTTTAGGATGACACGATTTAACTTTTTTTTTATTCTATCACTTATATCGTTACTTTTAATCGTAGTGAATGGTAAGTGATTGAACCTAGAGTTGTGCGTATTAAAAACATAGAATCTAAAATATATTTTTATGTGGCATAAAAATTATGTATATATTATTTCTCAAACACTATATTCGATTTGGCTAATGATAGTCGATTTTCCTTTATCAGGAAAGCAATTAAGATAGATAAGACGAAATGATGAGGATGTAGAGGACATTGATCTCTTTTTTTATATATTTTCTTTCTTTAATTCTTTTAATTTTGTATATTATTGTTATCAGTTTCTACATTTAGATCCCTTCAAAGCCCAAATGAAGATGTAAAAAAGTTGTTTATTGCTTTGTTGTTATGAAACATGCGCAACAATATGTCTAGTTGCGAAAACTACTATAAGTCATAAAAGATTTAATAACGAAGTATATAAATAAGAAGTTTGCTGTATTTTTTTATGATAAATAAAATCAGACATAGTTCAGTCAAAGTGCATTAAATAATCAAGCAATTTAATAAGATTGAAGTTAGATATAAGAAAATGATATGCAAATCATATTAATATAGTTGTTGAGGTTTAAAATACTAAGGTGACCAACCGTCCTCCTTTTTGAAGCTCTGTCCTCCCTTGAGAAGTGTCCTCCTAAATGTCCTCCTTTTGTAAATTCTGTTCTCCCTTTTGATGTTTGAAGAGTAATATGTCCTCCTTTTTGATATGTGAAGTTTAAAACCTTTTTTTTTTTGGTTGAACAGATAGGTTTATACCCCTGAAACCCTTGATAACATTATTTTTTTTCCTCAAATTATTTGCGTCCTCCTTTTCATTTTAGAAAAAATGGTCACCTTAATAAAATAGCTCTTTTAATATTGTGACACCCCCTCCTATTTCTTTAGCAACTAAAGAATTTTACATGTTAAGAGTAAAATTTCCGAAAGACCAGATTCATGAAGTAATCTCATTGTACTCACCCAAAAAGATAATTAAAAATTATGCAAAATCACAACAAAGAGGCAACATCTTAATATTCTTAGGGAACAAACAACAAATATTAGAAACATACATTAAGTATATAATTTTAAATATGAATAATAAGATTCCTAATTGAACTTCAGAGTTATGCAGAGTTAATTAAACTAAAATGTTGAGTAAAAATACCATTTTTTTCTTTAGCAGATGAGGAGTCTCATTGACTTGACTCATTTCTATTTGTACAAAGCAAAATTTCAGATATTCATTACATGAACCCCCAAGGATGCACATAATATATATATTTGTTAAGTTTATGAACTATTACACCAAAGTTTATGGACTATTATTATTATCACCAAAGTTTACGAACTATTACACCCAACTAGAAATTACAACAATAGCATCAGCTTAGTTACAAAAAACTCCAGTCATTGGAACTGCAGCAATAATTCGTCGATACTTAAGCAATACCTCGGCCTTTGGTTGAGGCCCATATCACCTAAGAACAACCAGTGATAAACGTGATTTTTTTTTTTTTTCTGTTGTTTGTGTGAACGTTTACGCTGTGTATCTTTTTGAAAGAATAAAATTTGTTATATATATTTGTTAAGTGAATGTTGTTTTTCATAATGAACTGAAATAAAACTTTAAAATCTTATTTCTTTATTTTAAAATTAGACAGAATTGTCTAGAATTAGAATAATCTTCAGAAGCAAATTAATTTATATTTATTTTTGAGAAAGGAAGTAAATTGTATTTTTTGCAACCATAGCATCAGGTCAGATTAAACAATATCATGCCATTGACTAATGTCCTGTAATTGAACTGTAAATGCTAGCTACTTACAGTTTGTGAGTTTTATATTCAGAGTAATCCCTTCTTTAACTACATTCTGCTGAAGAGAAATAAAAAGTTAGTGAACGCATTGAAACAATTTTCTAAGCAATTGACTAAACTTAAATTAAGAGACATTTAATCCAACAAGATATTAAGATATGTTTCTAGTTTTCGTGTTAGTAACAAGTTTAAAGATAATAAGATAATTAAATCAGTCGTATGGGATAGAATCCACTTTCTTTGGTATTGTAGTTCAAATTACTAGATCAACAATAAATAAAAACTAGATTTTCACCTTTATTGTTGAGCTTGAACAATACCTGAATATGTCTTTCCACATCTGAAATACAATGATATGGAATAAGAACTCTAGGAGATTCTTTTCATATTTATTGTTTTTCATCCCATGATAACTAATGAAAACCACTCATTAAATGAATGCCCAGAACCTCGTCTTTATAATTTATAAGTTAAATATAAGGTTATTTTAATATTATGTATAAGTAAATTGACTTAGTTTTAAGCAGTAACTTTATTCAGATTTCTAAATGTCCTACTTTGAATTTCTGTCTTACCTAGGATTTGTTGAAAGAAATTCTGTCTACTCGTCAGATTCTGTAGCAGATACGTCACAAGGAATTAATGGAAGTTGCCAGTGCCTTAACAATAATTGTGGATGTTGTGCTCATTTGGTGGTTGTGAAGATTAACTTAAATAATTCAGGTAAGTGTTGATTTTTCACTTATAATGGTAATAACAGTAACCACAACAGTATTTCTGTAAGTAGATGGAAATATAACTCCTTAACTAACATAGTATGTTTGAAGGACTTCATTATTAATTAACCTAAATTGAAATGCAAAACAGCAAGTTTGTTGTTCATTTAAATATTTTTTTTTCTATTTTTATGAAACTTACAAAATTAACTTTAAATTGAATGAATATTTGAGTAACAGCATACTTAAAGGCAGTCTGATTCTGTTTTTAAATTAATCTTTTAGTCTAAAGTGACTTTTTAGTGATTTTTTTTTCCAATATTTTATCTGATGTAGCTTTCTGAAAATAATAAGCAAATTATTAACAGAAAGATTACGTATTCACATAAATCTTCCGATAAATCTTCTATATAAACTTTCCCTTATTTTGAGCTGATCTGCTCTCAATGCATTCTTGCTACATAGCCTATAGCAATATGTGAATTTGTGTCATTTGGAACCGTCAACTAGCCATAGTGAGAGTCCTTTTTCTTTACACTTACAATATGAACATTTTCTTGGCTCCATACTGATTAGTCAAACTTTCAGAAAAATCAAAGTAATAAAAATTTTCACATTCAAAAGCAATAATACTGTATATAAAAGAATATGTTGTTGCAATTACTGCGCATTTCCCAAATCATTTCCATTCTTTATAGTAGAATCAAGTATCGTTCTGAAAGAGTTGCGACCATGCACCCAAATACAACTGTATTCAGTCCCCAGCTTTATATTTCAGAAGCATTTTTTTTTTTTTTTATTCTTGGATCTCATTTTTTAATTTACAAATATTCAAGAATTATATTTTTTGATATGAAGAAATATTTTCCCATTTAAGAACAACTTCATTTTAATTTAATCTATTTTCTTAAATGTTTGCACACCCAAAAATGCACTAAAGTACATAGCTAGTGGAGGAAGATGAGTGTTTCCATTTCTATAATTGAAATACAGAAATCATTGACATTGAAAAAGCTTTTTACAGTTGTTGATACTTTTACTGTAGTTTAGCAAGAGAACAGTGAAAATTTAGTAAGGAATATATAATTTATTAGTAAAAGCCTTAAACTATCCAGTGTTATCTAAGTTTTTATAATTGCAAAATATACTTCTATGTCTATGTGTTTCCATCCACCAATCTCACAAACTTCATGTTTCACAATGTCAGAAGAAGACTAGAAATACATATTAATAGTTCATCTTCAATAGTATGATTTTTAGAAAGTTTATAAATGAAGCTGTTTAAGAAAACTAGCACAAACTATTGGAGTATATTTCTGTTTTCTGAAGTTACATATTACTTGAGCTTTTTATTATTATTTTTTTGTTTTATTATGCCTATGTTTTCCCGAGCTGAAACCCAAATTAATATTTCCAATTTAAGTTGCTGTAAAAAAAGTATTTTTAATTTACAAATTTATTTCTTTACAAGGGAGTATATTTTTAAAAAGAATGAATTTCTTTATAATTTGAGCATATAATTATGATATTCCAACTTATCTATGGTTGGATTCTTCCAGTGTCAATATATGACGGCAACCACCAATATGTTCCAAAGCAGGAATCCAGGAACTGTGAATTAGTTGAGCACCTTCTTAATTTTGTGCCAGCTTTGTTTTTATGGAAACAAATATTCCATCAAATTCAATAAAATTAAGAGTTTTTATAAGTATTCTGATGATCGTATGAGCTTTGGACCATCTCAACTTAGTCCTGTTGGGTTAGGAAACATAAAGACCTTTATCTCTGCCACCCAAAAGACCACATTGGGATACTTTCACCAATATAATAAGTGTACAGCATTGACAAAGATGTAGTTTTGATGTAGTTAAGTACATTAAAAATAGAAAAAAGGTTCCTTTGATGATTTATTAGTAATCTTTGTTTAAAATAAAAAAGTTTTATGACTTGTGCCTTTATTTTGTTTGACCATTCTTGATTTGTTTTTTTTTTTTTTTTCAGTTTGTGTAAATCTCACTTATTTACCTGATGACATTGGAATATCTTTCACTGTTACCATTGGAAACCGAACTGTATATAATGAAACAATTTCAGGTGATTATTAACTTCACTTTAGTATTCTAATATAATTTGTTAATGTTCTTTAATAAAATCATGTCTCTATTACAGCTCTTGCTTTGCTCAGAAAGCATTTATAATCTTGAAGGGTAATATGTACTTGTTATTTTGACAAAAAAGCAAAGATTCCACATGTATAACAAACACTATATAATTTGGACCTAACATAATTTTCATTCCTCATTGTGATTCTCAGTATTTTTAAATTTTTCTTAGGTTTTGTTCTGTTGAACACAACATTAAACATTGAATATTCAACTGATTCTAAAGAACTAAATGAACTGAAGACATGGCATTTGATCGTACGTGATGGCACTACAGATCGGAACCCTTATTGTGTGGAAACTACAGTATTAATAGATCCTGGTGGTGGACTCTCTAATGCCAAACTGTTACCAAATATTTGCTGTGATCAGATGAAACAGCACTCATTGGAGAAGATAATGTAATGTTGTTCCAGACTGCTATCACTGATGTTAGATAAACCATTGGAGAAGAGTCTGGCAGTCAAAGCCCTTTCGAGCTTTATGGTCCAACTTCTTTTAGCCGATACTACTGGAAGCAGTGCAGGCATCACAGAGAGATGGATCATCTATGGATTATCATCATCATCTTCAATTAGCAAATAATGTAGTCTTTTCTTTATAGGGAGTGATTGGGTAGTCAGAGATATACTGATACATAAATGATACAAGTAGGTATCCATTGCTCTGTAACTGACCCCATCTCTACTGTACGACCTCATTCAAATGCTAATAATGATCTCATATAAAATGCCTTGGCAAACCCAAAATAGACATTTATTGGAATCTCTATCAGTGAAGAAGCTGTAGCTTCTTAGGTCAGCTTTTTTTGAAAGCTGCATTATTCACAATGCCTTCTGTCTTACTGATTGCCATAACATTATCCTATTACAGCTTCCCAAGTCTCTCTAACTATAGAAAGTAATCATCTGGCTTTTAATTAGTTACATTATTTATAGGTGTGGTGATTTTTGTGTCTATAGTGTCACAAAACAAAATCATGTTTTGAAATTCTAGTTACAAAAATTCAAAATCATGTTAGAAAAATTCTACTTTTGACCTTAAAGACTTGACCTCAAAAAACATTTTTCAAAAAACCTGGCTGTATTGTAAAATCATTTTCATGTGTTCCCATCCACCAATCTCACAAACTTATACAGTATACACAGGAATTGTATGCGATACCTGTTATGAAGTAGTTTTGACTATATCTCTTTTCCTTTTTACTGATGTTAGGGGCATAACTATATATTAAAATAAGTTGATGTAATGTTTTATACTATATGACTTTCTTTCTTTATTAAACAGAAAATTGTTAAAACCTTGTTAAGTTCACAAGCTCTTGACATACCTCCAATGATATAGCATCTGGTGCAGGGACACTACTAGCATCCTTGCTACTGCACTGTATGTTTGTATGTAAATAAGCAATTGAAATTGAAAATTAGTTGGCAGTTTAGATTTCCAGAATAATCCTCCAGGTTACATGAACTCAGGAATTGAAACTATATAAATCCTGTAATGTAAGATTATATATACAGTCGACAGCTCTTCATAGCATCTGAATAAAACAGGTTGACATAGCAAATCTTATTTGCAATAGTAGACTATGTATTCTGAATTTCAGAGATAAACATTGCACATTTAAAAGTTAATGGAAATTCAATTTCTTTTATACATTAAATACATTTTAGCTGAAAAACATAAAGCTAATTTAAAATTATATTAAACATTAAAATTACAATGTTTGGGAATACTGTAATTAAGTTCCTTGTACTTTATCACTAATGATTCAGAAGACTACTGATTTTGAAAAACTTTTTATTTTTTTTTTTAAATAAAAGAATCATTCACTATGAATTTCTTTATTTTCATTACTTATTTAATGAAATACAGACATATAAAATATAGATTGAACTGTCAAATCTATCTCCAATTATGATTGGGAAGAGTGTTAAATTAAATTTTCTTTTAGCAATCGTTTCTAATGAGGTTTATAGACATTCAAGCACACCTGTCAAAGTATGTTTGATAATCCATGATTGATATATGTAAAACTGATATCAGGATCATGTGTTCTTGTGCACACTACAATCAATAAAATAGAATAATGTCCAATAAGTGGAAACATAACAATAGCTGGTAACTATTTAAAGAGGAAATATGATGCCACTACAATGTGCAATCTATCAGCACATTTACATAGCATGCGATCCACCAAGACATTTACACTGCATGATCAATTTATTAATGATCATAAAAAAACAGAACATATAAAGGTAGTGCTATAATATGATGGCATACAGTTAGTATCACATCCTTAATTGTGTTAGACTGCGCGTAACAGTAGCACCGGAAATCCATTATTAATTTTAATAACTGTAATTGCAGACTAATCATATCCATTAGGTTTTGAAGATATTTTGAATGTTATCTGAAACCTCTGTGAATATGGAAGTTTTTATGTAATAAACATGCCTTCTTAAGTTCATATCTTGTATTTTGACTATAAGCTGAAAAATTATAGGGGGATTCTTCTATTATAGTAAGCTAATAAGTTTTTACAGTAAAAATATCAAGCTATAACATTAAATGGAACAGTGAAAATAAAATAATTAAAAACTGGGTTAGGTACATGGAAGATCTACTCACACTGGGCAAAACATTATGAACCTTTAAGATAAAAAAAGATGTTAATAAAGGTGCTAATTTTTTTGGCCAGTGTGTGTGTAATGATTAATTCTCAGTTTTTTTATAGTAGAAGAGTTCTTTTGTTAAATTATGCCAAATATGTGTATTTCAGATGGCAATGAGTTATTTGTCAGTTTCTTAAATCTTTAAAATTGATGCTTCATTTGTGACACATTTATTCATTGTTTCCATTTCAAATTGTTTACAGCTCGAAGTCCTCCCCCTGTGTGTTTTGGAGTTCCCTATTTAAAACAGTACGCTGAAATATGCATCAAGTTTTATGATTTGGATGTTAGTCTTCACAAGCTACATGGCTGCATTCAGATAGAAGCAAGATTAGCTCATGTTGAAGTAGAAGATTATGACCTTGGCTGTTTTAATATTGGCAACAACACTTTACCTTTTGATGCTACATTATTGCATAAAGAGCAGTATAAAGTATCAGTTGTTTAAAAGACTAATATTTCTTTTAAGTAATTAATAACTAATAATAATTAGTTATTTGCATTAACAAATTACTAAACATTAAAAACACAGACCCACGCTGTAAGACATACTTTTAATCTTGTAAGTGTTGAAAATATTATGTATGTTTGTTCATATTAAATGTTCAGTTTGTTGATTTTATTAAGGCTTTGATGTATGGAGAATACAGATGAGATTTGAAAATTCCTCAGACATATATTATCACTTTTTAGTCTTCTGATCAAGATCAGAAGACTTATATTCTTGTTTTGTCTGGGGACAATTATCATTAAAATATCATTAGCAACAATGACAACTATCGCAACAATCACATTTATAATAATAAGGAAATTAAGGCAAAATCAATTATATTTTCATAGAATTATCAGAATATATTGCGAAGCATTGTGATTGGTTTACTATTCGCTATCTCTACCTTGTTTTTAAGTATTTTCAAATCTGATCTTTGGCTCAGATTATTACTTTTTTAAGCTGTATTTAAATTTGCTTCAACTGTAAAACAATGTGGAAAAGATAACCAAATATTTTAAAAAATAAATAAATAAGGGAAACCATGATACCTTAACCTTTGATTTGAGAAGTTCAGTATTTTATTAAAAAGCCAAATTCGCTTGTTAAGAAATTAACTTTCCAAGTATCACTCATGTCTTACATTCTTTCTGCAAATAATTTCTTTCAGTAACCTAACTTGGAACAAAATTAAACATTGGCTATAATTAAATAATTCAGTTGAAGTGTTAGTATTGATTTAAATGAGCATTGCAGTATTTGCTAGTGAACGTATTTAAAAGGCTTAACTTTATTTGTGAATTGTGGTCAAGATCTACTGAAATAATATGAAGCAATCCTCACCTAGGCACTTCATTGAAAAAAACTTAGGAGTATGTAAAATTAGAAACATATACTGTATAGGTCCTTTTTTTTTTTGAGGGATTTCCTCACTCCGAGATGAGATATTATCTCAATATTTCGGCCCCGTACCTCGGGCCTTCTTCGGGAGATGTATAAAAGTCAATCACATGAAGGTTAGCGCAGAACTAACGACAGAAGTTGTTAGTTCTGCGCTAACCTTCATGTGATTGACTTTTATACATCTCCCGAAGAAGGCCCGAGGTACGGGGCCGAAATATTGAGATATTATCTCATCCCGAAGTGAGGAAATCCCTCAAAAAAAAAGGACCTATACAGTAGCAAGTCTCACACTCCTTCAGGACCAAACTATAGATGCATATTTATCTGTGACTTCTATAAAACCTTCCTGGAGTCTTTTTTGGATTCTGCAACATTAGTAGAGATGCTTATTCGCATTTTGGAAGGATCTCAGATGAATCTCTTGCAAGGGTCAAAACTTTTTATTAATGAAATTTTTCCACATCATTCTAGGGTTTACTCAACCAAAGACATATAATAATATATACTTACATGTCTTTCACTCAACCATAAGTCATTCCAGAATAATATATTATGACTAAAATGAAATAATAAAAGTGATGTCTCTATTGTCTACTGTGAAGGTGATTAAAATGTTGAAGGACAGGCTGGCCCTTAACCTCAGAATATCTTGTCTCTAAAGTATTATTAAATATTTATTCCCAAACTGTTATCTGTGAAACTCCTTATTTTATCTTTTGAAACTCCTGGATGAGAATTACTTCACAATCTTGAGAGTAATACTGTTTTACTGTCCACTAAACTAACTGCCTGTGATAAATTTTTGTATCATCTTTTTCTATTCCTAAAAAGATGCTCAAATCTAGTCTGTTGAGCTTTTGACAGTCTGTGAAAGAGCAACTACAGAAACTATCATTTCCTCAGAAATTTCAAGTCATAAGCACAATATTTTTTGTCACTATCATAATTCAACAAGAAAAGTCAAACTTACAGAAACTTCTTAAA
>JAFIDM010012231.1:121170302-121249404 GCA_023159025.1 Thereuonema tuberculata | reverse complement strand
AAGAAAAATGGCTCGTTAAAGTCCTGTAAAAAGGACGAAATATCGCCATGGAGTTTGTAGTTCGTTATTAGTTTTTAAATGTTACTAAGATAGGTTGTTCAAACATGATTTGAAAACAAAAATTGCATAAAGCATGTTTCAATGACTGAACATAAAACTGAAATAATTATGAAATAATAATTATGAGGCTGTAATGGGCGATATGTTTATCTGATATAAAAGCCAAGAAACCCATTTATCTTACTTGTTAGCCATATTTATATTTTAGTGAGAAATTGCAGTAATAAAAGAAACTGTAAATTGCACTTTCACATCTCTGCAGTTTCAGTATCCTAGCTGGCATAACTAAGAACACCTAAATTAGAAAATATAGTACTAATAATTGAGAATTTTTTTGTGTGTTCATGGGAATTCTCTCTTATTGAACATCTAGAGATGATGTTTGTCTTGTACATGGCCATTCATATTTTTGCTTAAGTTATTTTCAATGGAAAATAGATGTGCTTTGTATAAGACAATGGAAATCATTGCATTTCAGCTCTGATGAAAAAAAAAAAAAGCATTGTATCAGATTACATTGAAATAAGATAACAATACACAACAAATCACAGTAATGAATTTCAATTGATTTGACTGAATTTATTCAACATATTAAATGAGACAGGTTTAAGATCTCAAAGTTTTTGACTTTTATCACAACTCAAAACAAAAATCCTGAATATCTTCCCCCAAAATTGTAATTGTGTAATAATGTTTGGTTAAGAACAAACTACTTGCAAATAAGCACAATTAAAATTTGTTTAAGCAAGGGGTAAGATCATGGCATATATTTATGCTGTGCTTAAACAATATCTTTATTGTAATTTAGTAAATACTAGTTTTCTTTCTTCAAGGAATTCAACTAAAACTAGCTGAAATGGAAGCGAATGGATCTCAATTTGCAAATTGTCTGCTTTTAACTATACCTTCTTACATTCAATATTTGGAGAGACTTCCAGAATGTTTATTGTTTACATTGGTGACAAAAGCTAAAATTTGGGCTTTGGTTTTGTAAATGAAAGCTAATTTCAAATAAACTGTATTTTTAACGATATTCATTGTGTATTATTATCTCATTCCATCATATTTATTTTCTGTATATTTAGGTTAGAGTTACCTGTGAATAGCATACATATTTTATATATTGATTTGTTTTCTTAAAAAAAAGATGCTTCAACAAAATACTTTTAGTAATATAGAAGCACCAACTGAAACATCAGATATCAGTTATGTAGACAAAAAAAAAAAGTTGATTATAGTGGACTACTATTATCAGTATCAGCACTGATGATGCAAATCAAACAATGAAGATTTAGACAAAACACAATTGCAATTTTAGAAGCTGTGCTTATAAGAAAATATAGTCAAAATCTCAATACAAACAACTGCTGATCAGCTAGCAAGCATTCAACTAAAAAAAAAATATTTGAACAGTATTTGCTGCAGCCTTTGCTATTTAAGAAACAGCATTGGACAATCTATATTACTAAAATCTTTTATTTCTCAGTCTGTCTGTCCGGCGCAATTTTCTGAGAGAATGGAAAATAGAAATAATTTTTACAATGAAACATCCGCGACAGGAATCGAACCTGCAACCTTCTGATCCGAAGTCAGATGCCTTATCCATTAGGCCATAGGGACTACAACTCTCTTCATATGGTTTTTTGACTTATATCTCCTTTCCTTTCCCCCATCAATAAGGAATGTATTCAATCTTTTTTTTGAATCTCAAGATTGTTTATTTATTTCACATCAGTCAGTTTATTTGTAATTCGAAACTGACAATTAGAACGATAATTGCCGAAACGTTGCAATATTTTAAATATTCTTACTTAACCAAATCCTATGTGATATTGAAAAATATGTGGGTGTACACGCCAGATGTTGGAGTAAAGAAAACAGAGTCAAGAAAGAGAGAAGCACTCTTTTTTTGAGGTGGAATACCGAAAAAATCACTATTTGCAACTCAAAAACCATCAATAAATGTAACTCAAACGTCACTGAAAAGTGACAATTATAATTAAAATGAGAGTCAAAAAAGAATGAAGCCATACTTCTATTAGATAGAATACTGAAAAATCACTATCTGTAACTCAGAAACCATCAATATTTGGAACACAAAAG
This sequence comes from Thereuonema tuberculata, assembly GCA_023159025.1. Taxonomy (NCBI): domain Eukaryota; kingdom Metazoa; phylum Arthropoda; class Chilopoda; order Scutigeromorpha; family Scutigeridae; genus Thereuonema; species Thereuonema tuberculata. The sequence continues at coordinate 121,247,241 of JAFIDM010012231.1, read as the reverse complement.
CCACTGAAAAGTGCCACTTAGAATAAAAAAAGAGACTCAAAAAATAAAGAAGCAGTTTTTCTATTAGATAGAATACTGAACACTATTGTAACTCAGAAACCACTGAAAAGTATCATTTGGAATAAAAAAAAAAAAAGTGTCAAGAAATAAGAAGCAGTATTTCATTAGGTAGAATACTGAAAAATCACTATTTGTAACTCAAAAACCATCACTATTTCTAACTCGAAAACCACTGAAAAGTATCAATAGGAATAAAAAAAAAAGATAGTCAAGAAAGAAAGATGCACTATTTCTATTAGGTAGAATACTGCTGAGAAGTTAGACGCCTTAGCCATTAGACCACTAGGCCTACATTCTAATCACTGTAAAAAATAAAAATATATCATAGATATATGATTTACAAGGTGGTTCTAAAAGCAGTCGTAGATTGAGAGAATATAGACATCAAAAATTAAATTAAAAAAAAAGCTTTTAAAAAATTTTAGTTTTAGTTTCCTTGATGTAATTTGTGTGTGTGTGTATGTGTGTTTTTTTTAATAAATAAAAAATTGTTTTCCGTTACATAAGGGAGGCTTCCGGAGCGAAGCGACGGGTAGCCGACTAGTATAATATAATAAGTCAACAATTAAAATTTTGCATAAATGCTTGTTAAAAGTTGTCAGGGTTTGTCTTATTTATCGATATTCATTGTTTTTCACATTCTGAATTTTTCTTGTGTGCAAGTAAGGGTTTCATACAAGAACACAGCTTTACTCTGGAAATTACTTTAACTAATTAATTTTAACTTTAATTAATTAACACATTGCGGACGGATCACAAGTTTACTCGTGTTTGCGCGCCATCTGTTACGGACGGGTTACGAGATAACTCGTGTTTTCTATACGCTGCCTTTAACTTTTTTACTACCAGCCCATTGTGGGCGGGATGTGCGAAGACTGCCAAGGCTCTTTTCAGAAAGTTTGCAATCGGACCATTAAACACAACATTTTTCAGATAACCCCATAGCCAGAAGTCACAAGGATTAAGGTCAGGTGATCTTGACGGCCAGGCTGCTGTTTATAACAAATGCAATGTGTCGTGCGCATGACATGTCGTGTATTTTGCATGTTATGACGCTTAAAGTGCCATCTATTGCTAATATTTAGAACTATTTTTTTAAAAGGGTTAAAAGTTTAAAAATAATTCAAGAATGTGGATTATATAAAAAAATAGTAATTTTATGCATGCATTGCAAATTAGTATTTCATAATATGACGTAAGGGTTTATATTAAAACACTGAAAGTTTAAAATGAATATTATAAAAGTTAATGAAATGTAAGATCATTTATAGTTGACTGCAAAAAAACATAGCTTGCCCTGGAAAATATCCGGCCACTGAGGTAAGTCGAAAAAAAAAATAGCCTCTCTCTCAGGTGTTAATTACAATTTTAAATTACTTATTGCTTGATAAATGTTTTCTTTGAATACATTTTTTTTTTTTTCACTATTGAATCCAAAAAGAACTAAAAAGTGCCTCTTTGTCTCCATGTCCTGCTTAAATAAAACTTTGTTTTCCAAATGTGTAGTTGAGGTTTGGAGAAGTGCCCTGAATGCTATCATCCGCATTCACTCTTACTACTTTTTTTTTTTTTACCAATTTTAAATGAACAATCATCGCTGCCATTTCTTTAAGATATGTCAAAGATATGTAATGAATATAAATGCATGACTACAGTTTTACTATTAATTCTTTTTTAAAGTAATTTCAAAGTAATAAATTACACAAAAGATGTAATTTAAAATTATTATTTTATTTTCATAAATTACTCATCAAACTTTCCAGTCATTGTTAAAAATTAGTGCCTCTATAAACAATATAAACAATGAAATTTAGTAAGTAAAACTGAGCCGAAATAAATATCCTTTCTTTTTTATGTTGTCATCTTCTGCTACTGCACCTTAATATCTTTTATTTTCTATCACAATAAAAAGCCATTATTTTATTATTATATTATTTTATTTTATTTTTTCATTTTGTTTCAAAAGATATATTACATTTTTTTCACGTAATCTTGATAACTGGGAAATTCTTATGAAGACTAAAGTCAAATTCTGGAGGATCCTAAGTAAAATAAACAAAAATAGGAAATGATTTAGATTAATAAGTTACAACTGAATTTATAATTTAATAGTCAATTAAAATAAATTATGACTGATGGTGATTACCTTACATTTTAACAACAACCTGAAACATTCATATAAATTGTAAAAATAATCTTGTTTGAAATGGATCAGCATCACTGCAGCTAATAAAAATTACCGGTTATTTTATAAAAATAACATTTTTTTTTTTTTTTTAAGTAATTTATTGGGAGTTTTACAAACTTTGTGAAGCAAATCTCTTACTACTGACAATTTCTTATCTTCTTAATATGGCTATCAAATATTAAAGTCCGTCTTTGTTTAAAAAAAAACCTGCTAAGCTTTCTGTTAGGAGTGTGCAAACTTTCTTTGAGTTTTAGGATACTTGGCAACATTTTGTATGTACAGTCGGACCTCTATTTAACGAAGTCGCTAAATTCCGAAAAAAAGTTCGTCACATGGAAAATTCGTTAGAGATTCACCTTTTAAAATTACTTTAAACTACATAAAACAGATTTAAAATACATAAACAATAAATTTTATTAAAAAAATGTAATAATTTCAATGATATGAAGCAAACATTATCAGATGCATACTTAAATTTTACTAATAAAGTCTGTTAATTTTGTCTGTGGTTTTTTTTTTTTGAAAAAGTGTTTTCGCTCATAGTACGTCTCGCATCTTTGCAATGCACTAAAAACCCCTTCAAATATTTTCTTCAAATTGTAATCCGTGTCGGATTGTTTCAAATGATTTTAGCATTTCATCGCAATTCTTAGCTGTATTGTTTTTATTTTTCACACTTCCAAAATATCCGATTCAGTTAATGTTTCCGAGGTCTCAACTTCAAAATCAAGTGAAGGATAATCATCAATCAGCACATCATCGTTAATTTCTTCTTTTTCCCTCAGCTATATCCACATTTCTTTCATTTCCTCTAAGGGAATGTTGATAATAAAAAAATTTTAAGGAAAAAAAAAAAATAAGATACCACGAAAAAGTTCGTTAAATAGAAAATGCACTTCGCTATTTGGAGGTTATTTTACGAAAAAATTAGCAAAATGTTCTTGGTTCCAAAGAAAAGTTCACAAAATAGAGATTCATTAAGTAGAGGTCCGACTGTAATTCCTATTCTAGAAAATTCTTTATGTAATTTTAGCAACATTTTTCCATTAATTCAATTTATATATATAATGGTACGGTAATACAAGCTATGTTTTATTTCCCAAGCATCATCACTTCCAGCCAACTTCATCTGAGTCATCCTCTTTCTCTTGGAACCCACTTTCAGATTATTTTGGGGCCATCGTCAACATTCCTTGTATGTAGACGACAAATCAATGTTTTTTTGTTTCTTTATCTACTGTGCCAATTATCCATTTTTCCATCCTCTACTCCAGTATAATTTAAATTTGGGAAGCACCAAAATGTCTTGTGTGGTCAGTTTACTGAATCAGTCAAACGATGGAAATTGAGATTTGTTGATACTTAGATTGTGAAAAAGTATCAAAAATAAACAAAAAACAAGGAAAGTCTTCTTTCAAAGCTCTGATTTCAGTAAATATAAAATCTTAAAGATTTTAGTTTGGTTTTTAGGGAAACACAGATTAAGAACCTTCACATCCATTTCAAAGCAAATCACTGTCGTTTTATATGGAAATTCAAATAATATTCTCAGAACTGTAACTTGTTCCTATTCTATAGTAATTTTATATGTAATTTTAGAGGAAAGTACGCATTCTAAATGATAAATAATTGAATCTAATAATTGAATAACTGTATCTCTAGGCTTAGGAGGTAACCTAGCAATTTTTCAAGTCCTCTTTCTTGGAGTATCTTTGTGTAAAACTGTATTTCACAGCTAATGTGTTAATCACACTTAATTAATGTTCTGATTTTCTAACATGGAAAGTAACTTTTTAATCAGTATTTTTTTTATAACAAAATTTAAAATAAATAAGTCTTACTTGGGAATCTTTTTTATGGCCACCCATCAATAACTTCATTACTATAAAATTTGTTTTTGCAACTTTGATTAATGATCCTATCTGTGAAGACAAAAAAAACAAAAAGAAATTATAAAGAAAAGAAGAATAAATTCTAATTAGTTACAATTTATAGTTAGCTTAAGAATAAATGTAAAGAGCTGAACTGAAATATGAATTTTAATGCTTTCATTAATGAAAGCTGTTTAAATACTGTGCAAATATCATTTGTATATCGCTTTTATTTTTTTTTCAACTCTAAAAAAAAAAAAATTGATTCAAATCTTGGAAGCGGGCTTAGATATTTTTTTCTCATCTGTGTTTTTTTCTATTCCATTTCACAACTTACTCTCAATTTAATTGAGAATAAGTTCTTGACATAACTTATTACCTTCCATTCATGTGAAGTATTATCAATATCCACTGCTCATAACAAAGCAATATCAGACACTGATAATCTTTTGTTAAAGCCTAGCTTCAATCCAAGTGATACAAAGAAGAAATTAAAAAAAAAAAAAAAGCACATCAATTTCCATGTCTTTTCCTCAGTTCTTAAGGGATCTATTCTAACCTCATCTGGATTTTCTATCATTTAGTTACAAAACCCAGTAATCCAACATTTATCAGACAAGTTGATAAATCATCATACTTCAATATTTCCCTTTTTCTTAGAAAGAATATTTTGTAGTTCCCTAGTACTAATCAGAATATCTTTTTGATTTAAGTTTCATTGGGAAATTTCATTCCAATGCTTTACTAAAAATACCTGTAATGGTTGTGTAAATCTACTATTCTTTTCTTGAAGAGCTTGATGATACAGATCTTTAACCTAGTCCAAAGATAGATCTCATGTTAATTTTGACAGTCCCTTACAAAGAATAGTTCATTTACAAATCTAACCATTAGCTTCCATTGGCTCCTTGAAAAAAGAGATGGAAGAACTGTCTGTGATAAAAAGCTTAAGGTTATTTGCATTTAACATAATTGTAAAAGAATGAATAACGATTCTGGGATTTCCAGTGTTCATTCAGATCATGATTTCAATCATTCTCGGTCACATTTCATCATTATATCACTTTACCCATTGTTTCCAGTCACATTCAGAATTACTAATCCAAAGGGAAAATGTTAGCAATATCTTCAATCATTTCTTTTCGATTCTAAAAATAAGGAATGTAAAATATTAATTTTGTCTGTTTTCCACAACTGATAAATCGTATCATACTCTTCTCACATCTTTGGATCTGAAGATGGGATTACTATAAGTGTTATATTAAACTATCTACATTTCCTTCAATTTTTGAGAATACATTTAACCTACAATGAAACCAAGGGTTTTTTTCATCTCCTGCAAAAAACATGGCATCATCTAAACACAGCCAAAAAAAAAAAAAATATGAACCTTTATTAATACTGAGTAGGGCCTCCTTTATTATGAATGACAGCACATATTCAATGCAATTGATTCTAAAGGATGCCTGAGATTGTTTAGGTTAAAGATAGCAGCAGCTATCGTGTAATTGTGTGACCACTGATTGAAGACAAGTTTGACACCTCAAAGCCATTTTCCAGCATGTCCCACAGATGCTTGATGGGATTGATGTCTGGACACTACAAAGGCCAGAGAAGATGATAGAAGTTCTCCTCATGCTCAGAAAACCATTCTTACACAATTCTGGCAGATACATTGTCATCCATAAAAAGCCATCACATTCTGGGAAAAAGTGCAATGTTGTGGGTGTACTTGGTCGGCTTCAATTCTCTAATATGCTCTGGATGACACCTTTTCCTCTATTGATATCAATGGACCCAGTTTATATTATAGAATATACCCCATATCACGATGGCATCTCAGATCCTTGGATAGTGTTCACAATGCAGACTGGATCCAACGTTTCTCTCTAAAGGTTCTCTCCATACTCTCTGTATTCCATCAGTATAAAACAATTTGTACTTATTGGACCACATCACATTCTTTTACTACTTTAATATCCAATAATGACATAAAATTATTCAGTTCTTTGGTAAGACCAGTTGTTTCCAAAGAGGCAGATGACTTGCAAGATCCAATTTCTTCAACTCCTTGTGCACAATATGGGTTGAAATGGATGGACTCCAATTTGTGTTCAAATTAGATTTCCATTGTATTTGCATATATTCTTACTTCTTGCGATGGACTTTTTTTTATCTTAAAGGTTCATAATTTTTGATGAACTAAATGTCGCCCCAGCAGTCAGACTTCTTGATATATTCCCTATATTCTTTCATCATTTCTGTAAATATATACTGTATATTACATACATTTACTTGAAATAAGAAATTTCTCTATAATGCTTTTCTTTTCTTCTTTGCTATCAGTTTGGCCTTATAATCTTATGTAAAATGTGGTTGACAAGTCACATTTTGTGCATTCCGATAAAAACGACCACAATAAACAGTGTTACACCACTATATTTCATTGTAGTACACCAAGGACTATATCAGGTGTATGCCGATTTCTCTCTTATCTTGTACCCATTTTGTCTTCTCCAAAGGCTTTTAATTCCCATCTGTATGGCTTAAAAGATAATTTTTTTACTATTAAACCATCCTTAAAAGGGTCCGTCATTACACGCGTGAACTTTATGTAAAAAGATAGTTTAAAATTAAAAAAGTTTCCTTCAAGTTGTTGTACACCCACAAAAACACTAAATCCACTTAGATTTTTTTTTTCTCCAAAGAATTTAATTTTCTAGAAGTCACAATTAACTCACTGAGATAATATGAGGCACTTGATTAAGTAAAGGTGCAGTCCCATGTGGATTATAATATCAGATTGATTATTTTTAAAGTCAAGCAAAATATGAGAGAATTATGATCAAAACAATGCACAATAACTTAGGTTAAAAAGAATTTGTTTACTTTTCAACTAAGAGTATTTGAAAAATTAAATATAGTACCTCTTCATTAATATTTGGAAGATTTTCAAATAATGTTTTAGCCTGATGGAAATATTTACAAGCAGCTAAATACATATCTTCTGGACAAGGAGTATTCTCATAGCGATTTAGGTCAGTCATTTCTTTAAACTGTTGATACTGGACTGGTGGAGGAGTCATAACATTTCCAAAGGGAGCAAATCGGTGTTCATAGCGTACTTGCTCACAGTCAAATTCAAAGTTCGTCTTCTTAATTTTACCATTTAGAGTAAATCCAACAAGGGCCTATTAAAAAAAAAAATGTAATCTTGAAATTACTAAAAGTAATATACAGTAATAAAAGTCATTACAATATGGCAGTAATTTATAAAAAAAAATATATATACAAAGTTCAATATTTCATCTCTGATTTCTCCATGTACGGCATCTTCGTAGTCTTGATTGCAACTATGTAAGAACCTCCTGATAATCACATTCTTGAATACAGAAAGTAAGGTATAAAGCATTGAGAAATCAACACATAATTATAAAAAAGTAACCCAGCAAAAACAGAATAGATTTCTATGATAAACTCAAGTGGAGCACACCTGTAATTTTGATTAACAAACACCAAAACTAAATTCTTTCATTAAAAAAAAAAAAAGCATTAACATGTGCTGATACTGCTGAGAAAATCTTAATTATTACTTTAGTGACATCAACGTTTGAACTATTCGAAATGTATAATTGGTATCTATAAAGATAAACTAACAACACAATAGTCCAATAATGTATTAACAGCCTATCATCAGATCACAAAGGCATAAGACAGCAGGGAACTCAAAGAACAGCACAAATAATAACAATAAAAACTTAAAGAGAGCATTTTATGTTTTAAACATTTCTGAAACTCAAACATACAATGCCGTATTTCCTTGTGTATTAGCCCAACCTTTTTTGTAGATTTTTAACCCTCCAAAAGATGGGGTTATGCACGAAACATTGTTAACATAGCACAAAAATCGCCATTTGGTATTCAGTAATAGTAAACCCTCTATAAATAATATTTCTATATTGTAAGGCAAATATTTAGTGTTTTACGGCAAATATTTAGTGTTGTAATATGTATCTTTGAAACATTTTAACATTCAACAGATTTACTGCAATGCAAATATTTGGGTAAGATGTGACAAAGAAATATTTAATCTGCTAACTTTCTATTTCTACCGGTAGAATGCAGTATACTGGTAAAACTTTTCAGGGTTGCCAAACTTAGCTTGCGATTAAACAGCATGCTTTAAGACATTGCTTAGCTTCTAATCGCAAATTTATTTATACTTTAAGAGAATACAAAACAAAGATAACTAAAAATTAAACCATTAAAAATGTTTGGTTGCACCATCTACACATGCTTCTGCATCTAAATTATATTTTCAAGCAGCCCCTTGCTTCCTGTCTTCTTCTGTGTACGACACAACTTTGAGTTTGAACTCTGTGGTGTAGCTTGCCTTTTTCCCCATGACTTCACTGCCAGAATTCGCAACTTATTCAAAAGTCACAAAACTTGCTCTCCTGCTATAACCACAGCCAAAGGCAGTGAGCAAAGGTAGAGCGTGAAAATCAATTGTCAATATAACGGTATAGCAACAGGGGGCAACAGAGGGACCAATACATATATAAACACAGTATTTAAGTGCACAAATTCTTTCTTTATTTTCTTAAAATTTTCATGGAAAAAAAAAATTGGAGGGATAAAATAGGGATCGAGGGATAATCTTGAACACCAACTTGAAAATCAAGGATGGAAAAGCCATGGGCAGTATTTGTAAATAACAAATAAAAGCAATTTTATTTCTTCAATGAATTCCTTGTATAAATATATTTCAACATAATATAAGAACTGTCAAAGTTGTTCTTAATTCACCCTTTCTTATAAGTCAAATATCCAATCTTATCTAGCTTTAAAATGTTGGTGTGCTTCTTTGCATTTTCTTGCACTTCCATTCCAACTATTTCATGTGTGATCATTCCAGAACTGCACTGACACATTCAGATACTCGTCACACTTAGGACTACCATCAATTTCGAAGTTACTTCATTTTTCATCAGCTGTTCTTTCTGTTCCTCCAAAAACACATTAATTCACATCAACCTCCTTCACTTTGTTTTATTCTGCAAAAGCAAGCTCTTGCAACTTGAAATTAATGGAAGTAATTCATGTTACTCTTTTATTTCTCATTTCTAATGAGAATTCTTCACCTCACTGATAATTCCTTACAGAAAAGTTAATCTATGTCAGTACTCTTCACAGAGCAAGTCAAAAAGCTGCTGAAATACTGTAGATATCGTGACAGCCATTTCTAATGAATGTTAGTAAAGAGTTATGAGAGATGGATTACAGCTAAGCGTCTGTTGTGTACAAAGGTTGTAAGTTCATGAAATAAGGATAAAAGAGAATGTACTTATAATTACACGGAAGTATAGAGATGGAAACAGTTAAGAGAAAAATTAAAATTCATAATTTTAATACTCTGAATTTATGGAGATTTACTATAAGCTAGTAAATTCAGTAATTAATACCTTGTAATATCCACCACATAAGTTTTGATATGCTTGGTACAGAGCAATTTCTCTACCATGTGGTCTACTTTTCTTTTTCTTTTTATTTCTTTTGGCACTTCTTCCTTTCTGTTGTTCTGAAAAGCATCAATGATATAAAATTATTTTATTTCTGAAAAGTATTCCTTACTGATTTTTAACCTTAATATATCTTTTACATAAAAAAAAAACCCATAAAACAATAAGTCAATTAGTCATGAAAGTAATTGAAGTGTATTCAAAGGTTATGCAACATACTGAATAGACTATAAGTATCTTAAATAATAACTGAATAAAAATTAAGAATTCAGCTAATCTTTAATTTGAACTAGGTCCAATTCAGTATATTCATAATGCTAATTTTCAAACAAAACCGTAAATAAATAAATAAATCAGAGATAGCAAACGAAATAAAGAAAGAGATTCATTAATATTTTTCATTTCAGTCAAAAAAGTGACTCTGTTTTTTTTGTTATGCTAAAATTTTAATTTCATTTTTCCATTAAGTCTAACATTATAATAAAATAATTAGACATAAGAGAGATTATTATTTATTTAATTATTATATATAATTTACCTAATATTTCATGTATATTTTATAAATAATCAAAATTATGTATATAATTTTTTAAGATAATTATTGGTTGCTCCATCTCCAATCTCTACAAAGTTCTATCGTACCTCTAAATAAGTAAGTTATTAAAGTAGATACTTAATATTTCAACATGAATGACAAAATTTATTTCCATATAATCACAACAACAACAACAACAATAATAATAATAATAATAATAATAATTTGTTTTTTAAATATTTTATTTTTTATTTATTTTCTTAACCTTTTAACTAAGATTTTTTAATATAAAATCTTTTTTACGCATTGTGTGTTTCCAGTAATTTTTATAAACTTCTTAAAACCCACACTTTAATAAGTTTTTTAATTTTTATATTATTATTATCATTATTTTATTACAGGGTGTCTACAAAATCTGAATAAAAAAATTCCCTGATTTTTCCCTGATTTCATGAACAATTTCTTTTAAAATTCCCTGATAATTCCCTGATCTGTTCTACCAAAAAAAAAAAAAAAAAACGATCTGTTCAGCCAAAAAATTCCCTGATTTTAATAATTGCAAAATTCCCTGATTATTCCCTGATTTTTTCCAGAATAATAAAATTCCCTGATAATTCCCAGTTTCCCTGATTTCCCTGATTCTGTAGACACCCTGTATTATAAATTAATAAGCTTCTCGTAGAAATTAAGGATCTACTTTAAACAGGTACTTCCTGAATCCCTTCATGCTTGGGGGTGGGGGAAGGCTAATAATTATTTAAAAAACATTACGGTATATAAATAATTTTATTAATTAACATTTTCATTAACCTTTTTTGTTACATTAATTAAAAATTATTCTGTTATTTTGTTACATTATATTATGAAACATTAAAAATATATATTCATTAAATATTATATTGCAATATTTTCCAGCACTGTCATAAATAAATTAAATTAAAACAGAATCCAAAAATAAGTAAAATGAAATCTTTAATATATAAGCTGCAAGTACTATAATATTCTTTATTCATAAAAGAAGCTTTGGATAACTTGTAAACAAATAACTTAAATAATCAAAGATTCATCCAAGCTATCCTGCCACGCAAGCCAATCAGTGTTTACACGATTTTCTAAATGTGCGAATATTTCCAATTTAGTTCCAATTGACGAATCAAATGGACACTGGAGCACCCAGATATCTTTATGAAATAACAGAACGAACACTGTTGTGCATGGGTTTCTCATGTAGACACTATGTGAAGGCGTCGATGTTAACCAAGATGCATTCCAACGACAGCTCCAATTCGCACAGGAATACCATCACTGGACATTACAAGACTAGAAGATGGTAGCCTTCTCTGATGAGTCACGGTTTTTACTTAACTGACAGGTGGTGCCAGATACGCCATGAGGCACATAAGAAACAGTACCTGGATATGTTTGTTGGTCAAACACAGGCCTGCTGTGGCAGTGTTCATATCTGCGGGATTTTTTTGTCATATGATCTGGGACCACTGATAACACTGGATGTGACAATGAACACTAATCGCTACCTATCCATCGTCAGTAACCATGTGTATCCCTTCAATTTACACTTTTACCCTGGTGGTGATGGTGTGTAACAACAGGACAAAGCTCCTTGCAATGTCGCTCAGGTGGTTCATGACTGGTTCTGGAGCACAACAGTGAACTATCCATACTACCTTGGCCGGCGAAATTGCCCAATCTCATAGAGCACTTAAGGGACCATTTGGATCGACATGTTCAGCGAGCAGATCCACAACCACATAATCTTTGCGATCTCAGTGCTTAGCCTACCTTCCATAGCCTCACTGAGTCCATGCCATGCCATGCCATGCCATCTTCAAGCTGTAATCAAGGCCAAGGGTGGTTATTCCATTATTAGGTAGGTGGTTATATTATTCTGATACGACTTTGCCTCCAGCAAGAATTCATAATAAGAAGGATATATTTCCCAAGTTATTTTTAATCGTTGAATTTGTATAGAAATATTTCCAGTGATCTCTAATATAGGCTTAGCATGTTTTCAGGTTATAGAAAATTACAGTCAATGAAACTAAAAATAAAATCCAGTCTTTAAGTAATATTAATGAAATCACAAAATCAGATTTCTACCATCAACACAAAAACTATAACTAACCTGCTAAAGATTCTTGCTCCATCAGAAAGCTATCTGCTCTTGATAAAGCTGACACCATCCATCCATAAAGAAATTCGAATAAATACCTACAGAAAGAAGAAATAAACAACCATTACTGTTAAGTTTTTCACTTCTCAATCTTTTCTTATGAAGGGTGGTACTAAAGTATGTCTAATTTTTTTCATTAAAAAAAAAACAAAAAACAAAAAATGTGTTTCATAACACATTTTATATTTTAACATTTAGAGATCTTCACAAACATTTTGTTTCATCAAATGTTAAAATCTTCATTATCTCCCAAAAATAGCATTCAAGGAATACAACCTTACAACAGGATTTCTCAACATGGAGTTTAAACTCAAAGGAAAGAGGTCGTAAGTGATCACTAGCAGTAGCAAAATAAACTAGTTAACAATTTTTTGATACTACAGAACGAAGATAAAATAAAATCCTGCACTATATGTTTGAATCAATTTGTCAATAAGCATCATTTTAAACAATGAGTCAGTTGAAATAGCATAAATCTTTGATGAACAGAATGGATCTTCTTAGTAAATCCACATAGTCTGTGGCCAGCATGTATTTGTTTTATATTACTAAATGTTGTGGTTAAAAACCAAAATGAAATTTAATAAGCACAACATAAAGTATGCATAAGAATGGTTAATATTTAGGGAATTCAAATCTTCATACTTACTGCACAATAGCAAATTGTTATAATCACAGTCAGTGTGTAGAGCCTCATAAATCTTCAGAATTAATAGCAATTATGCTATTTAAATCAGCAACATACCCTAAGCAGTCCTTAGGATACTGCACTGGACAAAATACAGAAGAACTTGCAACTTGCTGTATATGCAAAATATATTCAAATTGCAATAATAATAATAATAATAATAATATACTGGGACTGCCCCATTCACACAGACAAAAACCATACACCACAACAGACCTCGCATCACACTTGTTGATAAGATCAACAAACAGACCTATCTCATTGATATTTCAGTGCCTATCAGTAAGAACATGCAGAAAACTCACGCAGACAAGATGGTTGGTTGGTTGGTTGGTGTTTAATGGCGCAAAAGCAGCTGCGGCTAAGCTGCGCCAAGAAAGGTAAAAAAGAAAAGAAAATGGAATGAAGACTAACTACATGTATCTAGCTAAAAAGGACAAAAACAAGAAAAGAACAGGTAGTGTGCAAAGTAAGATAATAGGATATAGGTAAAATGATAGGTATTTAGAAGAAAAGTAAAAAATCTGAGAATTACAATAGAGTGGCAAGGCCACATTGATGAATGAAGTATAAAACTGATGAAATGGGTAAAAGATCATTATCATTTAAAAGCAATGAAATATGAAAAGGAACATGAAATTTAAAAAGAGGATAAAAGCACTGACGACGATGTTGAGTAAAAGCAGGACAGTCAATTAAAATATGATGGACGCAGACAAGATCAGTAAATACACAGACCTAACAGAAGCCTCCACAAGCTCTAGAAGCAGTGGAGGCAGGAGCGAGTACGTGTAATACTCATCGTCCTGTCCGCCACTGGTTTGGTGCCTCACACATTGCACCACAGCCTCAGCACACTGGGACTTCACAAAAGCACTTATGCACAAAGAAGGCAGTAGTACTCAACACAACCACACATTCCTAATATCCCTCACAATTTTTTCTTTTACACTAGCAACATGTGTTTTAGTCCTTGACCTGACATATTGTCTTTGCTCGGAAACCCAAGTATAGGAACTTTTATATAATGATAATTTATATTCCCATTAAAGGCGCAAGTTTTTATGTTTGATCAACTTGTAAATCTGTTAAGATGGCCTAACTTGTAAATATCATGATCAAAGCATTATGAAAAAGCTTCAAAAAAAAAAAAAAAAAAGCGGCTAAATTTCTTTGCAAATGAACAAAAGATTCAATTGCCTAATAAAAAGCTGTCCTGTTCTTCAATTGATTCATTGCAATTTAATATGTCATAAAAAGGATTGTTTTTATGCATTTATAGACAAATAAAACTTCAAAAATAAGTAGAACAGAACCACTATTTCTATTCTTTTTTGGAGATGGAGATCTGTCTATCTTTTGGATGATTCTTTCTATGCTACAACTGACTACTGTCCTACAGCTCTGCAAAGTAGTATCTCATATCACAGTCACTGATAGTAAGATTAATTATCATTAGCTTAAGTTACAATGTCATTTTGTTAGGCATAATGTGTTTTGCTGAACAGTAAAGATTTAGTGCCTGTATACAGGTTCCATACTCATTTCACGGCATATATCAGAATTTTTTCATGATGTTCCTAGGTCAAAAGAAATAGCTAACATTTCCATTTATTAAGTAGTTTGGTTCAAACAACTTAATAAGTAATTACATCCTAATAACCTAATAATATAATATAGAATAATATCCTAAATTGAAAGAAAGGATATTTCTATTTCATTCTCCAAAATTTGAAATAACCTTCAATTCAGAGATGGGTTGCGAAACTGTAAATCTGTCTCTTGCAGAATGTTTTCATGAAACTAAAAGTTTTAAACAAATTTATATTAATTCAAAACTAATGTCAAAATATTTTACAAGAAATTGGAATTAAATAAAAACATTTTTGATAGAGATGGGGAAACAAAAGATAGAAGAGAAAAACTAATCGGTGAACTTACCAGAATACATAATGATATTCATGGATACTATACAATTCAAGCTCAAAGCCTGTAAGTACATACTGAATCATCACTCTTAAAGTATGGTATAATATCCATGTACCAAAGCATGCTAAATGCTGTCGTGGACAATCTGACTTTAATGATATGTTATGCAAAAAAGCATCCACTTTGTCAGCCTGAAAATATAAAGCACATGAGCTATTTAGTCCTCTTCAACTGAAAATATATTAAAAAAAAAAAAAAAGCAACCAAACTTTATTATTACTAATACAAAAACACTCAAATAAGAAAGATATAATTAGTGTTGCAACTTTTGAATATACACACATTATTTCAGATCTCTAAAATCTTACCAAAATCAATAGGGTTTAATCAACAGTCAATATTTGTCCTTGTAGTAACCTAAACCTTAAAATCTCAGCTTTCTACGATATACATATAGCTCTAACTGAATCAGAGATGGATGGACAGATGAAAGTGATAGTATTTTTCAAATTTAAAATTGCATTCTCAAACATCTTTGTTATAACCCTTTTTCTCTTTGATGCATATAAGAAGCACAGACTACAAAGTATATTACAGGAGACTAAACCTCTTATTCACATTGGTAAAATATACCTCTACTTCTTTTTATAAGTAGTAAAACAAATTTTTGCAGATAATTTAATGACAAAACAACATTTACAGAACAAATTATAATAGCATTTAAAACACACAAATACATTTGAAATCTTTTCTCTTTTCTTCATGACTGAATTAACAATAGCCTCATTCATCTGGTATTCTTGTCATTCTAACAATAAAAAGAAGTTCCCAATCGTGTGTCATTCTTGCAACTGATTTGTTTTTGGATCACTGCATTATCAATTGAAGGATATCTTACCAAAAGCTCTCATGGATAAGTAGTCTGGAAGGTGATCCTGACAGTGATACGCAAGTGAAATTTTATTTTGTTTTAATTGAGGATTAAAACAAAATGTAAATTTCAAAAATAGTTTAAAATCAAATATTTTAATTGTGAAGAGTTATAGTAAATAATCAAAACGTCAATGTTATTCAGTGGACACCAGTAACTAATTTTTCTTTTCTTTTTTTTTTTTTTAATTTTAAATAAGAAATATCCAGCTGAAGATGATCAATAAGTTACAAGTTTTATGTATCACATTTCCAGAGTATCATTCAGTAATTGCAGTGATTTGCCCAAAAACTATAAGCAAAAATTGAAAAGCTCTATATGCTTGCCTAGACAAAACACACACTCACATCAAGAATAAAGATCAATCACTACTTCTCAAAGTTGTAATAAACAGATGCTGTCGATTTTTCCTAATTCAGTCAATGCAAATTTTAAAGGATTTCAGGCATCTGTACACTATAGAATGTATTCTAAACAAAGCTTGAATACATTTACAAAATAATTTGTAATGGATCTTGAAACTGTTGACTGACCTTACAAATGAATCATATTCACAACTAAAACATTTTTTTTTTGTAGACAGTTTAAGTAATTTAAACAATCATAGAAGGAAGATTAAAAACTAGCTGCACTGGTAATATATTTCTAATGATGATCTCATGTTTCTACACTATATGGCCAGAAGTATCCGGACCCCTCTGGAGAAGTGGATGTGGCTGTTATCTTGTGCTATGACGTCATAGAACGAGATAAGAGTGGTCACCGCAGCATCGGGCTGTCATAAATGGGCGTTAGACAGACAATGAGTAAGTCAGCAGAGCTGAGTGATTTTGAAAGTGGCATGATTATTGGATGCCATTGGTGCAACAAATCAAAATTAATTTGTGCAATATCAGCCTTGCTAAAGGTGCCTTAATCAACTGTGATACTCATCATAAAATGGAAACATCTGGGAATGACAATGGTACGAAATCACAATGGTAAGCCAAAGAAATTCACAGATCACAGCCGTCGAACCCTGAAGAGGGTGGTGCAGAAGAATCTCAAGTTCCTGTTGGCAATGATCACTAGTGAGTTCCAAACAGCTTCAGGCATCTTCATTAGCACCAGGACTGTTTGTCAGGAGCTGAAACACGGTTTTCACGGTTGTACGGCTGCTCATAAGCCAAACATAAGCAAAGTGAATGCTGAATGATGGTTGCAGTGGTGCAAAGCACACCACCATTGGACTGTGGAGCAGTAGAAACAAGTACTTTAGAGTGACGAATCCCGCTACACGATCTGGCAGTCCAATGGATGCATCTGGGTTTGGCAGATGCTAGGAGAATGCTTTGTACTCGAGTGTATGAGTTTGGTGGCGGCAGCATCATGGTTTGGGGCTGTTTCTCATGGTTAAGCCTGGGTCCCTTAGTTCCTTTGCCGGAAACATGAACGCTAAGACATACATCGACATTCTTGACACCTCTGCACTTCCCACCTTCTGACAACAGTTCAGGGAAGGACAGTTTCTGTATCAACAGGATAACTGTTCTGTCCACAGAGGGAAGGCTATGCTTCATTGGTTTGAACAGATGGGTGTCGAACTACTGGACTGGCTTTCACAGAGCTCTGATCTGAATCCCATAAAACGCCTCTGGGAAGAACTGGAATGCAGATTATGCACCAGGCCCAACAGCCCTTCTTAAGTGGTCAGACTCACTGCAACTCTCATGGAGAATGGAAGAAAATTCCTGCTTACATATTTCAAAATCTTGTGAAAATCTTCCCAGACGAGTGCAGGCTGTGACTGATGCTAAAAGTGGCCCGACATCCTATTAATATGTGCTACATGACTATTTTCAGATACTTTTGGCCAAATGGAGTACAAATGAAAATGAAATGCTTCTAAATAATATACTGCCAAAGGCTCCCTGAACCTTTATGAACAAGTTAAAACAAAAATTAGAAGATACAAAACTTAGTATGAAAGGTAATATTAATTTATATGAAAAAAAAGGATAAGGCAAATAGGATCACATATTATTAATATAAGAATAATGTGAAATTATAAAATGCTCTCATAAGGTTAGTGCTTCTAAACCAAGGCTAAATATTTAATAGGGAGAATGTAAGAGAATTCCCGACATTTGAAAGATTCCATGAAGACATGCATTAGAATCAGCAGCTGTAAAAACTATAGGGAAAAAAATAATAACATTTACTGATATGAATGTTTAAGACTAGTCACATAATGTAAATGGATGCTCAGAACTAGAAAAAGATGTCTCGGTTGTTAAACCTTGGGATAAGTATAGATGGAGACTATATTTTGATGAGCACATTTTTATCAACTTCAAAATAAATAAGCTGAGTAAAAATAAATTACATAAAGCAAATGACCTATTAGCTTTATTAAGTATGCAATAATAAATTATTGATTATTTTACAAATTCTATTTTCAATGACTTTGATAAAATACATTCTGTAAAACCAAGAGATTACAAGTTTCAAAGGTTGTAAACTATAAAGGGGTTATTTCCACTATCCAATTATAAAATAATACTTCATTGATGTATTTTAAAAGAGCATACATATAGAGATGACAACCTACAACTTATTTTCGGAGTCTGTAGATGGCAAATCATACATCTGCCTCTGAATAAGAAACAAAATATAATTCTATCTCTGTTGTTCAAGATGCAAGAGAACAGAAACTAAACAAGCAACTGTTGAACTCAGGTTCATGGATAAAAATTTAACAAAATACTATCATCAATCTGTCTTTAATTGTTAAAGAGGACGATGATTTGAAAACATCCCAATTCTACACTTCGTATATACAAGAAGGCTTAAAGTGTATATAGCAATAGAAGCAGAGAGATATTACTGACAGTTCAGAACAGTAAGTCTGTTCCATTTCAAGGAAGGATTACTGTTAGTCTTTCTCTTGCCACATATTTTGTCTTGTATGTCCCCTGAAGATGGAACATAACCTAGTGTTCTGAAACTGTTTGATGATATATCTCTGCTTCTATTTAATCCACAAGTAGCATTTTACATAATTTACTTTTCTTTTTCTTTTTTAATTTTTAATTAATAAGTTTTCAAAATTTAATAATAATAATATGAAAAACTAATTTCTAATAACAAAGTTTACCTCATCTTGAAGACTTGCTAAATCTTCAAGAATATGAGCTAATTTGTCCCTCTGGCGAGCACGATTGTGTCCTGAAAGCTGAATTAAATTACACATAGGCTTCATGCAGTGAAATAAAAATGTATCCATGTATTCTTTGGCTTGAACGTTATTCATTAATGGTGACCTAAAGTTAATAAAATAAAATAATAATCATTACAAATAAGTGCTGCTAGCGGGAAAATCAAGTTTTTGTTTTGGGGAACTCTTAATGAATGTAATACTATTTTCAACATTATTTATAATTTACTATTTTTTTTAAAAAAAATTCCAATGAATATTTCCTTTTTTACAATTTAAAATTTTAAGGATTTAGTCAGATTTCTGGATTACAACAAATATTAACTATATAGGATATCACAGCATTTTGTTAGCAAATTTGCCAAATGAGTCATTCTACATGTTACTAGCAATTAGAATTTAAAGCAATCTAGAAAAAAAAAATCTGCATAGCTTGAACCTTGGAAAATCTGTTTTTCAAGACAAGCAAAATAACATTCACAGAGAGTTGAAAATACTTAGTAATGCAAGACTTCCAAAAAAGGAAAAAAGAGAGAAGAACAACAACTCTGAAGAAGTTTCACAGAACTTAAGAACAAAGTTGAACTGGATAATGAAAATCATAAACATTAAAAAAATATATATAAATCTTTGTAAAAGCCAAAGCAAATGACTGTAATATTGATTGATGGATATTTCATAACCAAAGAAATAGCTTCTGATTAACACACAAAGGATGGAAGCAGTGTAGCTTGGAGCTGAACTTCATACTAAAGTGAAATCCACAAAATTGGATTGACATGCACATGTTCCATATGATATAAATAAAAAAGTCAACACATCTGGCTCATCTCATCTAAACCATCCGATTAAAGGTTAAACTTAATTTATTGACAATCATAGTTAACACCATGTAAAAGTGAGTGTAATCTTCATGGGAGGTTCAAACGGGACTAAGAGTTGAAACTATTTCAATTTAAGATGATTTTTTATTTTATCATTAGATAAATGATCAAACTCTGTTTTCATTTATTGAAATGATAATTCATATAAAAAATAGGAAGTAAGCTGTCAGAGATAATAAGAGACAGAAGTACCTGGAGAAACCAGTACACAATTTAGACAGGATCAAACCTGAGAAATTATTCCAAAATGCAGGAATGAAGTTAAGTCATTTGGTGCCAATTAAATCATTCTGAACTTGATCTATTCTTTTGTTGTCATACTAATAAATAGTATGAAACAACAATGAATCTGGAATTAATAGTAATGTTAGTAACAAGAATTCACTTAAATAACAGTAAAAAACGGGCTGATATCAGATAGCTGCTCAAATCCAAGTAATTAAGGAAATGAATAAAAACGTCTGAAATAGCAAAACTTTAGCAAAATGAGGAAATGATTCAAAGGAATGATAAACAATACAACAAAATGAAAATGTCTGTGTATTCAATGTTAAAAATTTGACCTAACAGGGAAAGTTCAATCTTTTTCATTTCTCAGTCATAACATCAACAATAATTACAATATTCTAATAATGAACATAATAATTTAAAATGATACCTTTACAGTTTACATTCAACAAAAATATAATTTGATTAGATAATCCGATGATACGTATTAGATCATTTGTATCACATATATCATTTTGCATCAGTAATGTGAATTTTTAGGCCATATCATATATACTGTTATTTAGTGAACTTTTCTCCATCTAAGTTTATCTGTATGTAATTTCCATTTGACAGAGCTAACATAATTTAAATTTAAAAAAATATAATCATAAGATTTTCTTTTTTAATATTACGAAGTTAATAATAGAATATGTTTCATCAACAGTTCACAGTAAAATAATGCAATGATAACAAAATAAGTTAAATTCAGAATATCTATATTTGTAAAAAATCTTCACACTTACAGCATTGCTACTTATCTATTAGCTTTATTAGAATATTTACCTAGAACAGGGCTTCTTAACCTTATTCGTTCCATGGATCTCTTCTCAGAATAAGATTTTTAAATACAGAAAATAAAATACATAGGATTACAAACAAAAACGTCAAAGCCAGTAGAGCCTGTTTTTCATGGAGAACCTTGGAATTGTAGGATTGCAGCTGTTGGTAAAGGTTGTTTTTCAAATCCGAGTCGCCAGGACAACCTTAACAGAGATGCCCCTTGCTTATAGGTGCCCTGAAGCCTTTACCACCTTGTATCAACCTTGGTTAGTGAAAATAAAGATGTATTATTTTTTTTTTCCTGTCCACATTCATGGAACCCTGAAATCTATCCATAGATCCCAAAGGTTAAAAAAACCCTAGTATTCACAGATACTAGAATATCCTGTCAATGTTAAAACAAGGCTTTTTTCTTTCTTCTTTCTTTCCTTGTAGGACTTTATTATGGGAATTCTTTATGCAGATCATTTACAGATAATATTCAATTAGAAAGATCAACATTTACTTTCAATTTTCTCTTATAATAAGTATCTCAGGAAGAAGTATTATAAATTCTGCATTTTTTAGTTCTATTTTAATATTTTGATAGATATGAAACATAGATGGCTTGCTTATAATTATGAATATTACCTAGAAACCAAAGCTGGTGGACTAATGAAAGCTCTAGCAGAATCCCTCAGAACTTCGACCATAGGTTGGGTTCCAAAGGCTCTGGATAATGAAGGTGGTTGATATAGTAACTAAATTGTAGAGAAAAGACAAAACTCCATGATTTGGTTTTTAACACAGACAACTATTAAATAGTTGCAAACATAAATAATCCTAATACTTCCTAATAAATCATTCCAAGTTACTTTTTCTTCAGTCCTTTGACTTGATTTACAAACAGAAGACAGAAATACTTAGTAAGAATTATAAAAGACTACAAAATTAGGAATGTTAAATGTAAGCATAAAAAAAAAACAACAACAACACTGCAATGCAATACTGTAGATCATACTACAAGAAGAAATGATTATGGATTCAAAACTGTAAATAGATAAGAAAGGTAAAAAAAAAAAAAAAAAATTTGGCTAAAAAAAATTTAAGAGCTCTAGAGACGCATATATAATAAGTCTTACTCTATCTTTACATTTATCATGTTATATATAATTTTTCCAATTAGTTTGTTGTAAATACAATTTTTAAATTTTAATAATCCTTAATAACAGTGATTCCATAATTACTAGAATGTTAGCTGAATATTAGCGAAATGTTTGTTTCTTTTGCTTTATTCAAGTTTTCTTAACTCTGGGGAAGTGTGGTGAGATTTTAGAACATAGTTAGTGTGGTCGGTCTCTGAGACCGAAGTACTTTTTGTTTAGTTAGAACATTTGTTAAACTTCAGTAACAGTCAATTATATTTAGGAACAATCTATTTTAACCTTTAAAACACACATTTTGCATTACTGGTAATTTGTTTATAGACTTTACATAAAAATAAAGATCATTTTCTTTTTTTTTTTAAGTATACAATGAATGTTTTAATAAATATTAAAGTTAATGAGTACATATAATTTATGTCAATACAAATCAGTAGTTAACTGGCAAAATATAGAATAATAAGTAAACATTGAAATTAATGAACAAAATTTAGCAGAATGAATACAAACAATTCACAATGAGATTAGTACTTCGGTGTCAGAGACCAAATTGTTGCGTTTTTCCTAAACAATCGATGATATGAACTGAATCACCTACAGGCAAATAGTTGAAACTATTTCAAAAGCTACTGTAAAGAATAGCTCCTGTCATCTATTGTTTAAAGATATAAATGTATGTGACGGTCTGTGAGACCGAGTCACACTAAAACAGGGTTAATATGCATATGCTACAACTTAAAATTAAATTATTATTTTACTAAAATTGCAAAAATGGTTAAAACTTTCTTTCAAATTTAAGTTTTACTAAGGCAAAAGTAGGGCATCAAAATTACTATTTTAATTTTTTTCTTGCAAAAATGAGAACAGCACAGATGTAAAAATTTATTCAATGGACATTTAATTTTGAAAAAGAATAATATGATACAAATAATATAATATCTCCATAACATCTAAATTTCAGCCACAGTTATATACACTATCCAGCCACTTTATTAGGTAGACCCCTGCTATGCTCACAAATGGTACGAGCAGTGGGGACAGTGTCATGGTGCGGGGATGTTTTCCTGGCACACATTGGGTCCATTGATACCTTTGGAGGCATGTCAGGATGTTAGAGCGTACCTAAACATCGTAGCTGACCAAGTACAACTGTCATGTTAACAGTTTATCCTGAAGCAGATGGCTACTTCCAGCAGGATAATGTGCAGGTGCACAAAGCCCGCATCACTATGGGATAGTTTCAGGAACATGATGATGACTTTTCCTTGCTGCAGCGGCCCGCTCAGTCCCCGGATCTCAGCACGATTGAAATTTTGTGGGATGAATTGGCACAGGCTGTTCGCTCCAGGCCTACATGTCCATCAAATCTTCAGGAACTGCGTGGCACACTCAAGTCTGCATGGTACACAATACCTCAACGTTTTCAGCAAATTGTAGAATCCATGCCTCGACAAATTTAGGCTGTTTTGAGGGCTAAAGGAGGCCCAACTCGCTACTAAGTAGGTGTACCTAATAAAGTGGCCTGACAGTGTATATATTTAATTGGTATGTCTGTATAATTGGGAAGAGATCCTTATTTACAATGATCAAAAAATTTAAATTAACAGTTCCTTCAAGTTCAATTTGTTATCTATCATTAAATGTAGAAGACTGAATACTTTCACAATACCATTGTAGTCATTCTATATTCATATATTTTTTTTTTTTAGCCCTTACCAGTGACTGGCAAAAGAAAACCTTCTCAGCCCTTTATCAAGAAAGCAAACCAAGACCAAAAAAATCTGCAAGCTAGATACTTCACTGCAGACCTAACAGCCTGAATGAGATGGACAGATAATTTCTTAAAAGTAGATTTATTGCAGAGCAATTAAATCAATAAAACATTAATAAAGAAATTTTACATTTGGATTTACCAAGTGCTTCATATATCACTGCTAAGCTTATCTTAAATTATTTCAATTATATTAGCTGTTGTTGAGAATATTTCAGGCAAAGAGAAGTTCAATTTCATATTTAAATAAGCTGCAAATAGTATTAAATGATGTAATAATGTCAATTTTTGTTTTTATTTCTTTCCCATATTTTCATGTTTCATTAAAATATAAAAACAATGATTCAGTTGTAATCATAATTTGAAAAATGTATTTTTGTGATTAAAAAAAAAAATAAAGGAAAAAAATAATATATATTTACCTGTAGAATTGATCTAGAAAGGACACATGGATACTGTTTACTAAATTCTTGGAAAAAATCCTATTAAAAATTAAGGGAAAAAAGAAAAGTTTTAAAAAGATGAATATAAATACAACAATCAATTATATAAAAAAAAAATGTGCAATTATATTGGTTCACAAACAAATTTTACTTCAATAACAGTTTGTTTGTTTTTTAGTTTAATTTCAAATGGTGTCATCATCTGAAGCAATGTAATTCCTACTGTTCAATATTATTCACTCCTTTTATGGTGCTAAAAATGACTAAGTACAAGTCAAGCTGTCACATTATATTCACAGACAAAAAAACAGAATATATAGTCTTCAAAAGTGATTTTTCTAATAAATTCTTTCATTTTGAACATTTCAAGACAGTACAGCCCTACATTCTGTTACATAAGAAAAAGCTTCAATCCATTCTTTAATTTTTGTCAAACTGTTTCAGTTAATGCTAACATTCAAATTCATTATATGACTTATTTCGGATGCTGGAAAAATTCAGAATAAAGCAGAAGTAACAATGCTAGAACTCAATATAACAGAATATTACAATATAAAAGAAGAATATCTGACAGGTCGCCTTAATCATTGTGTGCTGAATATTTTCACATTTTTTTTTTTCTACTACTAACTGGATAAACCAAATAACAATAAGTGAACAATTTCAATCATACTACCAGACTATGCCTAATGAAATGACCAGTTTCAATGATGATTCAAGAAAGCAATACATGTATTCGAAATGCTTTGGGGAAAAACGATTTCATCCTCTCAATTTATGAGGAAAATCCTGAGTAAAATTGAGTAAAAAATCAATAGGTAAAATTAAAGAGTAATGGGATAAATATAAGAGACGAACTAATTGCTTGGCTGAATATTCTATTATGCTAGAAAACCCACAATAAAAGAAGCATCATTTCCAGACATTAATAAATAATTAAGTGGCATTACATCTAAGGAAGAGTAATATTCGTTAAGGATTCATTGGATGTGTGTTTTTTTTTAATCTGTTCCTGGTTTGATAAGATCTTACATTGCAGCAAATGTTTAAGTAATACATACACACTCATCAATGAAGAAATAAGTGCTTCAAATTGAGTGCATTCGTAGCTATTAGTCTTTGCTTGTAACAGATGTTTACAATTTTAAAAGTAACTACATCTTAAGATATAACTGCAAGAACAAATCAACAGTTACAAAAGAATGACACCATTTTTAAGTAGAATATCATCAAAGCTTATCTTATGATTAATACTTCTGTAATTTAATCAAGCTACAGAAATGTATAGGATTTGAAAGTCTATAAGATTACCAAGGCTGCATGGAAAGATGAACAGGAGGTAATATTACAAATCTGTCGGAGTCTCTCAACTAAGCCTAAAAAGTAATTCATGGATTCTTCCCGACCTTTTATTTTAGTGTATCGTGGAAATGTAGGAGGTAGCAATCTTTGATTTACTAAAGGCTCAAATCCCATGATGGTTGGGTAATCAGCTGAAAATAAAATAAAGAGAATTAATGCAAATTTACTAGCAGACATAAAAGAATATAGAAATATTAAGTGACTTCCAATGTAATGTGAACTTTATTACTGAAAAAATGAATTGAATATTTTTTTTCCCATATTTCTTCTACATTTCATTATAAGAATTAATGTAACTGTTTTTTTCTACCATTCTAATAACTTATGATGAATCTATTTTGTATTTGGGAATTCTAATTATCCTAATCGACTCCAAGGATTCAACTTAATTTAAGCTTTAAAAATAAAGTGAATTTTCCTTAAGCTAATTAAAGCAATGATGGCTCATGAAAAAATCTAAGGTAACTTAGAAAAAAAATCTAAAAAATCTGAGGTAAAAAGCAGTTGTCAATTTTATAACCCTCAGGTTAATCCTACTATCTCACAGGATATCATAAAAGAGTGTATCTTAGTTGTATATCATTAGAAACTCACAAATTAAAACTTACGTTTTCATGCCAGAAATCATGATATAAAACATCAACTTTCATATTAACAGTTAGTAAAAAACATCAATTTTCAAAAAATTAACTGGGAAAAAATTAATAAGGCAAGATCCGACTGTGTGTGTATGGAAGGAGGGGTTATCAAAAAGAACTGCATCTGAAGAAAACCTTATCATAGAATTTAGTGGAGTGTTTCCAAAACAGCTGTGAAAACATGAATGGACTGTAAAGAAGCTTGTGTATCCAAACCTACCCCAACATTTCTGGAGATTAAATACATATTTGTCTGTACCTAGCAAGAAGGATGAACAATAATAAATACTCCTTTGTATATTTTTTTTTGTTTGTTTGCTCTCTGTAAAAAAGCAGCTAAATACCACACAGAGATAATGCATTAAAAATACTCTGAAGGAATGTAAGTAACAAACAAAAGGACATAACTGGCAAAAACATACATAAGCTGGCAAAAAAAAAAAAAATAAAAAAAAATAAAATAAAGACAAGACCATATTGTCAGAGATGAGTACTTTAAATTTTTACCGAAAAATGCATATGTTATGTTTGATCAAGTGATAGCCATCAAACAAGAGACAAGATGATCTATGATCTTTCTCCATCAGAAATGGATGCCATAAATTGAAAGAGAATAATATATAAATGTTTAAAAAATGAAAGGAGCAAAAAATAGAAGAATGAATGATTGGACTGACAGTTTTTAAAATATCTGAAGATTGTGAATCTGCTTATATGAATCACTCACATAGGTCAGTTTCATCATACAGTCGTATTCAACTACAGCTGGGTAACTATAGCATAATTATAAAACTGAAATTAATCCTTCAGGCTGGCGAGTTTCTTCATTGCATATGTCTCTCCCAAAGTAATTTTTATTTTCTTGAGAGAAGAAAGAAACTAAAAGAAAAATATTTACTGACTAAACTACAGCATGGAAATTTAAATTCGACCACTACAATATAAGCTTTTTTCATAGTCTCTCAGTCAGTTGAAAATTCCAGAATTAAGCAGAAAATTATACCAGCTGTGAGACAGACACATGTTGAACGTACGTGTGTACGTCTTACCGGCTTGAAGGGTTAACAAGAAAAAAATTATCTGTCCTCAATTTTGCATATCACTATTGTAAAGGTTAGTGAAGTTCTAATTCAAAATTTCACTGAAGATCAGAAATACCACAGTTTAAGTCCTATATTATTATTTCAATATAAAGTTAAAGGAATATTTTTTTGAACAGCTTACACATAAAACATGAGTCTAATACTGAAAAAGAACGACTAAATATGTGGATATCCATATTTCTGAAAGCCGAAAAAAAAAAAAAAAAAAAACAACTCAAAACCTGCTAAAAAATTAGGAGAAGCCATTTAAGAAGGAATTTTATTTTAGTCTTGACAGATCCTGTTTAACTCCAAATTTTCTAGATGTAAAAATTACACATTAAGATCTCTTTGTTTCCACTTTTGCAGTTTTCATTCAAATCACCTCCTTTGAAAAATATTCAATTAGATACATTTACAGTTATTAAACTATTTAAATTTTCTCTATTATCCCAATCTAAAACACTGGAAGAGAACAGACTGAGAGACAATCTATCAACTGAGCAAGAACAGTGGGAGACCAAGAACTGAAAAGGTAACTGGGACAAGGAGAATAATTTGACCTAAAATGTTTACCATGAAACTGAGACAATGGGAATAATATGAGCAGTATAGAAATGTGTAGAGGAAGCATTACTGATATAGAAAAGACATCTTTGAAGTTGCTGTTGAAATCAGGAAAAAGCTGAGGTTTTCCAGTCACTGATTTTTTCATTCTGAACAAATCCAGACAGAGAAAAACACACTGAAAAAAGGGTACTTCAACGTAGTCCAAATGAATTCACTACTCGGAAGGAATATATTTAAGGTAATAAATGTCCATTAAACGATTCAACTGTCTAATAAAAGAATGACAAAAACATGAAAGGATGATGGAATGACTGGCTAGTTAAAATATGAATAGAAATGTGATTGAGATAATTTCTTCCTTCTTAAGGATAAAATATCTCAATACAGAAAAATTAAAGCAAAGCTCTGCAACACAGTAAGAAGAAAGATAGGAAAGTAGGGGATTGGTGCTAAAAAACAACAACATTATAATGGAGTCTCAAGAAAATGATGAATAACAGCTATCCCTTACATTATTGCAAATTAAATGATTGTAGATAGGAGCATATTAATTTTAATCAGAAGCACTGATAAGCCAATGATGAAAAGCTGTTAATCATGATAGAGGCTAAAGCCACTTTCACAACACAAAGTAGGATTTCCCTATCTCCTCCCTTTTTTTCTTGATAGTGTTGCTTTGTATGTCTGGCATTATACTAGTTTTCATGATGAAACAATCTTTATAAAATATAAGTATATTTTTAAATGCCAAACAAATGTTCAATACATATATATGGACTGCTTATATATGGAATAGAAATGTTAACATATGCTAGCCTTTGTTTCCATTTTCTTCATGAGGCTCAGGCTGAATTCCTTGATGTGTGGACGTTTGTAGGATGGGCAATAATTCACAGCAATGCAAAAGAAACTTCTGGGCATCTTCAATTCCTGAGCACTAAAATTAAATACAGTTATTTAATACTAAATTTTGTTAATAAGCACTGGTACTAAATTTTATTAAAATGATCTCAGAAAAAAAAAAAAAAAAATTCGGCAGACAAAGTCTTTATAATATATAAGTAAAATAAGTGAAGTTGACTTTAAAATAACAATATATTGTTTAATTCAAATAAGAATTTCAGCTGAAATTCAACTGTTAACATATCATATATAAGTCTTTTAAACAAGTTCCATCAAAATAATGACAAACTGTTTATTTACAAAATTAACAAAGAAGTTTTTATATTATGAAGTTTTTTGAGAATACATTTGAAGATGAATTGTTGATTCCCTAGAGGAAAGGAATGGCAGTTTTAATAACTAGATCAGTTGTAAAATGGTATAATCATTACAATTTCAAATATGTGATATTTCTGTGAAAAATCAGAATTTATATTTTTGGAATTTACACTTTTCTATACTCATCTCTGTTTCAGCAAAATCATTTTGGAAAAAAAAAATACTTGAAAATATTCTAGTTGATTCTTTACAATTTGGTAAAACAGACTTTTCAATAATAGATTAATCCATAGCCAAAGATCTTATTCTTTTCTTATAGAGCATCAATGTTTATTCTCCAAGCTAAAGTACTGATTAGAATCACAGTATTATATTTATACTAGTGTCCAAGAAATAAGGTGAGAAGCACCATAAGTTGATAAAAAGTAGGCATATTGATCTCAAACTTTGGATTGTAGTTTATATGTCATGGGGAGTGAGAAGAGAAGTCTCTAGTTTACATAGTCACCACCAGGGGGCATGTGGAGCTGCTGTCGGCTATGCACTATCTTCTGGTTTTCGTTGGTCGTTCGAATTCGGAATTGTAGTACGAACAGTTGGTCACAGAAGATGTTCAATGTGTCCTTTATCCTCAGAGACCATTTGCATTCGATGCATACCATGCTCAATAATACGTTGGAGCAATTTATCATGCGGATGCCCACATTCAAATCTTATGATGTTTTTCAAGTCCTGTAGCACGTTCACCCTACCTCGATAGACCCTATCCTTGATTTAACCCTAGAGCCAAAAGTCACAAGGATTGATGTGAGGGGATCATGTGGGCCGTGCATAAGGATAATGCTTGCTTATTACACGATCATTAGGGGATGCAGCTGCAATCGTATTCCTAGCAGCACGTGATGTGTACGGTGCAGCTCCATCTTGCATGAAGACTACTTTGTTTAGGGCACCATGCTGCTTGCAGGAATGGAAACACTTGGTTTTGCAATAAAGATGCGTAGTGAACCCCTGTAATGGTGCAGGTTTGTAGACCCTGTGCATGTTCCAGTTCGAGGAAATATGGACCAAACAAAGGGCATAGCAGTGAAACCACACCACACTGTTAATGTAATGGTTCTCCGTGATGTTCTACCAGCAGTTCTGATCCCCAGTTGCGGCAGTTGTGCAAATTAACACCACCATTAACGATGAAAAGTGCTTCATCAAGACCACAAAATATTCAAAGGCCATTGACCCTCGAGGTGACAACATGCAAGAAATTCTAGTGCAAATGTTTGATGGTTACCATAGACTGTGGGTAAAAGTTGATGTGAGCTGCGGATCTTGTAGGGATAAAGATGAAAGACTTTAAAAATAACCACATATACTATTCATACTAGTAACTGTAACTGTCATGAGATGGCTCTCCTACTGCTGCATCCATATTGGTTCATAGAGGCTTGATCCGTTAGGGCTACCACATCTTCACCAATAATTTCTTCTGATATTCATCATCAGCCTCTGCCTGGTGCTACTGTCAACTTTCCATTGTCTTAAATTTTAGAACCTTACATTGTAAATGTGTTAATAATAGTGGTCTTCGACCCCTTCTGATGCCTCAGAGACGCCTGTATTCATGTAATGCCATAGTGGCATTCAAATACAACTGACAATAAAGCTTCACGAATAAAGCATGGTCAACAAGTGTTAATGGCATTGCTGTGCTCTTGTTGAAGAGTAGTGCATGAGTCATCATGTGCTACTCTTTTCAAGGAGAGCTCCATTTGCATAGCTGACAGCAGCACCACATGCCCCGTGGTAGTGACTATGTGAACTAGAAAATTTTTTTTTCTCATGATTGCACTCCTCATGACCCACAAGCTTACAATCCAAACATTGAAATTGATGTGCCTAATATTTATCAACTTATGGCACTTCAAACACTTCACTTTATTTTTTGGACTCCTGGTACATTTATAAAATCTCAAATTAGAATTACAAAGAAATTTTTCCATTTTTACTCGATTAAAATGCATGCAATTTATATCTTATAGCCCTTACCTCTTTTTTGGCAAATGAAAGTAGAGCTTGATAAAACATTCGACAAAATTTGATTCTTGAATAGATTGCTACAGCATCTTTATGCTATAAAAAAATAAAAATATTGTGAACACAAAAATAACATTCCAAATTTTATTGTAGATAGTATTAATTATCATCAGGAATTTATAAACTTTATATAATCTATACCTGTTGTTGAGTATCTAAGTTCCACTCTTCACCCTGCTTGCTTCTTGTATTCTATTGAAAAAATTAGTTTATGTAAAAAAAAGAAAATAACAATTGATAATGCTAATGCAATATAAAATCTCTCTGAGTTTTTTTTCTCCTTGTACTGTTTAACTGATTAAGATTTATATTTTTACAGATCACTAGTAATTACATTATAAAAAGTGGGAAAAAATTACTTTGACTTTTCTTTGTAACTCCTCTTCTATTTCTTTCATCATACCAGTTGCCCGTACCTCTGATACATCATGAGCTAACTGATAACCATAGATAACAGGCTGAAAATCTTCCTATATCAATTATTAAAGTAAGTTAGTTAATATTTGTGTCTGGTGAATAAACTGTATATTATTAATTTATTATTTAAAATAAGCTAAAATTATTAAAGGGTAGAATAAATTATTATTTAACTTATTAAGTTAAAATTATTAATTAACATTAAAATAATCAAGTGAATTATGAAAAAAGAATCTAAATCGTTAATTTTAACCAAAAGTGTGTACCCTGAAAAAATTCATTTTCATCTTCATTTTCTGTTTTTTTTTTTGCTCTTAAAGAGTACATAAATATTGTATCTAAACACTTATATTTACAT
The DNA here is from genome assembly GCA_023159025.1 of Thereuonema tuberculata. Classification (NCBI taxonomy): domain Eukaryota; kingdom Metazoa; phylum Arthropoda; class Chilopoda; order Scutigeromorpha; family Scutigeridae; genus Thereuonema; species Thereuonema tuberculata. The sequence continues at coordinate 121,215,101 of JAFIDM010012231.1, read as the reverse complement.
ATAATTCAATTATCATCATATTTTTTTGCTTACTTTATCATTTATCTGCATTGAAACATTACTTTCAAATTCAATCATATACTTTTTTCATCCTAAACAAGAGTAATATTTCAGTTATATTCTGAGCTTTGTTTAATTTCTATTATTATGATTAAATTTTTAAAAATAAGTTTTTTAAGTTTAAAAGAAAAACAGTTCTTGATGAGATATGCGACATCTTGCTGAAAGGATACGACTTCAGCTCTGAATGAGGCAAGGATCCTTTAGTCTTATCAGGAAGTAGACACAATCAAATGGGAGAAAAATGTTCAAGAAAAATGGCACTAATAAGTTAAATAGACCCAAGGCTACAAATATAATATAATGAAAACTATATGAAGAATCAAAACTACAAAACAGTTAGTATATGTATATATGGAGTTGGAATAACCTGATTTTTGACTCATCATAAATCCAAATTTGTGCACTTTTGAAACTGTCCATCAGGTTTCAAATTGGTGACAGTTCTAATAGCAGTGAAGCCTTAAGTGCATTCACTAAACAAACAGACTTTTAGAAAATAGTTATGCCTCTTGTAGGCCTGCAAGGCCCAGCCTGGAGTACAATTACATTGTTATGTTACATTCAATTTGAACACACTAAACTAAATATCGATAGTAAGAAATTATTTTGGATTCAAACATAATTAGCAGGAAAAGATTAAGGTTAAAATCTGGCAACAGAGGAGTATATTGATGAATAGTTCACACTGTTTAAGTGTAATATGCGTTTAGTTTCATACATATGCAAAAAATTGAAGAAAGCAAAATATATGTTAGTCAATATTTATCTGTTTGTATCTATTATGCGAGCAGATAAAAATGTTGCTTATCAAATATTTTACTTTCTTCAATTTTTTTTTCTTTTTTTTCAGATTTTTCTTTTTTTTAATATTAAAAAAGATTTCCATCTTAATTCCACAAAATACAGATGCTTAAATATCTTAAATGAATTGAGTTTCACTAAAACTATAATATTGGGAGTTCATGCACAACCACTATCCCTACAAATGAGAACAGAACTGCAAACCAAGTCAAATTTACAATAACATCATAATGTTTGTTAAAATCAGTCTCCCACTAGACAGTTTTATATTTGAAAGAATATCATTTAATTTGTCATTCGTTATTTGTTAGTAATGGGAGATACTTACTTCCTCATATACACCTGTCATGTTTACAAAATTTCTAATTAAGTCCACTAATTTTAGTATACAAATGCTAAATGCTTTTATACATCTGTCTTCAATCATGAGAGGTTTGTGTAAATACAAATTTGTAAATACGGTCTGGGCTAAAGAATGTCCCTCAAGCCAGGTAACCTGTAAATGAAAAAAAACAAACAAACTTTCTAGTAAATTGAAGTAAAAACAATAGTAAATTTTTGTTGTAAAAGAAATATCTTTTCAAACCCAAAAATTAGCTAAATTTAAATTACCTCTTGTCAATAGATGGATAGATACTTTATATATGAATCAAACTTGAGATTTAAAGGAAGATGTAATTATGGACAAATTTTATATTTAACTATACTACCTGAATGGTTCTATATTAATAATATTAAAGACACAAGAAATACAAACAATTTTTTTTCCCAATCCTCTAAAATGTGCTTAATAAATAGTAAATTTTCAGTTTAAAATAATAAGTAATAATAATAATAATATCAGGCTGATCCCTTCTCTCTCAAACAGACTATCTCCACCGACACAATCAGGTAGCATCGATCATCCATCAACATCTACCACATAAACACACACTTATTAAGAACACAGTCCTTTACTAGAAATACACACCACAAAGTGTATTAGAGTCATCCTAACATAAGCTGTACTGGGACCACCCCACTCACACAGACAAAAATCATACATCATAACAGACCTGACATCACACTTGTTAACAAGGCCAATATATAGACCACATTGACATTGCAGTGGCTATTAGCAAGAACATGCAGAAAACTCACGCAGACAAGATCAGTAAATACACCGATCTAGAACACGAACTCCAGAAGCAGGGGGGGTAGAACCTAGTAAGTGTTGTACCAATTGTCCTGTCTGCCACTGGGTCTGGTGCCTCACACATTGCATTACAGCCTCAGCACACTAGGACTTTGTAAAAACACTTATGCACAACTCCAGAAGGCTGTGGTACTCATCACAACACGGATAGTTAGGAAATTCATGGACACAACCACACATTCCTTTCACACTTTTTTTACATTTGGCAACATGTGCTTTGGTCCTTGACCTGCCATGCTGTCTTAGCTGGGGAAACCCAAAAATAGAATCTTTTACGTAATAATAAAACATAAACTTCAAAAATTAAATTAATTAATAAACCTCTTCCTGTAAACTCTGCACTCAAAACACACTATGCATTTTCAAAGAAAAATGGTAAATGCAATTTCAAGTACAATTTAAACATTTGCAACATAATCGCTGTTGCAATTTATCAACATTAAAGAGTTACACAGCCATAAACTGAAAGTAGTTTTGAGTTAAAACAATTCTTAGTTATCCACACATATTTTTACTACAGAAATGTCAAAGGATTTTTTTTTTTTTTTAATTTTCCAACAAATCCTAAAAATCTAAAAAAATTAGTTTCTAGAATCCACTATAATAATAATAATAATAATAATAATAATAATAATAATTAAAGTTACCAAACATGCTAGAGTTGCATCAATTATTCCTATCTGTTCCGGCATTGTAAAATCTTTCAATTTAAGTCTTCCTGCCTATAATAAATGTATAAATAAACTTAAATTCAATTTAAAAATAAAATCATGAAAACTAATAATAGAATAAAAAGAAAATAAAAATTACTGAAGAGTGAACAGCAATTTAATTTAATATTAAACAAAACAAAACATGCACATAATATAATCTCTTGATTTTATTTATAAAAATAAGTCATAAATAAAGTAACATATTTATTATCAATATATAAAATTAATGATTGCAAATTAACTAAAAAAAAAAAAGATAAATTCCTTAAAGAAGAAATTTTACAGTTTGCCATTAAATGACTTTTTGTCCATTTGTAAACTCGAAAGTTGCCCGAGGTTCACATTTCTGCATCAGATATTCATGTGGGAAATTTTAGTGTACAAAATGTGTGATCATGAAAATAAAGATTTATTACTTATGACTGCATAAAAATTGGTCTAGGGTCGATGATGTCTTAACAGTGTAGGATGAGAATTCCTCTTAAATGATAAAGAAGTAGAATATGTGAAATAAAAGAATTAAAAAAAAATAGTCATAATGAAATGGCTGCTTTCTGAGGCTACAAAGCTAAATATTGGCTATATCACATTAACGAAATATTCTATGCTTCATTTTGATATTCTAAGTTAGAGAGAGAAACAAAAGACGTTTGATAACAGATCATGGTCACCGACAAAATTGACAACAAGATGAAAAGTTAGCATCAAGAAAGGGAGACTATTTTCAGAAAACTGAATTCGTCTTATGTGAACTAAACCTAATTCAAAACAGAAAAAAAAAACCTTTGGGAGAGATTTATTAATGATCGGATCTCAGATTATTCTACAGAAATAATAACAGGAAAGTTAATCGAAATTTAAAAATAACTCAAAATGTTTCCTTTGAATGCAAGTAGACGCAAGAGAATAGAAAATGATAAAGGACAATGATGACACAGAGAAAGGAACAGATAAATAAAGCTAATAAAATTGATCTAATGCATATGAAAGATCTCATGTGACATGTCCTTGTTCTTACTCAGTAACATTTTGCCATATTGAATGAATTAAGATGAAAGCATCAATAGAAAACTTCTTAAGGATACCTCTATGCAAATCAGTACCTCTTTAAGAAATTTAGAAGAAAATAATAACAACATTTCAGAAATGAAAGGAAGTATTTCAATAAAAAGAAGTTACAAAATCTACATAAAAAGTAAAGTAAATGTGCTAATGAGGATACCTTTACAGCCTGATCAAAACTTAATGCTTTCTTGTTACCACGATTGCACATCATACCAGCATCCATTTTAGGATCCATCATCTCAATTGCTGACATTGCTTCAAATAAACCAAACCTAGTGTTTTTAATCAGAAAAAAAAAAAAGGTTACTGCAAAAAGACAAGCATTAATGTTGTAAAAATAAAGACTAATTTTTTATTCATCAAATGCTACAATGTGGATGCAGATAACATATTATGACAACTTTCCCTTGGTTGACATAATGTCATATTTTCCTAAGTGTCTAGTCTTAATTGATGGAATTTGTGATTTTTAATTTGCTTTTCTTTTCCTCAAAGTAGAGCATCTCTAGTCTTTGTTAACTTTGCTTATATTGAGTGTTTTTCCTCTTTCCTTACATCCAAAATTCAATGCAATTTTTTATTTAATGATTAATCAGAATTAAAAGAGAAGAAAAGCTTCTGATATGTCTTATTTTTACACAGAAATATGTTCATTTTTTAATAATTTGGAAAAAAAAAATAATATTGTTTTTCTTACTTCTATTTGATTAAATAAAAGTCAATTTAAGGTGCCTTTTTCATTTTAAAAGCTTAGATAATTTTTAAATCTAAAGTTTACATTTTATCTTCATGAAACAAAAATAATATTTTACATGTAGTTTAAAAATGTTAATCATGAATGTCACATCACTGGATATGATTTTGTGGTTAATCTAATCCAAGGGATCAATTTACATTGATGGCTTAAAAATCTGAATGTCTTATCAGATAAAATTGCTTTATTTAGCATTACATACCTTGTCATTAAAAAGTAAATAACATGAATTAAATAAAAAAAAACATAAAAGTAAGAATCTATTTACATCAACTTTTTAAATGTATCTATTTAGTGACAAAATACGTAATTTGTTATACTTTCTCCATTTATTATAATTAAACACAAATACAGTAGAGCCCCGATTATCTGCGAGCGGATGATCCGCGGTGCGGATTATCCGCGAGTGCGGCGAAATTTTTTTTTAATTACAAACCTCAAAAAATCCAATTTTAATCCAAGCCAACAACAGGGAAAATACAATAGGTCCTACAGTGCGAAGGTCGAAAATTACTAACAGGTTTATTGTGCATCGTGATCCTATAGGCCTTCTCGGAATTTGTGGATGCAAATGTAGAGCAAAGGTTTCTGCTTTACTGTAGATATTTTAAAAGTTTTACATAGTATGTTTTTTGTACAATAAAACGTAGTTTTTAATGGTGAAATATTGTTTTTCAAGTTTACACCTCATTTGTAGTCTTTTTTCGGGTTATTCGTGATTTTCGTAATCCGCGAAGCCCTTGCCACCCAATCCCGCGGATAATCGGGGGCTCTACTGTACCTAAGAAATATAAATTTCATAATCATTACAACTTACATTTCATCATGTAATAATTCTCCTAATTTCAATTCTGTAAATAAAAGAACATCATAATTAATGATATGTTCCTGAGTAATTTATGCATCATTCAAAAAAAAAAAAAAAAAACCCTTACCAGTTACACAGACAGTTTATATCAATGTTCAAAATTATTGTGCATTATGAGAAAATGGATGAAATATAGAAATTGCTAAAAAAGATGCTAAAGAATTTTCTATTACTATTATTAAAAACAAAAAACTCTAAGATTCTTGTTCTGAATAAGAATCTTCTGAATATATATTATTTAACAAATGTTTCCAAATCTATCAAAGTAAGTGCAAAGCACAATGAATAATTCTCTCTATGTGAGTGAATAGATATAGATGTACATTTCAATGTGTTTATGTTATACATAAACCTTAAAAGGCAAATTTTCAATGTAATTTTCAAAGTAGAATTCGTTTGCAGTTTTTATACATTTATTTATTTTTCAATTTTTTTGGGAGCAATTTTTTTGGGATGATAGAAAATGATCTATTGAAATTCTGAGTAGTGAATTTAGTTTCAGGGGAGAAAACTACTGTTACAATAGATATACAACTTATGAAAGATAAAGACTTGGAGCAAGAAAAAACTGAAATTGAGATATTACTGCAAGATGACCTCAATGAGATCGAAATTTCAGAGGTTCAAGACAACTTATAAGTGAGAGTTACCATCCTAATATAATTCAAAAGCAAGGTTATAAAATTCATACCGATAACAATGCAGATTCAACATAAATTGAGCTCAAATTGATATTTGCTGGTTTATATATTAAATCTAGCATACAGGAGAGAAAGAATCAACATCTTTCTTATCATGCTGGACAGAGATTAACTACACTGAGGTGATTAATTCTAAATGTACATCTTGGGAGGATATATATCTTTCTATCGGGAAAATAAAGGTTCCGTCTGACCTAAGCTTAAGGAAAAAAAGTCATTCAAAAACCTATGGTGTTAAATTACTGGGTCTACAGGATACATCTAATTCTTCTTAATAAAGTGTAAGGAAGTTCCTGGCTGACAAGGGAAATGCTAAGCCAAACAAAGCTACTATATATAAAACCAACATTGCCATACTTTTCTGAAAAAGGGTTTTGCACATGATAGTGGAATAAAAGGATCATATCTTTTTTTCTAATTTTTATCTGTCCTAAGAATTGATTAGAATATTAAAAAAATTAACAATACCCCCATTTATCTTTGATACTTGGGAACAGAATGTGTGAAAATTTGTGAATCTTAATAAGAAAACAAGTCAATGGTGTAAGTGATGTCTTATCCTGAGGATAAAATATTAATGGAACTTAAAAAGAATTAGACAATGTTCTTACCATGATCTCAGATATCACTCTACAAAAGCAAAAGAATTTGAAATAAAAGATTAATGAAGAAATTCTTTTTAAAGACAAATAACTGTTGAAGCGAAGGTTAAAGAACTTAAACATTACACCAAGGTAGGACTCTCAAGTAATATTTTCAGTGGGTCAGTATGAGGATTGAAGATATATGGAAAGTCAATAAGTCGATAATACAGTATATCAACTGCATAACTGCAAACTACTACACTTAAAAGTGTGTAAGTATATTACATAAACAGCCTCAAAAATCCATAACTTCATACCCATATATGATATTTCGAACATCTTCTCGAATATTCTTCTTCAGGTTAAAATAAAATAAAAGGGAAAACTATTTTAGTTCTTCCTCCTTTACATAATGAAAAGATCAATTCTATTAAACAAATTAATCATATAATAATATCAAATGAAACAATTGATTCACATCACATAAGTAAACAATAAAATAATAAATTATCATAATGGACTTATAAATCAATTGTTACCATAATACAAATTGCTATTTATTGTTTCCTTTTGTTTTGATATTTCTTGAAAATGCCAAGTGAATGTTTTGACACTCTCAGGTATTTACCTTTATTAATACATTCGTATGTATTAATATAGCATGATTCAAGCAAAAGCCTTTCCTCATCATCGTTACATTTATAAATCAACTTAGATAAAAGGATCCGGGTTATTTTTCTCGATCAAAGCATGGTAGGCCCAATCTGATAAGTTGGGTTTATCATTTTGATATGCCCCCACATGCTCTTTAAGTCTTTCTTTTAATGTTCTTGAAGAATGTCCAAAATATACTTTTCAAAAATGCCAAATGCCAAAAATGCTTTGCTTACAGGTACTCGTGTGTACATAGAAATCACATCAAGAGAATATAACTTTACTAAAATGCAAAGCATTGGACTTAATAGAAAAAACACTCCAAAATAACAAGAATATTTTGGATGAATTCAAAATAAGTCTACCACATTTTATGAAACTACTTGATCTGATTTGTAATAACAGTTGTGAATCAATTGTTTCATTTGATATTATTATATGCTTAATTTGTTTAATAGAATTGATCTTTTCATTATGTAAAGGAGGAAGAACTAAAATAGTTTTCCCTTTTATTTTATTTTATTTTAACCTGAAGAAGAATATTCGAGAAGATGTTCGAAATATCATATATGGGTATGAAGTTATGGATTTTTGAGACTGTTCATGGAATTTATTTCGATAATTAAGTATTTTTTGAATGTGTAAGTATACATGTATTACATTTAACATTAATAATTTTAACTTACATTCTAATAATTAACTGTGAATTAATTACAAATGATTAGAGAAACGGTTCAAATAAAACAAATCTTCAAGATTCTTTAAAAAAAATGCATTAATAATGTTTTAAAATTGCTTTTTAAGAGCTAAATGTAGGAGATTTTGGCATTTAGCTTAATAAGGCATTTCCTGGAACTTTAGGGAAGAGCCTTTATAGTGTGAATTAATGAGGCATTGCAAGAGGTCAACAGGTAAGACCAGTTAAGAATCTGCAAGTCTGATATGGTGCAATTGGAGGAGAAACATTTCAGTTCCATTTCAGTCGATTTGAAATTTTGATTTTTTTTTTTTTTCAAAAAAACTAAAGTGATTTTAAAGTTAGGAATTAAAAAAGTTGCATTAAGAACAGAATTTTCTCTTCAAAGAAATGTAATACACTGACAATCCAAGAAGGTTACAGTATGTTAACATTCAAAGTTAACTGCAATGACTGTTCAATGCATCCACTCAATTCTATTCCAAATTTAACAAATTTTTTGCATGAAATCCTCAAGAAAAATCTATTACATACGAGTAGAATGCAAAGTCTTTTCAAACCATCATTTAGTTGTGCCAATAGTTTGAAAATGGAATTCAATTTTGACGGAAAATACAAAGTAAACAAACTATGGACTTTTGTCAAGCCTATTCATTGCCTAAACATGTTAGTAATTTCTATGAGAACCATGAAGTGATGTCGCTGATAGTCATCCTAAATGCTGCATAAATTTATCTTGATGACTGCAACAAGGCACATGACATGTTATATAGTCCTTAGGATGCAAAAAGGTCAAGTAGACTTTGTTCAGCAAAGGTTTCATGGTGGCAACTGGGTACTGTTGACATCTGAACCTGTGCATCATCAGAGTCAACAGAAAAAACCCAAGGTAAATGCAAAATTTGAGGAATGGAACAGGATTCAGCTATACACTGACTGCTCAATTGAAAGTGGACACCTGCCATAGTGGAACAACCCATGCAAATTTGGGTAATAATTTGAATATTTTGTTATAAAACAACACAATGAAGTATAGTTGGAGTCATTTGGTGTCTAACCACGTGCTGAGGTAAAATGCCACCATTAAACCAGCTGAGCGATTTTCAACATGGAGTAGTCATAGGCTGCCACATTAGTGGCCAGAGTGTGCAAGCCATAGGAGCAACAATGAACATGCCGTGGGTGCTATTATCACGAAGTGGAAAAGTGAAGGACTGGAAACACAAAGTCATGGAGGTGGTCGAGCCTGCATGCTGACCAATAGAGACAGGAGAGCCCTGAAGCGGTTGATACGGCAGGACTTTTAGCAGGCGATCGGAACAACTGTCAGTTCCATGACGATTCGTCGGGAGCTCCATGCCTTATGGTACACCAGTCGGGCTACTGCCCACATGCCTACTAAAATCACTCCATAAACGCCCAGCATTGTGTGGCCTGATGTAAAGAGCTATGGGCTTGGTCAATGGACTGCTGGAAGAGCATTATGTGGAACGACGAATCACGTCTCACACTCTACCGATCGGATGGGTGCCCCTGGGTTTGCCAGGGGAGTGGGTGCTACCTGAGTGTCATTCCAACAGTGAAGTTTGGCAGCAGTGGTGAGATAGTGTTGTCGTGTTTCTCCTGGTTTGGAAGTGGTCCGTTGGTTGTGATCGAGGGGAAAATGGATCCACCCAGTATCTGGACGTTCTAGACTATTCCATGCTTCCTACGTTGTGGTCACAGTTCGGTGAAGGGCCATTTGTGTTACAGCATGAAAATGCGTCGTGCCATAAGGACGTGTTGTCAGCGCCTGGTTTCAGGAGAATAATGTTCAGGAACTTCAGTAGCCTGCCCAAAGTCCGGACCTCAACCCTACCGAAAATCTGTGGGATGAATTGAAGCACCGGATTCGTGTGCATCTGATGCTACCACAAACATGCATCCAACTTGTGAAGGCTTTGAAGGAGAAGTGAGCAAAAAATATGGTTGCTTGCTATCAGAAACTGGTGGAGAGCACGCCACAGCATGTTGATGCTGAACTTAGGGCAAAAGGCCACAGAATGAGCTATTAGACACACTGTAAATAAAGCATCTGTTCCATACCACAGGTGTCCACTTTCAATTGATCAGGCAGTGTATATCGCAATAGAAGTATTGACAATTGAAACTGCAGTGTTGGACAATAGTTCAGAAGCAGGAGTGTCACATTTAATACAATCATTGAACATACTTTAACAAATGGATATAGTGTTTAGCAGGAGTTAAAAAACAATTAAAAAATAATGTGACAATATTCTGCACTAAACTTTTTTTTTAAGAATCATTGAAAAATATAATTGAAAAAATGTATTCTTTTTTAAGCATTTTCTTAACAATATATGGCAGATAAATCTTTAATTAAAATTTCTTTTATTAGTTAATTTTAAGTTACACAATCACATCATTACCTTTTGTTGCTTCAAAAAATTCTTCTGATACATCCACCCAATCGTACAATGTCAAGTCTGTCTCATCTTTGGATTGATCACTATCCTCCCCATTTTCTCTAAAGAAACATTAAAATAAAATTGTATCAAGTCAATGCAAATAACTACAAAAAAGATAATCATTATTCTGAGTACCTAACACCAATTATCATCCAAATGAAAGCACCTAACTGCAAAAAATGATGCTTCCAAGACCAAAGTCCAATATTTCAGTATATATAATTTCAACAACCATGTTTCAGATATTATAAGGCTATCAATTTTTATAATGATAAGCTTCCTTTTAAAATTAATAAGATGTTAAACTATCTATTATCAAAATTACTTTTATTACACCATATTTATTTCAATCTTGACTTTGTTTTTTTTTTAAGTCTTTTATATGAGCACTTCCAAAAAACAAGCTCAGATCTTTGCTATTATCAACTTAAAGCAAAGATATCTAACTTTCAATTGCCTTGTTATGCTGGTTATTTCTCCATAACCTCAGTCTCAGAGCTTCCATCTCTATGCCTTGAAGTTCATTCATCTCTATGCATGGCAAGTACTCTCTGTTCACTCCAAACAGGAGAGTTTTCTTAAGGCATTCCATCCAATATCATGCCTTCAGTCAGAGCCTTAATCCATGATATCTGTCAAGTGGCAAGGTTACCTGTTAATTGATGCTTCCATTCTGTCCTTATTCTCACTGTGTGCATTGTGACAAATAAGAAAACAGAAAAAAAAAAAACAAAAACAAGATAGGTATAGTGATTAGAAAACCAATCACAGTGCTTCGCAACAGCTTCTGAGTCACCTTTACTTTAGAATAGTCTGCGCCGGGGTGGTCTAGAAAATGCTCGCGCGAGTCTGTTTACGACCCCATGCTATCTTACCCACCCCTATTTATATGGAATAATCGACATTCTTAACTCAAATCTTGTTAATACACTGAATTCCTAATAATGATTAAAAAAAAAAAACTTAAAAAAATTGCCCAAGAGGGGATCGAACCTACGACCTTTGTATTATTAGCATGACGCTCCAACCAACTGAGCTAACAGGCTACCTACAACATTCAACATTCAGGCCTACAACTGAGCAAACAGAAGCCCTTGCGAAGCATTGTGGGATATGTGTCCACAGACAGACAAACCGGGGATATAAGGCATCTTTCAGAAGCCTAAAAAATCAAACTTGTCATACAAATTTTAATGTATTTTAAGTATTTCTATCATTGTAAAAATATTAGATTATAATACAAAGAAATGAGACCACTTTAAGCCTTTCATCGTACAAGATTCTCCATTGCCATTTTTACAGGTAATTGACAGCCTGTAAAATATATACTAGTGTGAACCACAAAATGACACTTAAAGGTTTTCTTAAGTACTAGGAAAAGTATCCATGGGCAAATTTCAAATTTTTGGCTGATCCCCCTTTTGATATATTTGACCTAGAAATTCATACTGGTACTTTTTAAAAATTGTTCAAGTTTGGAGCAAAAATTTGTCAGGAAGCACTTCTAATCCAGGCTTTCTTTTACTATTTCTGCAAACACTTTCAGTCATAGTCCATATATAAAAATTACCATCCTGTAGCTTCAAGCCCTTTTCATTTTTACAGACCTTTAAAAACAGCAAAATTCCTCATTCTGATAGCAATCTTTAAGGTCTTTATAGTCCAACTTACCAAAGACATATCTTATATTTAGAAACAGTTTCTGAAAGGTCAGGATCTCTGCTTTAAGACAGTGTAGATCAGAACTTTCCATCTTACATAGAAACCACACAGCAGCCTTTCTTCTATATACCATTGAAAACCCTTATTTTTGCTTGTCGTACTGACGAAAAATGAGCCTAAATCAAAGATGCTGGCAGATAAAAATAAAACAAAAATACTTTTGAGCAAGTTACTAGTAAGGGCAGCTGTGGTGAAAATATAAAAAATTAACAAGATGGTCAAGCAATCATTTAATTAAAATTGGCAGATTTCATATGGAATGACCCATATGATTACAAGGAGAAAATGTACTTTCACTCTGCAAAAGTGGAATCTTGTCTCATGTTTGCAAAAGATCTTCTGTAACTGATAAAAATAACAATTTACATTTTGACAATGGTGATGAACAATCTAAATTAAGGGCAAAAAATGCTAATTCTAAAAATGTACTTTATAATCATCTGGTATGATCGATACAGATGCCAGTTTTAAAATTGCACTGGTATTTATGTCAAATGAATTTTTGATGATATCCTGTTATGTTCATGCAGTCTACAATTGGAATAGTTTTTTTAGTTAGCTCAGATACAGTTTAGGTTGTGTATCTGTTAGCAGCATATATGTTCCTAGATATCCATCTGTAATTACCTTACATCAGTCTGTTAAGATCATTTGTAATATCTTATCTAGCAGATTTACTGTTTGCATGGTTGGATAATTGGATGGCAGCAGGTAGAGAGTGAACTCAAAAAAAGAACAGCTTTTTTTATTGCATTGGATGCGTGCCCCCCCCCCCTCAAAAACAAAACAAAGACAACTAAATGACAAAAATATGAGTTATTTTGTAAGTCTTCTGATGGCTATTTTTCTTTATTTACTAAATAAGACGATGTAAACCAAGCTTTGATTTGTGGTAATAATAATAGCTATTCCAAACTTTTAATCTATAAAAAATCTCCTTACTACATCAAGTACCTGATATTTACATAATAAATTTCATGAAGCTGTAAATTTAAACAAAATAAGAACATTTGTGTAATACAGCGATAAGTGCATTAATTTTTTCAATTTATTTTAAAAGACAAACAAAGTTAGAAAGAACTCGGGTCACAAAGTTACTTGCTTTTGTCCCATGTTCTAGATTTTGTCCAGTACTTCATTTGAAATTTAAGATAACAATCTTTAATTCTCCCGGTATTAATTAAAGTTTCTAATAACACTTTTTCTTACAGAACAGTGCTTTTGTATGAATGACTAAGTTTTGTCTGAGCTGCTTTATTTCGCGTATTTTGATCCTCACTACGTATACTCATCATTGCAAAAACAAACTGTGTAAAACAGAATACAAGAGCTGGATCATGTTCAGAGTTCGACAGCTATATTTATCTCACCGAAACGTTGTAAATGATTTTCATCTCATCTTTCTGACTGCAAACTAATTTAATCGTTTATCCAATACCAACTTAATCTGAAGCTTAGCCCGAATTTACTTAAGTTTACTTTGTTTAAATGCAACTGAACTTTAGCTTGATAATTAGAATTATGAATTTGATTTAAAAAATTTTAAATATTAATAAAAAACAGTCTCCAGAAAACATGGATATTGTGTAATCTTTAAATACGCGAAGTTCTGTGATAGAAGAATAAAAAAAAATTTAAAGAACACAAAAACCAAAACAAAAAAAAAATATAAATAAAATAATACTAATTGCAGATGAAGCAAAGATCTGAATCGCACAAACGTTATGCTAATTTTTTAATAAAAAATAGAAAAGAACTAAAGATGATTTATAATCATTTCCTTACTGTGTTGGACTTGAAATATCTTTAGGAATGGGACTTGGTGAATTATTGGCGTCCTGCATTTTTAAATTTGTTTTCGTGGTGGAAAACTAGCAAACAGTTTTGGAGATATCAAGATGGCCTTTCCTGATTGTCGAAAAAATTAAATAGTAAGAAGAAATCATATTTAACATAATGATCTGGCATCAGACGAAACCAAGCACCAGTCGTATTATTTTCAATATGGCCGCCGTTTTTAATTTTTATTTTTACCACCAGATGACGCATGAAATCGAAACTGAAAGTGAGAAACAGAAACCCAAAGATAGAACAATGTATAGAAAAGTTTCAGCTTGCTGAAATCTTCCACCAATAAACTATAAATTCATACAATTTAACTTACTTTTTTCCCCAGTTTCCCATTTATTTTACCTTAGCTTTTCTTAATAAACTAAATTTCTGCTTTGTGATATATGGTTGTAAGTAATAACAAACCAACGAATAATCAGCTTATCTTTATTTTCAAATAAAAAACTATAAAAAATGAAGGGTAGCTTTGAATCATTTCATTAGGACGTTGATTGTAAATATTCTTTCGTTTTTCTACTTTTAGGTAAAACGGAAGTAATCATCTTTCTGGGCTTCTGCTTCCGTTTCCGCTTTAAAAAATTTTGCGCGAAAGATCAAAGTAGATGAAGCTTTAATGTTTATAAGAAAATAGCAAAATGCCACGATCGGTCAATTTCAAGAAATTGAAAAGTGGCATTGCAGATCAGAATGATAAATCTAATAAGAATGCATGTAAGCAATCTATGATTTCGAAATTTTTCCTTCCTAAAAATACTCCTTTAAGTGAAAAGAAATACGATGAACTAGTAAGGTCCTCGAAGAAAGCTAAAACATATGAGGTAACAGAATAAGTTTTATTTTATTTAGTTTCTTTAATCGTTTGAGAATAAGAAAGCAATAATATAAGCTCTTACTAACAAGGGAGATAACGGAGAAAGGGAGCTTAAAAAGGGCCATTTATGTACATCATTCGAGGGTTCCTGGAGCTCAATCCTGAAACGCCGACACATTTACCTTTATTTGATCGACTTCACGAGGTTTAACGAAAAAAACGTATCGTCAGTTTTCCATTACTATCGACTGAAAACAGCTAAGAACATCAAATTCTAACATAGAATTCGATAGTTCAGTGTGATCCAGAGTTGTTCACGAAAAATAGTTAGAATTGCCTGATCCTAAAAGAAGATATCGAAGTTGAAGTTTTTGAAGTCATTTTCTGTGTGACAGAGCCGAAGTGACGATAACTATCTGCTTGGTATCATCAGCAGAGATACTACATTTGGGAGTTACTTTTGAAAATTGCCTTGTAATAACTTTTGTCTGCGTTGTGATAGGAACACAGTTCATGGTTCAAATAGTAGTGGCTGCCATGTGCTAGTCACCTAATGGCAAATCTGTAGTAAATTTAGCTGTTTTCAGCCGATATTAATGAAAAATAGACATTTCAGTTTTTTCGTTATACATCGTGAAGTCGATCAAAATAAGTCAATGTCTTGGCGTTTTTGAGTAGAGCTAGAAAGGAGCCATCGAATGATGAACATAAATGGCTCTTCCTTTCTCCATTACCTCTCTTGTAAGAGATGATTACTGTATCCAGTTCTTTCAACATTAGATTATTTCATAATTTAATAATATTTTAAATTTTTATATAATTTTATAATATAAAAAATTCATAACTGCTTATATTATATTTTTCTTTTTAGAATTCTGATGGAAACATTGGAGATGTAGCTATGCCTGCAGAAGCATCTGATTTAAGGAATTTGGAGAATAATCATACAGCTGAATTTTCCTCACTGAATTCAGAACCTGTAAATAATTTAAAGAAAACATCGGCAAAAACATTAAATAAACTGAAATCGTTCTCAGTTGATAGTGAAAGAGTTTCAGAATCGGCTGCTGTTAGGAAACACAAGGAGAAAAACTCCCCTAAGTTACCATTTCGGACAAACAACAGTGAAGATCCCTTGTCATCTGAGATTTCTGGTTCTGAAGAGGGAAATGACAGTGAATGTGATGATGATGATAAAGCAGAAAAGCCTAGAAATAAATTTAAGAGATTTAAAAGTAATGAAGGAAAATATCAAAAGAATTCCAATACTAGTAAAGTTAATGTGAAATATACTCCACTGGAGCAACAGTTTATGAAAATAAAAGAAGAACATAAAGATACAGTTTTATTTATTGAATGTGGCTATAAGTATCGGTTTTTTGGAAAAGATGCTGAGGTATTTTTATTTTCATTATGTTTTGTGTTTAAATTTAGGGAAATTAAAAGTTATATTATGTTGGGATTGCACTAGGTTTTATAAAAGAGAACATATGATTCATGTACAGTCAAACCCTGCTATAGTGAACCGTGTGGGGACCCAACAATAAGTCCACTATAACCGATGGTTCACTATATCCAAATTTTTTGAAAAAATATTTTTTTAGCATATGACAGTAGTATTGTTGGAAATAGTGATTGCGATAGTACATAATTTCTTACAAATTATTAATTAATTAAATATTAATCAAAAAGAAGAAAAATGTATTTACACATCTAAAACTTTGATTTTATTTTCATTCTATGGAAGAAATTAGTTATTTTTGATTGAGTACAATTCAACTTTTAAGTAAAGTTCATCAATTTTTTTATCAACAATTAGTAAAGAATCCATTGTTTTCTTGTCCACATTTTCTGTAGAAAAAAAAAAGTTCAGGATATTCACAGCTGATTTCACTTCCGAGATAGAAGGTGTTGAAATTTCACATTCTTCTTCAGCATCGTCTTCTAAGTCTTCTTCTTTAGCATCGTTCTTTTGTTTAGCTTCAGATAGAATGTCATCATCTGTAGGGGTTCCCAAACTGCACATTTCGTCATCGCAAGATTCAAACTGTTCAGTAACTTCCCTGGAAACATGTTCACACCATGCTTTTCCAGCCACAGAGAAAGTGGTAGGTTTTCTTTGTCATCTTCGTCCTCCACAGTAGCGTCTTTTCCTACCAACAACACATCCTTCGAAAAATCGGCGGAAAGCGTTGCAGATAGTTGCTGATGTCACCTATCTCCATCACTTTTCCAACAAAATTATTGCTTCCAATAGAGAGATGTTGTATTCCGTGTTGTTCCCTTCATAGTTCTCTAAAATACACATCATTAGCTGTTTCCTATAGTGGGACTTCAGGCTGCGAATAATGCCCTGATCCATGTGCTGCAGCACAGAAGTCGTATTTGGTGAAATTTGACACAATGTAAAGGAATGCTGTCATTTGCACTCCCAACTCGTGCAAGTTGAAAGTTGGAGAACTGAAAAAAAAAAAAAAAAAAAATGTGTGGAAAAGAAATTTGAGTCCATTATAACTGAACTGCCATTTTCTCAGCTGTTCACTATAAGCATATAAAATAACATTAGTTATTTTAGTCCGGTGGAGACCATTAAAAAAGTTCGCTATAACCGAGTGTTCACTATATCCTGGGTCCATTATAGCGGGGTTTGACTGTATTTATTCTCACCAACTCAACAGTTTGGGCTAAAAGAAATTTATTTTTTAATACATTATTTGGTATCAAAATCTACTAAATCATTTAGTCTTTTTCTTCTTAATTTTTGAATTTAGATTTAGATTTTTAATCTTTTTAGAAATCCTTAAGTAAAAATGTTTAAAAACGAAAAAAGATTTAACGTGCCTGAAAATTTAAAGAAATGGCAAACAAATGAAGGCTGCCTGATAAATCCTAAAAAGGAAGAAACGGTCCATCCCAGTCTCTTCCCGGTGACAGCTCAGGTAGCGTTGTGCCTTCGTTTGTTTTCCATTTCTTTAAAAATGTTTAAAATTTACTGTTTTATTGTTAATTTTCATTAAAGTCACTACTTCATTTCTTCATATATCTCTTTACATTGCTAGAACAGCGAACATTTTAGTTAAGACGGAATTTATGTATACCTAAATGATATAGGTAGAATTCAATCCTCAGTATTAAATATGGAAATCAGACAGGAATTATGCCACAAGAACTGTGTTGGATCATATATCTATTGATTTATTCATTTTGAGATGTATAGTGGATTCTCAAAGTCTATTGCATCAATTTTGCTTGATGAGCACTATGGACAGCCCTTTGTAGAAAATTGTGTATCTTGCAAATTAAAAATTGATCACCTCATATTGAGTGAATATGGAGCTGCAACAGCATTCAAGATTATTTAAATTCAGGAGTAAATGAGAATGTTAAAAATGATGAGCTTCTGGATAATATAGCTGGGATTAAAGAAAACAAAGAGAAATTGAAAATAAAACGCACTTACTTGTAAATAGGATAAAAACAGGAATAAGAAAGATGGTAAATAATCGACAGTTAAATCAAACCCAAATGCTGTTATAAATCTCACTTCCCAAACCCTTAATCCCATACAATATGATATCCTCAAAAAAATAGGTAAATTTAGTGCTATCCTTCCAAACCCCTCTATTATTCCCCTCACGATAGCTATCGAAAATGCCATTCAAACCCTTGACAAATCTGTACCAAAGATCAGCACCTTTAGAAACACCTGCCTCAACGTTATAAAAAGAACCCCCTACCCTGCCCCAACCACAATCCTAAAAAGCCTACCTCCTTGATTTCAAACACAACAAAAACATACACATCCCTCACTCTGACAAAGACAACTCCATTGTCCTCATGCAAAAACAAGAATACAAAAAAATGGTCCAAGCCACCTCACCTTGATACGCTCCTGACAACATAACAATAAAGAAATGCACTGAATTTATAACATATGCTATTGATTGGACCCATACAAACATAGGCCTCTCTGATCACTACAATAAAAAACTTACCCCAAAAAACTCCAAATTCCCATCCATCACCTTTCTGCCCAAAACCCATAAACCCAAACAAAAATAATACCCTAGACCCATCATCAACACTAGAAACTCCCCCCATCTCCAACATTTCCAACACCCTCTTCACCATCCTTCAAACCTACACAAGCAAAATAGATTACATTTACAAAAACACAGCTCAATTCCTACTCCAAATAAAATCAATCAAAATAAAAAAGGAAGACTTTTATTCCCTTGATGCAACATCTCTATTCACATCCCTCACCTACAACACTATCAAACAAGCACTCTATGATTTCCTGGATGATGAAATACTTTTTTGCCAATTTGACATGACCATAAAACAAATTGATTTCCTTATCCACACCATATACAATAGCAATATTTCTCCCACAACAACAACATTTACCTCCAAACACATGGTCTATTCATGGGCCTCGCTATATCAGGACTCATTGCAGACCTTGCACTACACTAAATTGAAAAACTAATGTTCTCCATCCACCGCCCGCACATTAAATTCTATGGCAGATATGTCGATGATATCATCAGCCTTAGAACACAAAAACATATCATACAGATACAAGAACATCTAAACTCCATAGATCCCTACCTATCATTTGAACTTGAAAGTACTTCCAACAAACACATAAACTGTCTAGATGTATCAATTACATACAAATAGCAACTCCAACTGTTTAAGAAAACCAACCTGCTCAAACAGATACAAACATTATAACTCCCACACACCCTACACAACACATTAGACTTTCTAATAAGCAAAGCACTTGGATCATGCTCCACTAAACTTGCCTTACACACAGAACTAAACACCATTTACAGCATACTTAACCTCCATACTACTACTCTCACTTTCACAACCACCTCAATATCCTAAAACACAAACTAAACAAGCATTCCAAAAACACAGCCCCCAAACCCCTTGTCAAATACATCCCTTTCCCTACTATCCACCCATTGAAAGTTTTATTAAAAAATTCCTCAACCCATACCAATATGCCCCTGCCTTCAGATCACCCAACATACACATCACACAAACCAAGCAACCAAATAATTCTTCTAACAGTATATACTGGTTTCCATGTAACCAATGCCCCTCTGGATAAGTAGGACAAACATCCCGACATTATCCACATGCATCAAAGACCACAAACACAGACCCACATGTTCATATACAGTACCACACTACAGTGAGACAGGACACACCTTCAACTTCTCTGCTGCCAAATCTCTCACCCACCATAATAAACTATTCCCGCGACTCCTAGCTTATCTTTCTACATAATCCAGCTTCAGACATACAACCCTATCACCGGCGGGTAAAATGCCCATCACTATTACTAAACCTTCCTAATCCCTTCACTTTCCTCAATCCCACTATGTATTTCCACCTCGTGTCGTCCTAATTGTTTTGTGATATCCTGTTTGTTTGTGCCGTCGCTGATAATGGAATACGCTCAGTATTCCAAAACTGTCAGTTAATTACCATCTTTTTTATTCCCTTTTTTATCCTGTTTACAAGTAAGCGCATCTTCAATTTCTCTTTATTTTAATACACACACATTAAGCCTTCTTGTTTATAACTGAGATTAATATGAGAAATTAATGGGTAGATTTTGTAATGGCTAGACATTGAAGTGTGGAGAAAAGTGATGTGGTGTCTTTCAAGACTGTGCTGAGTGAAAGGCAGGGCAATAATGATTAGACAAAGGAAGTGATTGTTCACAAGCACATGAGTAACAGGAAAGTTGTATTATTTAGATTTTGATAAGATTGTGATTGACAAAATTGGGAAAGTAGTGTTTTAAGAGAAGAAATAAGTCTCAAAGAGAAGAAGTGTTTTACCATCACAAGTTTTAGAGAAGACGCATGAATAGAAATAGACTTTAAAAAGAGTGTATAGTAAATGTCCAATTGCTTTAAGCAGTAAGCACAATATGAAAATGGTCATTCATTAGTGAGATTAAATAAAGGCATATCTGAATGATTCCAAATCAGTGAAGATTTAAGGTAGAGAGATGTGTAATATCTCTTTGGCTGCTTAAGGAATAATTGGAATATGTGTGAGAAAACATGTTATCAAACATTGGATTAAATGTGAAGGGTGACAGAGTTTGTTTCTTTCCTATGCAGACAAAGATTTAGATTTTCCTTTTGCCTAAAAATGAGCAAGATTTAAAGATGCTTTTAGTCAAAAGAATATTGTATATAAGGTAGATAATAGCTGATGACAAAATAAAATATTTGTATTTGATATAGGTGAAAAATGGTGAATTATTAGATTGAATTGAAAGGAACAAAATAAATTAAAATGCATTTTACAAAGGTTCAGACAGTTGCACAGAGTGAATTATCAACAATATTATAATGAAAGTATGCTTGGATAAAGTTGGTATGCACTATATGAGTAAATGCATTTCTTTAACTCAATTCATGATTCTTTACTTTTCTTTTATCACTTGCTTTCCTATTCTATTTTTGAAGATCTCAAGTGTATAATTCAATTGCACAGGATTACCAGATCTCTTCATTTGAAATAAGATGGACATTTTAGGTAATATCTCAAACAGGATAGTTTTTCTTTATCATTCGTAAAAAAAAAGCAAATCATAGATATATTCAGAATGTTTTTATATGGTAAATTAGAAAGTATGAGTATTTCCAGTTTTCCACAATTGGCTCACACCACTCCATGCTTTCTTGCCTTCGTGAATTAATTTCTTAATTAAGAAAATATTCACTTCTGAACAATTAATGCTGTTCACTTTAAATATTATTATATTTGGAATAAATTACATTGTAGCCTATCAAAAAGCATTTTTCTATACGATCCCTAACTTGTTCAATAGGATTCAGTGCAGGCAAACAAGATGGCTAATCAATTATGGAATTCATCATTTTGTTCGAAGACCATTGGTAAATAACCTGTGTAACATCATCTGGTGCATTATCCTGTTAGAACTTACTGTTGCCTTCTCAAAAGACTGTTGCCATAAAGCGTTGCACTTGATCTGCAACAATGGGCAAATAGTCAGTTGCATCAAGAAAACCTTCAACCTGTATTACAGGTTCCAATCTGTCCCACAAGAATATCTGCCAGACCACAACACCTCCACCGGCATAGTGATGTCAGGACCAAAGCATGTTGTGGAAGTCCAAATGAACCCATACCATCCATTATCCATAGTAACTGGGACCATGATTTATCAGAGAAGGTAATCTTCCATGGTCCAGTAGCATTGTTCCTGTGCAAATGTTAGGCACTTATGCTTAAGGGTGCCAGTCAAACAGATACTAGATGTGGGCATTTGTCCTGGAGGCCAGAGTAGCATTCTTCAACTGTAATCTGTTACACTCTAGGGTTATTTGCTTGATGGTCGTACAATTGTTGGCAGACACTATTCTGACAGATGATGCCTTTGATGGTCAGTCGTACCTGATTAGTCACACTTGGTAATTCCTGTGTCTCCACCATTCTGCACAAGAACAGTTCTTCATTTGTGCTCTTTTTGTAAATAGAGACATCTTTCATGTTGCGGCCTATGATCATCCCCCATTGAAGTCTGTTAAATAACCAGCTTTCCCATTTTCACAGTGATGGGAGATGAAAATAATTTGATCACACTGTAGATTGCAGAAGTGCCTTGACAACTAAGCAAATGTTGTTCCGATACATTTTCAAAAGGCTTGTTTTTTTAAAACTTTTTAAAAGGTTTTATATAAAACATTCATTGAAAAGGTGAAACATATTCTATGATGGTTTATCATCCTGAATTGACCTCGGCTCTAAGAAATCTGTGGCTTGGTAATTATTCCTTCTTTGAATGAAAAGGCTTAATATATATTCTGTGACAAAAAAAAAAGCCGACGCACCGCAGAACGTTGTTGAACAACTGCGAAACTTAATATACAAATACCCCTTATGTAGACATGTAAATTTTAAAAATAAACAATGAATGCAGAGGGCGATATGGTGCATTTAAACCACCCATGCTGGATCACTTATAAGTAGTGTTTCTCACTTGCTTTGGCATTTCCAAACGTTTTTGTGATTAGAACGCAATGCTGTAGTATCTGAGGATTTCACAATACACCACCAGACTATCAAATCAACCACTGAGTGTATTGGCAGAGGGTGTATCGTGGGCTTGAGAGAATCAGGTTGGGTATTTCATTCCATCACCTACCTACTACTATGGTGATGCCACAGTAAGACATTGTTGGCAGCAATGGGTCCGTCAACTCACACTTACCATTCGGGAGAACAGTGGGCAGCTGAGAGTAAGCACTACCAGGCAGGATCGTAAGATCACCCTCAGGATACCAACAGTTTCCCTAAATAGCATCCAAGGAGAGTAATTGGCATTTCCAGAGCCCGTTATGTCACGACAAACCTTGGACAGAAGGCTGGCAGAGGCTGGCTTGCAATGCCAACATCTGTTACGAAGGCTACCACTGACCCTGCAACATCACCATCAGTGCCTGCAGTGGTGTTGTGCCAGAGCAGTGTAGAATGAAACTAATTGGGGACGTATTGTGTTTAGTGATGAATTTAGGTTCTCATTTGAAGCTGATGACCATTGAATATGTGCGTGGAGACTACCAGGCTTGAACATCCTACTTCACCTAACTTTTGAGCATCACACAGCTGTTATATCTAGCATTAGTTGTCCTTTGCAGTACTGTCACAGCACAATGTTATGTCCAGAACATCCTGTGACCTGTTGTTCTGCCTATGCTGCGAGGTCTTCCGAGAACTGTTTTTCAGCAGGATAATGCCCTACTGCATATAACGAATATCTCTAGATTATGTCTACATGATATTTAGACACTTCCTTGGCCCGCTAGATCACCAGACCTATCGTCTATTGAACACATCAGGGAATGTTGAGACGGCGATTACACTCATCCCACAATGTGAGCGAACTAGCCAGCAAGTTCTCGTATGAATCCACAGAACACCATTAAATGTTTATTTATGTCAATGCCATAGCATATATCTGCATGTATTGCCATAAGAGGCTGCCCCACAACATACTAACATGTATCAATTCTGGGCCTGTTGTCCTGAAATAAACAGCTACATTGCTCTTACAGTTTTCTGGCATCATTTTGTTTCAATCCTCTTTGCACATGTCATGTTTCATCATGATCACTATTTTCCAAATGTGTTGGGTTTGTTTTGTTTTTGTTTTTTTGCCACAGACTTTTTTGTCACAGTATCTTGAACTGAACTATATTTGTTGCCCTCACTTTCATTTTGTTTAATGTTCATGTCATAACATGAAACCTATCATTCTGTAAATAACTGAACAGCATATACCAGATTATTAAGATAAGTATTAAGAATATCAAGCCATTCTTAGATGAAAAGTTGTTTGTCAAATTTACTTGTCTTGAAATTGTTAAAACTAATCTTTATTGTTTTAATTTAAGCGACAGTAATAAAATAAATGAAATGAAATGAATGTAACAACCCTGATAAAATGTGCAGAATGAGAACAAACATGACAGTCTCAAAATAGAATGTCATTTCATCTTTGAACTGTTTTCAAGACATATATGTAACAAGACAAAACAAACATGGGGTTTTGGGAAGATTTGGTTAAGTTTCTTCTTTGCTTTATTTAAACATTCTTTTCTTAGGTTTATAAGACAGAATTGAACTTTACTTAATCTAATGGATTTTGTCTCACTGACAAAGAATGGACCACTTGAGGATAGGCGGGGCTTCGTAGTTCCAAAATATCCCACCACGCTACTGCTTCGCATGTGGGATAAACAAAGCCATGTGCTTCATTTTAACCCTAATAGATATGGAGGCTGAACTAAAAGATTTGATTTGGATGCAACGATTGTAAGCCTTCCAAAATCTTCAGATTGGATATAGAGTTGATTATCGCCTATTGAAGAAGACGACAGCAATATATTTTCAAAGAAGGATATAATTTAATGGATCACTTGAGGATAGGCGGAGCTTCGTAGTTACAAAATATCCCACCACGCTACTGCTTCGCATGTGGGATAAACAAAGCCACGTGCTTTGTTTTAACCAGTTTAGATGCAGAAGAAATATTATATTAAAGAAGGATATTTCAGGCGTTTTTACAGAATTATTACAGTACTGGATCTGCACAGTATTGAACCATCGTCTTGAAATATCTAATATCGACGATTTTTTAAGTAATTCAAACAAAGTTATATGTTTGTTTATCCCATTAGCTCTCGCCGCATGTGGGATACAACGTCATACGTGACGTCGATAGGGGCGTAAACCTCAAGTGGTCCATTGAATAAAATACATTTCAAAATGCTCATCCAATTAACAGTTACAGTAAAATATTGAAACCACAATGATTAAAAGTAAATATGGGACCCTTGTATAAATAAGTATTGAGTTATTATTTAAAATGTTTTTGTTTTTGTATTTTTACATTCATATGCTTGTTTTCATGTATAAGTTTAATCATGGAGTTATCATTTACTTTAACTCAGCATTTAGTATGTTGGGTTGCAGACAATTAAAAAAAAGATATTTCTGAATCTTTAAGCTGTCTTGGGTCATGCAGACATCATAAACTGGATATGTCAAGACCCATTATATATTAGACTTTGTAATTCTTGTTATTTTTTATATATAATTTTAGCATGTTCCAGGTATATACTGTAACATATTAAAATTCTAATATTTTCTTCCCTATTGTCTTTCTAGATAGCATCAAAAGAATTAAATATTTACTGTCATCTTGATCATAATTTTATGACAGCCAGTATTCCTACACATCGCCTTTTTGTTCATGTCAGAAGACTTGTATCCAAAGGCCACAAAGTTGGAGTCGTAAAACAAACAGAAACAGCAGCTTTAAAGGCAACTGGTGATAATAAAAGTGGACCATTTTCAAGAGAGTTAACAGCTTTGTATACGAAATCAACACTTGTCGGAGAAGATATCCTTTTTGTTAATTTACTTTAAACTTACTTATTACAAGAACATTTATATTTTATTTTTCTTGCATTTACAATCTTACCCTTCATAGCTTTGATGGGTAGATTATACTTGGATTGTTTAGTTTGAATATTTTAATTCTTGAATTTTCAGCTTTAAGGTGATCTAGCTCGAAAACCATTCCCTCTTGCAATTCAACATATTATAGATAAAAAGTTTGTTGGAATATTTTTTTTTTCCTGCAACTTAGTTATTTACTTTTATTCCTGTTAATTTTTTATTGTTAGACATTTGGTTGGCATAATACATTTGCACATTGTGTGCTTGTTGTGTGCTACCAAGCACATTTTATAACTGCTGAAGAAAATTGACTACAAATCACTTTGCAGAAATAGTGAACATGGAAACCAAAATGAGTAATGTTTTCTCTGAATAACACTGCAGGAATCATCCATAATAAATTTGTATATATGTTATGCATTTTTAATTCAAATGAAGCACATTCTATCAAATATCTACAAAATTTTGGAGGCTTTTCAGGGACAAGATTTTTGCGACTGTCCATCTTTTTTTTCTGATAGCTATGATTTCATCTCAGCTGTTCGGTGTAAGATTACACTGTTCAGTTCTTAATCAATCTTGATGACAGTCTGTCTCTGTCTGATAATGATAGCTTATGAAGTATTCATTTCTATTTAGAAGCCAACCAATGCCTGAAATATAGTAGAAAAAAAAGGACCATTCCTAACCATCAGTGAAGTCTAGTTTTCCAATATAGATTCATTGGTGAGTCTTTTTTTTAATATAGTGAATTTAGTCTTGCTTTAAAAAAATAAAAGTAAATTTGCATTAGCAAATAGCATCAACTTTTTTCATTCTCACCATCTCACAAATGCAGTATAAACTCATTGGATAAAGGATCCTTCAACAGAATGTCCTAAGAAAGAAAGAAAAATGGAAATAAATAAAACGCACTTACTTACAAAAGACTTTCAACATACCTTCCCTCATCATGTCGTCCTAAATCTTGTCTTTATGTCCTATATGTTTGCGCCGTCCCTGATGAAGGAATACACACAGTATTCTGAAACTGTTGGATTATTACCATGTATAATTCTCTCAACTTTTTGTTAGTAAGTGCGTTTTATTTATTTTCATTTTTCTTTATTTCATTATACGCACGTTAAGCCTTCTTAGTATTCACGCTGTCCAAAGAAGTTGGCTTTTCTGCCTTGTCTAAATACGTTAGTTAAGAAGAAAGTGTCAGCCTCATCTGCTTTTTATTTATCTTTCTCTGAATTTTTGTAAATGTGTTACTGATCGTCCAATTTAATATCTTAATTTGTTATCCATGTTTATCTCCTCAAAGATGAGCTTTATTGATAACTCTTCTGCTTCAGAAATCATGCTTATAACTGAAGTTTCCATTTCAGAAATTGAAACATTGCATTTACTACAGAAATACTAAATTTCGTGAAAATAATTAATATTTTTATTTCCATTGATTTTATTTCATCTTAATTTCCTTAATAATTTTAAATGTCAATCCAATTTTAAAAGTAGAAAATGATGATGCTGGAGTTGATAATACAACACCTAATTATTTACTGGCTGTTAGTGAAGAGATGAATTCTGACAATGGCAAAAAAACTACTATTGGACTTATAGTAAGTTTCTTTCTTTCTTGTTAAGTTTATCAATTGGAAAACACTTTTATTTTGCTTTGTATAGTAAATTTGATGTATTTATATTATACTATTTTGTTTGTTTTGTTTTTTTGTTTCTTAGCTTTATAATATCAAAAACCCATGCTTTTTTTCAGAAGTCTTGATTTGCCTTCATTTCTGCTTACATCATCACCTTTATTGTTGTTGATTTACCATTTTATTAAAAAAGACTTCTTTTTTCTTCCTTCCCCCTTTCCTCAGCTCTTTACTTTTTTTTTTGTATATGATACTATTTAACTTTATAATAATAAGCATATATCAAATAAATAATTTGAAATGTATGAATAGATGGAATGTGAAAGAAAGGATGTTCAATTTTAAGTTTCTCATTTTTGTTTTTAAGTTGTTCATCACAGTGAGCAAAGAAAATAAAAGCGAAAAACTGAAATTTAACTTGCAGAAAAATTATTTGGAAAGGAAACCAAAGACTGCAGGTAAATAAACAAAACACTCCTTTGTGTTTGTCAACAGAGGGAATCGGGAACAGCTGTTTCGTCCTCATTGGGGACTCAATACACCTTTCTGGGTTTGTCATCAGGGAGGGTGGATCAGGCTGATAACTTCACAACAAGGACAAAGCGGCCGTTCCCGATTCCCTCTGTTAACAAACTCAAAGGTGTATTTTGTTTACAACAAATATTACAAAATATACCAACTACTACTGACATCTATATTTCGTCTTAATCAAAAGACTTCATCAGGATTAATTTACAGATATTTTTAGGAAGAGAGATCCCTTCTCCCTTTCCTAACATCATTGAAATAAAACCAGGGTGTGCACGCCTCCTTAGAATCCTTAGAAGCTCCTTAAAAATGAAAAACATTTTCCAAGGTGCTTAAAACTACTTGGAAAAGCCAAGTACTCCTTAGAAACTCCTTAAATCATCCTTTAAAAAAAAAAAAAAACGCATGAATGCATATTATATTCTTTGAGCATAAAAACAGACTAAACAGATTGCTCCCTCCAGATTTCTTAGTACTACTAATTCAGAATATTTGCTTTTATTTAATTGCAAGAATTCTGCAGTTAAACATGACAAAGATAACTCTTCAAAAATAGTGGTATTAAAAAATCTAGAAGGTTGGCACTTGGCAGCTGTGGGAACATTGTCTTTATAATAATTTTAAGTGAAACCACAATAAGGAAGAAAAAAAAAATTGTTGTTTAGGAGGAAATAATTTTACTTATTATGGTCATTAAAATGCATATTATATATATCTGTAGAAAGAAGAAAAAAAAACTGAAAGATTCAAACATCAAAGAAAAACTTAGAAAACATATGATAACTAAACAGCAAAAATTTTCACTGAGCTGATTTTAGATTATTTGCTGGGTACCGGAGACAGCGCCGTTTTGGGTTTCAACACCCTCTTCAGCCCGGTCCCGCCCCAGCATAACTCAGCTCAGTGAAAGGGACAATACATCAAATGGACGAACATTTAAAACAATGACCCCGCAGTTCACTAATATCAAAAAATCAAATAAACAATCAAAGAGGGTAAAAACAAATTCACACCAGCAACTCGCTTAGCTTATTAAGAATTTGTTGTATTAAAATATTAGTAATGAAATCAAAATTAACGTGCGTACAATGTTAAAACATCAAAGAAAAACTTAGAAAAACACGATAACTAAACAACAAAAATTTAAAGATTACTATTCTTTATTATATTTTGTCCTTAATTTCATCAAATGATGATCTCTATTGAATTAAACATGTTACATTTTTTGGATATTGCATATATACAATATCTAGCAATTTTGCCAGAGCTCCTTAGAAATTTCTTGGACTCCTTGGATTTTTTCTTCTAAAATTTGTACGAACCCTGAATAAAACAAATCAAGAATTCTAAAATTTAAACAATCCAACAATATGAAAAGGTGATCTCAACCACGTTCACTTTATTAGTTCAAATATAAGATCAATCCATTTTACTGATTCAAAACAAGTATTATTTTCTTTCTTCTACAATTTTTAATTTACACTTCATAAATGTCTCTACTATTAATTGTCTTTTTTATCTTCAATTTCTAATTGTCTTTTTAATCTTCAATTTATAAAAATTTTCAAAATTTAAGAATTAGCCTTCCTTTAAATGATCACTTTTCGTAAACTTTCATCTTAAGTATTTCATACCTCTCTTCTACTCCATCTTCGCAAATGCGAAGAGATTTTACCTCTTTCATACTTCTTTTTTTCTTCATAAACCTGTCCATACTTAAATTTTGAAAACTTCTTCGATTATGTCAGATTTCTTGAATTGTCTTCGAAAATATCTCTCCTTAACTCACATGTTAAAATTCTTTAATACTTTAAATGTCATACTTACAACAAATATTACAAAATATACCAACTACTACTGATCCACATATATTTTTCCATGAATTGGAATGTAATCTGAATTCAAAATCATAATAATAATCAAAACTATAGATATTTATTTGTACTGTGTTTTAATCAGTCTTCCCAAATTTGTAATCTTTCCTAGTTTACAAATACTTTATTACTTAAATAACATCTTCTTATAACTTCACAACCGGTAATATTTCGTGGGTGTTAATCCACTTTTTCAAACCATCTATAAAAATTCCTTAGGGAGAGAGAACATCTCTCTTACATCCTAAATTTCACTGAATAACAATACAAGAATTCTAAAAACGTGACAACACTTAAACAATAGAAACGTGGAAATAAAGTGAACGTGAATATTTCCATGTTTCTATTGTTAAAGTGTTGTCACGTTTTTAGAATTCTTGTATTGTTATTCAGTGAAATTTAGGATGTAAGAGAGGTGTTCTCTCTCCCTAAGGAATTTTTATAGATGGTTTGAAAAAGTGGATTAACACCCTCGAAATATTACCGGTTGTGAAGTTATAAGAAGATGTTATTTAAGTAATAAAGTATTTGTAATGTTACGGTATCTTTCCTAGTTTGAATAACATAAGAAATTACAGAAACTCAGAGCTATACAGTAGAAGAGGGTTCAAGATTAATGCTTAATTTCATCTTTGATAACTAATGCTTTACATAGCAGATAACGAAAAAAATTGTTTTTCCTTCTTGTAGGCTGTACAACCTGTTACTGGAGAAATCATTTATGACTGTTTTGATGACGATATATCCAGGCCTGAATTAGAATGCCGATTGAGTCATATTAGACCAGTTGAAGTTCTTCTTCCTTTGAAAAACTTAAGTAAAGAAACAGAAAATGTAATTGAAGATTTTGCTGAAGTAAAGTAAGTGATTGACATCTTTTACAGTTTTCTTGGACATTTGAGATACATATGTCGAATAATGTTTGTCCAGATTTTCTGTAATATTCATACTTGCTCTATTTCCCTATCAACAAAAGCTTTGCATAAATTTAATGACAAAACACAGTATTCTTTGTTCATGTGTCATATGTTCTTAAGAAAATATCTATCTTTTTAAAAATTCTGGCACGCATCACTTGCACAAAGTTTGAAACTTCAACTCAGTTTCCTTCTAGTAAAGTTTAAACATTTTAAACAAAGTTCACAATAGATACACAAGCCTATCAGCCAGAAATGATAGATCTTTTAATATTCAAGAGGCTTAACATGCGTTTGAAATAAAGAGAAATTGAAAATAAAATGCACTTATAAACAGAATAAAAAGATGGTAATTAATCGAAAGTTTTGGAATACTGAGCACTTCAAAATATTGAAGAATTTCTATACTAATCCATGAAAAATGGTTTCTTATATATGACCATTACATTATCCTGGAATTATCACTCAAGACTTCTTTTCTGAAGTTTGGTATAAACTCTAAACATACACTTATTATTGTTTTGTTTTTGTTTCTTTATCAAAACTGTAGATGCTCTTGTTATTTCGTGTTAGTTTTTGACAAGTTATAATTAAAAACCTGCTTTATTATTTCTTTAATATTTGCATTTGCTTGCATGATACAGTAAAAGTCAGAAAATCCAAACTGCTCGAGAACTGGGTCGATCCAGATTTTCCAGACAATACTTTTAAAAATTCAAATTTACAATGAAATAAAGAAGAGACCGATAAATTTTAACAGTTTCTTCATTAGCAAATAAATCATGTTTCATTTATCAAAATGAGTTTTTAAAGAAAAATAAAGTCAACATCTGACAAAGACATAAGCTTGTGGTAAAAATTTTCACCACAAATAAATATGGTTTACAAATGAAAGCAGAAGTTACATGCAAATACACACAGAAAAGCCTTCTAAATTTAAAAATTTTGTGAGTTTTCAAAAAGTCCAGTTTCTCTCATGGTCTGTAATTTTTGACTTTTACTTTATTTTATTCTGAAAGTTTAAGCTTTAAAGAAAATAGGTTTTCGTAAATACTGTTTGATCTTCACAACAATGGTAAGGCCCTTATTTGGTATAAACCCAAAATTTGCCTGATTCATTAATATCAAATCACTTCTAGATAGTAGATGAAGGTTTTCACTTCTTGAAATTATTGGTGCAATGAGTTATTTTAAGTTACAGTAATTGAACTATCAAAGCTTACGAAAGCAAATATACAATCCAAAATTTTTAAATTATTGAGTTAATTAAAGAGAACATTTTTAAAACATATAAAGTGATCTTTAAAAAAATGAGTCTATAAACAATAATATAATCACAGTTGCATAATATGACTAAATTGTTCAATTTATATCTCTGCATTTTTATTTGTATTGAAAAACACAGTGCATCTAATATTCATATGTTCAAAAGTGTTAACATTTTTGTTGAATTTCCAGTTTTAATGCAGATGATTGCATCAGAATTGAAAAGTTACCAGATGACTTATTTGATTATTCCTCTGCTCTCAAAGATGTTACTAGTTTTTTTGAAGAAGGTAAATTCGTTTATCATTTATTTTAGAAATTTATTAAGTAATTTATTAAAATGTCTTGAATTTTATTTGTAATTTTTGAAAAGATTCAAATAGATTATTTACAATTGCATGATTTAATGGGATTTATTAGAATCCTCTTTCCAATTTTTGTGCTCCTTTCCTCATACTAATTTTTAATTTTCTAAGCATGCTTATTTCTCTCTGTTATTGTAGCAGTAATATGAATAAATTATTTTAGTTAGCAACATTAATTTATTACTTATTCAATCACACTGTAACTATTCCTCCAATTACAGCTGATTTTTTTTTTTTTTTTTTTTTACAATGAGATTAGATATGTTGCATTACTGTTATCTCATGGAAAGATCAGATATTAATGTGCTTAATTAATGGCTGTTTCATAAACTATGAGTCTTTTCATATATAGATAATTCTAGCAGAAGCAAATGGTTGTAGGCCTAATGAATAAATTATTACTAAAACACTAATTGCCATTTACAATTAGTATTTTTTATTAAAGAGATGTTTTTCCGTTAATTAATTAGAGTTGTCTTTTACGAAGATTATTTTTATTTTAAAAAGTATTCATAAATGTATTATTTTGTGCATTTATGATTGTTGTAGTTACTGTTATTTCTAGCCGTTTTTTATTTCTTATAAACTGTAGCTTATAAGATATTGAAGTTGTTTGTTCCATTTATTTTTTTTATCATTATAGGAAATGAAGATATTGAGAAAATTGATGTTCAGCAAATAGTTAGTTTACCAGCTTCAGTTCTTTGTTCTTTGTCTGCAATTCTAAAATACTTAAAAGAGTTTCGATTGGATAGAATTCTTAAAGAATCAAGGTACGGTATTTACATAAATACCTTCACAAATTCAGTTAATTGAAAGTATTACAGTTACATATCAAATTTGACCTGTAATTTACAGTGTCAGTTAGGTTTACTTATTTTATCCACTCCTCTGTGTTGCTCAGAAATCAATTTCAAATTACAGCAAGTAAAATAACTCACAATTTGTAATTAGAAATTACAGTTAATTTTATCTGTACTTGTCAAAAGATCAAATTCAAGTTACTTGGTCTTAACTCCAAGCACTGTCTCAATTGCAGCCATTCTGGTTAAAATTAAGACAAGATGAATTTTACACCAGTAAAGATAAAAAGCTATGAACTTTTCAATTATAATAATATTTTACAGTTATCTAAAGATTTATTCCTAAACAGTTGCTTTAAAGTTTCATTAAAAAGGTTACTAAATGTCTTGCCTCAACACATGAAATGATTAAACATTAAAAAAAAATTAAATCAGAATAAATTTGCACAACTACAATATAATCTGTGTGTGTATGTATATATATGGGTAAAAATTAGATAAGTGGCTAAAATGAAACACAGAAAAATATTGGAAAAAATTTAAGAAATATGCATTTATTAGTTTTTAATTCACTTACTGTTAACTTATTATTGACAACAAAATCACTTTTCATACACTTAAGTAGATATTATAGCTTTAATATAGAATTTTATAAAGTGGTGTGCCAAGAAAATGAACAGTCTGACAGGAAAATGACTTCCACTGACAACCGAATGACAAGGTACAGGATAATGATCACTCCCATTCTTATTAATTGGAAAATGAAATTCAATCAACTACTAACATAATTAAACTGTAATGTCTTACTATAAAGGAACAATATTAAGGAAAATCAACATAACAAAGCCTCTGATAAATCATAATCCTTAAAGAAATGGAACAATGAATGTGATTTTAATTTGGAGCAGGAAAATGACTAGTAGTATAGTTGCCGCTACAAAAACCTCTGAATATTATCAAATTTCATATTAGCTTACATTTTAGTCTTCATGTTATGTTCTATAACATATAATAATTATTTTAAACCCAGATTTCATGTTTGGAAATAACAATATTTTAAATTATAGTGAACTGAAGGTGCAAACATGGAATTTTTGCCCCGGCAGGAATATGACTTTTTATATTCTGCCTTGAAATTTTAATGCCTAATTTTTATTTTTTTATCTTAAACATATTTGATATGATTAATAAGGAGATATTATAAATGTTTTAAACATTTAATTTCAAAAATAAACAATTGAGGCATGTCTGAATAAGCATAAAGACATGTCCTATGATGAGATAACAAGTGTATCAATATACGAAGTATCAATAATACTGTTTAGCTTGTATGTTTAAATGCACATTTTTAAAATTTATACTTCTGAGTTAACTTCTTGTCTTATTTTCACATAATGTTGATATTATTTCAGAAGTTAAATATATTTTAAAATTTAATACTTTTAGCATCACTGAAAGTATTAATACTTATAGCATCAAGTTCAGTTTCTCAAACAAGTCAAAAATGTTATATCAAGAGGGGTCTGTGCAGTATTATTGTAAACCTCTTCTCCTCTGGTATATAAGTCCTCTATTACTCTGCACTTGCTTCCAACTCATTCATGATTTTTTTTTCTATTATAACAAATTGGAATGATGTAGACAAATGAAAAGCTAAACTGTAAGAACTTCCATTATAAGATCGCTGATTGTTGAGTCATGCAGATTAGTAATAGTACTTCTTTTGAGGAATTGCTTATTCATTTACATTTAACTTCTTTACTCTATTATTTATTTATTTTTTACTCTGTTATTTCTTCTATTCATTTTACTTGTAATATTATGTAAAAATAATTTGTTATACATTACAATTCATTTATTTATTTAAATTTTACCCTTTTTCCAACTTTGTTTGCAGCCGAAGCATTAGCAAATTTACTATTATGGATTCTCATCTTATTTTAAGTGCTTCAACAATACGTAATTTAGAAATTTTTCAAAATCTTGCCAATGGCAATGTAGAAGGAAGCCTCTTTTGGATCATGGACCATACTCAGACAAAATTTGGGAGCCGTTTATTACGTAAATGGATATCACAGCCTCTCAAAAATATTAAGTAACTTCCTTTTTTTACTTAAAACATGTTAGGATGAGTAATTAAGTATTAAGTAAATATCTTCATATCTTAATTTTTATTGTATTGTTTATTTTTAAAAGTTTTGAAAAATATCTATATATTGGATAATAGACTGAAACTTTGTTTAATTGTAATTTGGACATCAAAATCCCATGATTTATTTGTGTTAATCATAGTGTCTTGTTCACTTTGATTAACAACTTTAAAGTCATTAATTTTTTATTTTTTTAACGTTACAGTTCATTGTAAAAAGTACTCTATTGTCAATGGTTAGTATGTAAATAAACTCTTCCCATGTGACAATTAAAACTTAATGTATAATACTTGTTATAAATGCTTTACTGTTACGTAATTGATTTTGGATCATTTCTGTTAGGGAAATTGAAATGCGACAGGATATTATTGAAGAATTAGTAACTAACAGTTCTTCATTTCCAGAAGAAATTAGAAAAATCCTAAAGAAACTTCCTGATGTTGAAAAAGGGGTTGGAGCTATCTATCACAGAAAGGTATATGTGGCTTATTTTTCATATATATATATATATATATATATATATATATATATATATTCTACGGTAAATGTGATAATCCGGTGATTTTCTATACTTATCGGTTGTTATACATAATCACCAGGAATGTTGGTGAATGTGAAAAATTATTGAATATTTATCAAATTCACCGGCGAGTTTATATAATTCCCAACTCGTAATGGTGAATGTGATAAATATCTTCAGTGATTGAGGCATTGTCAGGTTGCTGGACCATTTTCATTGCAGTTTAGGTTAGGTTACTTGTAAGTTAGGCATCGGCAGGATTCATCCGTTGCAGGTAGCTGTATGTTAGGTTAAGTGAGGCATCGTCAGCTGCAGGATGTATATGTTGCTAACTTTTGGAAACAATTTTCCCCTTCAAATAACATCGCTTGTACATCGAACAACAAATCAGTCAAGATATTTATCACATTCGCCATTAAGACTTGGGAATTACATAAAATTGCTGGTTAATTTGATGAATATTCAATAATTTTTCAAAATTTATCACATTTACCAAATTTAGGGGTGATTATATATAATAACTGGCAATTATGAAAAATTACCAGATTTATCACATTTACAGTAACATATACACACATATTCACATTTTCAGTTTTGTTTAATCTAATGTTATTTAGCTCTATCATCAATTTAAATATATCTATGTATTTCTGTTGTTCTTGTTAATTATTAGTTATGTACATCTGTTAACACTGTTCGATTTTTATTTTTTATCATACAATTTCAAATTAAAGTTGAGTAATTGAATTACGGCCATTATTTTATAATTAAGATAAAAATTATATTTTTTTTTTTTTCATTAGTGTTCAACTGCTGCATTTATGTGCATTGCAAAAGCGTTATCCAGCATTTGTCAAGAATTTAAAGGAATCATAGTGCAAGTTGAATCAGAGTTCAAGGTTAATGAGTTGAAGCAATTGTTTGTCAATATTGTTGAAGGTCTTCAGTCAGTTGATAGTTTCATTGAAATTATAGATGAAGCAGCAGCACGGTAAGCTACTATTTATTGCTATTTTCTGTTGTTCTTTTTTTTGTTTTCATGATCCAACTTTGGAATATAGAATGAATATATCTCATTTTTCATATACTTATTGTTTGATTGTTGTTGAATTCTCATTAATATAGACAAATTTTCTTATTTAGATTTATTTAGGCTTGATGACATATTTGCAGTATATAATTATAGCTATTTCCTAAAACAGCATACAAGTTTAGAAAACTTCTTGGTGTGATTTTTATTCAATACATATTATTGCAGGAAATGAAGAAAATTATTCCAGAATTGAATGGAAGACTGCTTTGATAAACCCCATTTGTGTCCTCTAATTTAAGATTTCTATTTCTTTAACTCAGAAATTCACGAAACAGAATATTGTTGGTCCCATTCTTGGGCCTACAAAAACATTACATAGTAATTTTATTTAGTAGAATAGGCATTTTTGAGTACTTGATTATAAGCTTGAGTAGATATATTTAAAAATTATGAAATAATATTAGGGTTTTTATTGATCTTAGATTTGATTATTTCTGAAATATGTTATTTATTTCATTAAGAAAATTATTTTTATAAATTCTAAAAAAATAAAAAACATGAAGATTTCTTAAATAGTTTTAAGGAAAAGTGTCAAATTCTTATTCTAGTGAATAATTAGATATGTACAAAGCAAGATATCAAACCTAGATATCAAATACAAACCAAGAAGTTACTGCAGAATTGAAAGCCTACTTCCCTCAAAAATCTTATTCCTTAAAATTTCATTATTATTTATATTTTTTTATTTTTTTTAAGTCAAGAAAACAACACAAACAAGAAGCCTACATTTATTTTCAAATAATAACTTCTGCTAAATGCAAACAGTACAAATTTTTAATTTTCTGTCTGTTTTATTTATTAATTGTCTAAACCCAATTAGTAGTAATCTCATCCACTGCTGGAAAATATTACACGTAATATATCAAAAAATTGAAATAGTGCAATGATTTTTGATTAACATAATGAAAAACATTAGGAATGTTTCAAATAGTACTAACATGAAACATAACAAAAATGAAAAAATAAATGTCATTTTTTTCGTTAAAAGATGATTCATTATTTGTATTTTAGTGGCAACATTTCAAAGAAAAGTATCTTATTATCTGAAAAAATAAATATCTTATTTACAATAGATATATAATATAAACATGAATTAGAAATTTTAATATTTTCAGTAATTTACATCACTAAAATCTTTTATTTCTCTGTCTGTCTGTCCGGCTCAATTGTTAATTTCCTGTGAAAAAATTACTACAATGAAATGCTCACGACGAGAATCGAACCTGCAACCTTTTGATCTGAAGTCAGATGTCTTATTCATTAGGCCACAGGGACTGCATTCAAATTATTGTTTCTTATCACTCCCTTTGTGTGTGTATGGCACAATGAGAGAAGAGCCAGAGAAAAAAGAAAATAACTCATTAATTTAAGCCTACTAGATTAAAATTTAAATTTCAATGTTCATTTTTTTTCCAGCAACCACATGAAGAGTCGTTAGAGGCATATCTCGACATGAATGAAGAAATTACAAATGACGAGCATAAATACTCTATCTCAACTAAAAGCCGTCACATTGTTATCCCGTCATTGTTGACAGGGCGTATATATTATCACTAGCGATAAATAAATTATTTTTAATGTATAAATGTAATATACAAGATAGCCATAATTAAATTGACACTACTCAAAGCCATCTGTAGCTCAGTTGAACAAAGTTAAAATAGTCTTCAAACCGAATAGATTAGGACCAAGAAATATCATTTTATAACTAATTTTCAGCCTTTTTGGATAATAGCAAATGTATGCCTTTTAAGATCACTTTTCATTGTCCAATGCTATTTTATTTTGGTGTAATCAAACTTTAATGAGTTGATTTACTGGTTTATTTCAGTGAAGGGGATAAAACGAAACTTTTTCTGGATTTAAATGATTTCCCACAAGTTCAGAAAATTAAAAATGATATAGCAGATGTAATTGTTGAAATTAAAGGCCTGAGGAATTCAATTAGGCAGGTCTTAAGATTACCTGCATTTGACTATACAGCAGTGTCAGGACAGAAGGTAAACTTCTTTTCTATTTATATGTCTTATTTTTTTTCTTCTTGGAATACTTCAAAACATCAAATAAAAATATAAGAAAAGATGTAAGGCAGATATTCAGAATAAATAATGTTAAAGCAAATTTGATATCCATATAATCATTATTATGAAAAATTGAAGCAATCTGATCAAAAATTTGCTGGAAGATGGTAGATGTTTTTGTAAAAATGAAGAATTTTATATCTTTTTCTATTATGTTTTATTTTTAGTATTACTTTATACACTATATGGCCAAAAATATCTGGACACCCAACTGTTGTACAATCAGAAAGTCTTGTGGCACATGTTAATAGAATGTCGGGCCAGCTTTGGCATCCATCAAACTTGACAGTTCAAACAATACATTCGGGTAGGAAGCATTCTCCTTTCATCTGCCAAACCCAGACATGTTCATCGGACTGCCTGATTGTGTAGCGGATTCATCACTCCAAAGAACTTGTTTCCACTGCTCCACAGTTCAATGGCTTTGCACCATTGAAACTGCCGTTTAGCTGTTTATATTATTATGTTATGTTATATTGTTTATGTTGGACTTGTTAGCTGCCCCACAACTATAGAAACCTTAATGGTTTCAGCTCCTGATGAACAGTCCTGGTGCTAGCGATGACTCCCAAAGTTGTTTCAAACTCACTACTGATCATTGCCAATGGAAATTTGCGATTCTTCTGTGCTACCCTCTTCAGGGTTCGACGGCTGCAATCTGGGAGTTTCTTTGGCCTCACTGCGATTTCCTGCCGTTGTCATTCCCAGACATTTCCATAATGATATCCTTTACAGTTGATCACAGCACCTGTAGCAAGGCCGATTTTGCACGAACAAATTTGTTGCACTGATGGCATCCAGTGATCATGTCATGTTCGAAATCACTTAGCTCTGCTGACTTACTCATTGCCTGTCTATTGTTTGCCTGTTTCTGACCTCCCAATGCTGCTGTGATAGCTTTTTTCTCATTCTATGACATCATAGCATGCGATAACAACCACATCCACTTCTTCATAGGAGTGTCCTGATACTTTTGGCCATATAGTGTATGTAATGGTAACTATAGTAAAGAAATATTTTTGTTTGAAGATACACCATACAACTAAATCCATTTTTCAGGATAGTTAAAAAATGATTTTCTCTAGACTCCACACAACAATTAACATTAATCAAAAGCTTAATAAAAATTACAATCACATAAATTATTGTCACATAATTATATTTCTTTTTACTATTTGTATAGACTTAGATATTGTTCAGGCATATAAAGATATCTACAAAAATAACAATTTATAACAATTTTTGCATGCCATTTTTTATAATGTATTCAATTAAAGTACTTAGCAGGAAATACAACCGAATTAAGGCTCCTATATTGTTAGTTGAGTAAGATGTTGGATCATAGGTAAAACTGATTTTTTTTTTAAGTTTAATTAACATATTTTTAACTTTCTTTTCATTTTTAAAATAGTTTTTAATTGAGGTTCGTAACGCACAATTAAAAGCAGTTCCAAATACATGGACAAAAATAAGCAGGTAAGATCTTTATTTAATAGAAAATAAATATAAATGTAAACAAGAACAATCCATGTAAGCCATGTAAGGAAAGTATATTTATAACCTGATAAATTTCTGTTATGTGTCTTTTCCCCAGTTTTGCAAATTGAAATATGTTAAGGCACACCTTTCAGAACTTTGAGGACAAAATTACCTTCATTTGTGGCATCTTGTTGACATTATTACCCCATTTCATTATGAAGAATTTAAATCAATCTAGATAATAAGCAAGAAGTGGAATTTTCAGCAAAATCTTTTGTTTTTCCAGTAACATTCATCATGTTAACATCAGATCTGCCCATTGGAGATTGCCTTCTAGCCATTATCTCAACATTGCTACGTTTTTTTCACTAGAGGACCAAACATCAATTGAGATTGTTAACCTAAAGAAGTTTTTATATTATCATTTAGAAGGGATGATAAAGTCATATATATTTATATATTGGATCTTTGCAAGTAAGGCCTAGAAGAGGAAGGAAGTCTGTTGCACCTCAGGCAGCAGAGAAGTTGCACTTGCTGTAGTCGACCGATCTAGGAGTAATGCTGCTGGGAATTAGCAGAGTATTGAGCGATTACATGTTCCTCCTTCCACTGTGTGGAAACTTCATCAGAAACTAATCGCTGTTATCCATACAAGATCAGTTGCCAGCAGCAGCTGTATGGAGCTGATCTCTCAATTGTTGTAATGTTTTTAGCCCATTTTTGAATGGAAATGGCCGATGCCCAATTCTGATGGCATTCCACTTACAAGGGAAGTGTGTGACCTCGAACGCTGAAAACCGCATGGAAATGTGCTTAGAAAATAAATTACTCATGCCAAAAACAGTGGTATGATTCATTCTCATGTAAAACTGCACGTCTTACCACGAGAGACATTTGAATGATCACTTATTAAAGGTCCAAGAGAAGAACTTTGGTAACGCAAAGAAACAAAATATCGATATAATAGGACCGAAAACACTCATATTTGAAAGTCGTGACTAAATTGCTATATTTCCCTCTGCTTAAAAAAATTACGTTATATGAACACCAAACTTTTTCCTACTGACCTGATAGGGTCGCACAGCTATTCAGTCTTCAAAGTGCGCTAGCAGACAACAGCTGAGTTTTGTATGGGAATGACTAATACCACTGTTTTTGGGATGAGCAATTTCTATTCTAAGCACATTTTCATGCTGTTTTCAGCATTTGAGGTCACGTACATCCCATGTTAGTTACAGCTAAGCTCTGAATAGAGATACTTTAATTATGGCCATCTGATATTTCAAATGGAGAACAGGATTTGTAGAAACAAATGCATTAAGAAATATATTTTAAAAAAATCTTATTTCATGATACATTTCCTAAATTCAAATTATGAAATTTATACACATTAAAGTTTGTAGCTTCCTAATAACTTCTAAATTATCAAAGTGTCATGAAACTTTGATTTACAGACAAGAGACTATCAGTCTTTGGTATTTGAAATTTCATCCATGCCAATATTTATAGAGAGATATAAGCTTGAAGATGTCAAAAATTCTATAGAAAAATAGTAAAACAGAAGTAAATCATTCATTGATAGCAACCGACATTCTAATAATCCATTTTAATCTTTTTAAATTTTCATGTACTTTGTATTAAAATAATTATATGCTAATTTAATCAACTTCATAATGAAACTTGTGAGCTTAGAATTTTTGGTTTATTTTTATACAGATTTCATAACTTTAAGACCACAAAGAAAAGTATAAAAAAGTAACCATTTTAAGAAAAATAGACTTTAATTCTTTCTGAAACTTCTTTTTTTTTTTTTTTTTGCAAAATATGGTTCAATAAAAAAAGCATTACTGATATAAAAGTATATCGGAGTAGCTTTACTTAGAATTTATTTTTGTTTGAAAGAAAAAAAGAAAACAACAAACCAAAATACAAAAATTGAAAAATAATGTATTATATTATATATTTTGGTGTGCTTTTAATTTTCCTAGATATCAGAAAATAATTACTGGTTATTAAGATTATTAAAAGAAAGGAAATTTGGAAATCTTTCTGTAAATATTGTTTTTAAAATAATTATTCCAACTATTCATAGTGATCACTTTTGCTGGAAATAGGGGAGGGAGGCCTCATATCAAACAATAAACACAGACACCCACACTCCTTGATCACTACTATCTCTTAGTTCAATGAAAATAGAAGAGCATGACATTCTTTTCTAAGCACTCTTTTTAAGACATTTCAAAGGTTACGTCATTGAAAGAAAAGAATTCCAACATCAAGATACCTATTCTTTCTGCACTTTACAGTGACACCTCTGAAGATGATTAAAATGGTTATATACAAGATCATAATTTTATTTTTTTTTATTTTTTTTTTCAATTTTTCTGAATTGCATAACAATTTATGAGCCAATCTTCATGCTTCTGGCTTATTGAGAGAATTTCATTTCAGTAACTATTACCATTCAATTAGATGTTCTATCAGCATTTTCAGAATGTTTGTAGAATAGACCCTAATATCAGATAAGCAAAGAGTGAAACATTTGACTATAGTAGACACATTTTGTTAATATCTGGAATCCATTAAAATAGCATTAAAAATGTCATATTTGTGTAATAATATTCAACTAGGAATTCAGAATTGGTTGAGATAGATGAACATGCTCATACAAATTTAAATATTGCATGGATAAACCAACAATATAGATAGAAATGATACTACAAAATTATTGCTTTAATTTGATTACTCTTTCAGATTACTAAAGTAAAATGAAATAATATTTAAGATAATTGCACCAAAGATCACAGTTGGAATAAAATAAAATTAATATTCTTCTTTTGCAAGAGCCAATACATTTCAAGCACAACTGCAAGAAATATCAGAATCAGTGTAGGAAAGAAAAGTCAAATAAGTAACAGTAGATATATATGTCAGATTACTGCCAACTAATTTTATAGAAGTACACTGCAATCTATAGTAACAGGTGATATGACAGATAATATTAATCCTATTAAAAAAGATTTAAAATACATAAGAGTAATTGAAAAAAAAATCCAGAATAGATTTTTTTATTCTGATATCAAGAAATCATCCAGTACGATAGTTGTTATCACTTTTATGGATAAATTAATTATAAAGTGATCACTGTCTAACATCAGTCAGCTGTAACTTTAGACTGGTGGATTTCGGTGATAAATGCTTCATCACAGTAATGCAACCTTTCATTCATTTACCTAGTCTAAACTTTTTTGACCAAACATGAAAACCTTTTAAATGCAGCTGCTGCCATGCTTTCAAGATATTTTAATATTAATATTTATTTAACTCAAAAAAATTCAGAATATAAATACTTGTGGAGCCTTCAAAAGAAATGCTAATGTGTAAATAGAGAAATTTAAACTCATTCTGAAAAATGTTTTGT
This sequence comes from Thereuonema tuberculata, assembly GCA_023159025.1. Taxonomy (NCBI): domain Eukaryota; kingdom Metazoa; phylum Arthropoda; class Chilopoda; order Scutigeromorpha; family Scutigeridae; genus Thereuonema; species Thereuonema tuberculata. The sequence continues at coordinate 121,170,986 of JAFIDM010012231.1, read as the reverse complement.
TTTTCTGAAATAATAGCAGAATTCAGTGAAGTGACATAGTGCTCTAACAATTTCTCATTGGAGGAAAGTGGAACTCAACTGTAAATACTGAATACTAACATGTATTCATCCAGTCAAGAGAACATATTTCATTAATAAATTATGGCTGTTGGGTTTGTAGTGCAGTTATGAAAGAACAAAAGATCAGTTTCATTATTCAATCATCACAACATAAATCCTCAGGAAAAAAAGTTTTAGGAAGTTAAGATTGAATTAAAATATGTTTTTATAAGTGCAGTGATCTACATATATTTTAATTAAGTCCTTGTGTTTCAGTTTCTCTTACTAGGATAGCAAATTGATATATTTGCAGAGAATTGTGTAAATTTTATTTGGATATTTGTTAAAATCCAAGAAATAACAATTAATATAAATTTAATAATGCATAATGTCTCTTTGATCAGTATTCCTTGCTCTAAAATCAAGTGTTTATGTTTGAATTCTGCTAATTAATATTTTTGGTTTTCTAGCACAAAACAAGTGGTCCGATTTAGGTCTCCTGAAGTTGAAGCATTAGTAACAAAACTGAAACAGTTAGAAGAACAATTGGTAATTGCCTGTAATGAAGCTTGGAATACATATTTAAAGTGAGCATATTTTTATTTATTTATTTATTTATTTATTTATTTATTTATTTATTTATTT
>JAFIDM010012231.1:121127507-121149569 GCA_023159025.1 Thereuonema tuberculata | reverse complement strand
TAGTACTACTGAACACCAACAAACATCATCCCAAAGTTTCATTAAATTCTGAATTTTTTCTAGGTAACCCCCCAATTTACACCTATGACGACTGGACTATGAGCTAGATAGCCTTATTAGAGACCTACAATTACCAAAAACTAAGTCTGAACATTTAGCTTCATGACTGAAGGAATGGAACTTTCTACTTACTTCCTGTAAAATATGAAAATACTAAAGCTGAGACAAGCTGACAGCTTGTTATTTTGCTTTGGAAGATTCATTGTGCAACTGTTCCAACATAAGCAAGTTTGTTTAATACCATTTTGCTTTGAACCAAAAGAATGGTGCCTGTACATGAGCAGTTCCAAAAGTAGCCTGAAGGGTGTTCTTTTACACAACAGAAACCAGCATCTTTCGATTCCAGTCATATAGGCCTACTCCTTCCACCTGAAAGAGAGTTACCAAAGTGTGTAGTTGACGTTGGAAAAAATCCAGTATGAAAGTCACCGGTGGGATATATGTTGTGATTTCAAAATGCTTGGATTTTTTCTCTGCTTACAAAGTGGATACATGAAATTTTGTGTTTTCTATGTCTCTGGCATTATCTTATTAAGCAAACGAAAGTACTGAATAAATCAGAGTGCAATTAATTTTGTTTGTCGGTCGTAAGAGTGTATCATTATTACATTGATGTACAATGTGTATTTTCCTGCAACTCATATAAGTACTAATAGTACACTGCTACTGTGATTTTACTGTTAACGTGTCCACAATGCTTGTATTCTGTTTAGTAAAGAGATTTAAGTAAAATTTAAAGAATGTACTATGTTGGGAAATTATTTTATTATTTGTTACAAATGAACTACATTTACTATTTTAATAAAATATAAATTGCTTATATCTTCCTAACCGTTGACACTATGGCAAAACTGTTGCCATATTTGTAATTAGTGGGCCCAAATTTTTAATAAACCTCTGAAAAACCAATATAAGCAGAAAGTTAAGAAAAATTGCATGATTCAAAACAGAAAATTAATACTCCATTGAGATGACCTCCATTGAGAATTAACATGCGGAGCTTTAATTCAAATGTTTGTATTTATGTAAGGGCAAGTTAAAATGAATTCAAATTATTTATTTGTGTTTTTCAAGCAAGTACTAATATCATGAAATCTGGATGTGTTCTGCTGTAGCAAGTATTTTTTGTTTTTCCACCAAATATTAGTGCTCTCATGGAGGTCGATCCTGGCAAGAATACACAGATTTGAAATTTGCTTTCTTTAAAGAAACAATCATGTGAGCATTTGAAATACTGCTACAGGCTTATAGTGAACTCACTTTACCATGTTTCACAATAATTAGATGATTAGTGATTCAGTGAACATCAACAATCAAGAGACTGAAAGTCAGATGACTGAGAAAGTGATTAACATCATTGCTGCTATTGTTCAAGAAAAAAATGTCACTATACAGTAGATGAACTTACCAGTATAACTCGAAATTGATTTCTCCCATAAAAGTATGCACACAATTTTACATAATCATTTATATATGCAATGCATATACGCATGATGAGTATCTGATATCAGAGCAGCAGCACTGACAGATGTCAATTTCAATGTTTTGTGGCTGAGCATGGTTTTAATATTCTTCTTCCAATGTCAGTGGCAATAAAATGCTATTTATATTATTTTGACCTCAAGAGCAAACAAGAAAGAACTGCTTGAAAATCATCTATATCAGCAATTCTGAAAAGGCCAAGATTGCTTTGATTTCTCTTAAATATAATGTAACAGCCTTTACTTGCTTTTTTTTTTTTTTTTTTTTTTTTTTTTACTGCCATGGAATAATCTATTAGTATGTAGTGTATACATATACAACAAGCGTTGCTTTGAAATATATATTTGCAGAAAATGCCCTGAGCTCTAAGCTGATGTCTAGCAATTACATTTTAGAGTGAGGCTTCAGGTTGCCAACATCAAAAGAAATGTTTAACAAAGAAGAATATTTCTTGTGTGTTACACCTTCCCTGTATCTCTGATTTGGCACCATGTAATTTCTTATTTCTGAATTTGAAGTATGAGGACCCATTTTTCGTCAAAAGAACTCCTGCTCAAATCTTCAGAGGCAACCCTAAATCACTTTACAAACGATTATTTGAAACTCATATTCAAGAAGCAGTAGAATCTTTGGCAGAAATGCACAGAATTCATCATGGGATCTGGGAAAGCCATTAGCCCTTATATAGAAGAATAAAAAAAGAAAGCATAATTCATTTTGACTTGTACTTGTATAATTTCATTTTTTTCTAAAAGAGAGAAGAAAGTCAACTTAAATTAATAATTATTAAGCTATTTGTTTTATTTAATTTTACAGAATGGGAGCCTCTGATGAAATATATCAGGGACGAAGTACTTTCATGGTAGAATTGCAGGAGGCATCACAGATAATGCAACAAGCTACTTCTAAATCTTTAGTCATTCTTGATGAATTAGGACGTGGAACCAGCACTCACGATGGAGTTGCTATTGCATATGCTACATTAAACTATTTTGTTAATGAGGTACTGACTTTTGATAAAATCTTTTACATTATGTTAGAAGTACACTAAAAAAAATTAATAATTTCTCCAAAACTTTTTTTCCATTAAGAAATTTATCGGAGTTTTGCCTTAATTTTAACATTGTATAAAATATTTCTTATTCTTTATTCTGCATAGTTTTCATGATATTTAGTGCTTTGGAAAAGAAGCTTATTGACTTTTGTCAGAAAGGGCAATTGATATGTTAAAAAAAAAAATATTTACCAAGAATTAATCTTACGGAAAGGCTTATCAGTAGACTTCCAAAAATGTTATTACAATTCTTATAGATGATTGCTTTTTCATTCATCATGCTTCCAGGAAACATCAGTTAATTGAGCAGAACTGATTTACTTCAAAATCCATCTATCAAATTCGAAATTAACAGGTTTACCAGAACAGCAGTAATATGGTGTAGCAATACCAATAGCTGCTAAGGTGTAGCAAAGTTTATTTTATAGCAGATACTTTGAAAGATTAACATTTAATTCAAGAGAAATTAGAACAAATCATTATCCTATTTTACAGTATTGCCAAGTGAGCTTTTTGTTTTGATAAATCATTAGATTAGTCATAAAGACTTCCTGTATCTCTAAATCAAATTATACTTGTGCTTTATGATAAAAGAATCAGAATATTGTAAACACTTCTTAGAACTAGCAGTAAGTATGAATTTTGAATTTAAAAAGTAATCAGGATTTTTTTTAAGTAAACTACACTTTAAATATTATTATTCTAGTCATGTACAATAGCTAATTCATCATTCAGATGTCTGCAGATTTTCATTTTCAAATGTATACCTATTTTAATAGCAAAAATAGTAATTTATTAGTAGAGCCCGGATTTTTATGCAAAATGCATATTCTTTTCTATGATACATTTCTTAGGTATGTGGAAATGATATACACTGAAGCTCGGTTATAATGCGGTCGTTTCTATCACGAATTCGGATATAACACGATTTGGTCTTGGACCCCTTCTATTTTGGAAAAGGTGTATAATTGTAAAATTGCAAAACCGTTTTTTCGCCTAAAATCAAATCAAAGGTGTAAATTAATAGGCTTGTTTCCTTATGATTACAGTAATTGAGACTCTATACCCACCCTAATGTCACGAAAATGCGTCAAATACAATATATTTTTAAAAAAATACCAGAATCGTGGACTTTTTCGTTTAACCAAAACGAATATCGAGATCTATTTTTTTGCCAAGGACAACCAGTAAAGAGGACCAGGTAATCTAATAGGCGTATGAATACCTAGTTTCGATCCAAGTGACTCGTCGTTAGTAGAAGATGCTAAGATGGTGGCGCCAAATCGATTTTGGCTAATATAACCCATCAAAGTGTTGAAAAGGTAATTATTTATGTATTTATAAATATAAAATTCTCTCACATAGCTCTGAATGATGTAGGTAATCGTGAAATGACCATTTTAAATCGATTTGGAATCATGTGGGCAATAAAAGGGTGCGATATACAACATTTGAAATCGCGAAATAATAAAAGTTCGGTTATATCACGATCTTCGAAATTGTGGATCCGAAAGATCGTGTTATAATCGAGCTTCAGTGTACTTTGTAAGTCAAACCTTGACAAACAATTTGACCGTTGTTTGATAGTGCTTATAAATGCATATACCGAGGGAAAATGATTTCGCATGCATATTTTATATTTTTAAAATAAAATGCATATTTTATTCGTAACTGTCATATTACATCATCACTTGTCCCCTTTTGTTATTGGCTAATTAAAAAAATATCTTCAGTCAACTGGGTATAAAATAAAAAAATACGAATGTAATTCATTCGAGCTCTTCATATTAAGCCTTCATTTCTTCTATCTTTTGAAACGATAGGCTGATTGACACCACACAGTGTTGCTTAGCTATTCACCACACCGATACACGTCCCAGAGTTTACTAGTCATCAAATGCTGCCGACAGTTTTCATCATGTGCATTTTGTCATTGTATTTCCCACTGTTCCCATTGGCATCTTTTGTCTATATATTTTTTGCCAAACTCCTTAAATCATTGCGATAATGGATAGTGTCTGTGTGCCTAATTCCAACTTCATTTATTTTCCGTTATTCTGCTGACCAAAGAAGTCGTCAGATTCATGGAGGCCTGTTGTCACATGATCGTTGGTTCCCCAATTTATCAGTTGCATGTTGATACAGCAAGAAGTTGGATGGTTACGGTGCAGTAGTTTAATTATTATGGAATGCCACTCACAAAAATATCACAGGCTGCCTTATGTAAATATGTAAAAGAATTTGGAAGTAATATTTTTAGTAAAGACGGCAAAGTGTTAATTTTTTACTGAAGGCGAAGAGAGTGTTTCTGTGAAGAAAAACTTTGAAGTTGTGCAGCACATTAATATAAGGCTTCATAAAGACAGGGTTCAGAAAAAAATCTACTTTAAATCAACAATTGATTACAAGCAAACCAGGTGAGCAATCAAGTTCAAGTGATTCATTTTCCAAAGATTTGTGATTTCCAAAGCGGGTTCCGACGTTCTGTTGTGGAAAATGAATAATGTGCAGTTTCGGGATTTCTTAGAAAAATATACAAAAGGATTCAGGATGAGTCTACATTAAGCTAAAACTATGTGTCACATTGTTTTCAGGATGTAATGTGAAATATTCGGGATAAATGGAACACGAAAAAATCTGGATTTCAATAGATGAAGCAACTGACGTGGGAGAGCAGTGCATTTGTAGTGCTGTAGTTGCTGCAATAAAATCAGGTAGCAAATCATTCCTTCTTAATATACAAATACTTGATCAAGTAAATCATTCTACGGTTGCAAAAATTTTCAATGACTCGTTAACTTTCTTGTGGCCAGAGGAGGTAAAGTATGACAATGTATTATTATTTCTCAGCGATGCTGCTGCATATTTTTTTAAAGCAAGAGCTGGATTTAAAGTTCTTTATCCCAAATTAATTCATCTGATGTGCCTTGCTCATGGTTTACATCTTGGTGCTGAAACTGTTAGAGGCCAGTATAAAGATATGGATCAACTTGTCTCTAGTGTGAAGAAAGTATTTGTGAAATCACCTATTAGAATTCAAAAATTTTGTGAACTACTTCCAAACAAAAGGGTTCCTTTACCTCTTCAACCAATTGTAACTCGAAGGGGTTCATGGTTAGAGGCTGTGTCATTAAATGCTGAAGATGCAGTCAGCATTGCGGTAGCTCAGGGATGTTTTGCTGATGATCGCATCAAGAAAAAGATCCAGTACATCCATAACCGTTTCTCTAAATACCTGAATTTTTAACACAGAGGTTCAAAATAATTCCTTACAGCACTCACTTTCTCTGTGAGTGAAATTAGATCAAATTTCAGTAGCATTTTCTTCAGAAACTCAGTGTTGCTAAAATTGCGTTCCATAAGCTTAGTCAGGTATTAGATAAAAATCCTGGTTATAAAACTATCTGTCAAATTAGCAAAACACTGTCAAGTGAAAAAACTGAAATACAACAGGAATTACCAGAAGAATTGTGGTGTTTTAACACATGCACCTGTGACATCGTGCAATGTATTAAGAACATTCTCATTGTATAAAACATTCTCAGTGACAGGCATAGAGTCTTCACACAAGAAAATCTCCGGATGACATTCCTTATATAATGAAACAACCATGAATAAGGTAAGATTTTCTACAAAACAAATAGTTTATTTGATTTTTGTTTATTTTGTTTTTGCTTATTATGATGCATATTTTTTACATTTTTCCTGCATATTTTACTATTTGATTGTGCATATAAATCATGGCTTCTATTTATTAGTTTTCTTTTAATTTGTCACCACTCTTTTAGTGATACTGTATAATTTTTGTCAAGAAAGCTGTTTTTATGGAAAATTAATGAAAAGAAAAATTAATCTGAAATTTCTATTTCTTTGTAAGTGTAAACTTGCTTATGCTATATTCACTTTTTCTGATAAATAAATAAATTAAGAAATAAAAATGTGTTTTAAATGTAAACAAAAAATATTTGATATTTCCGTTATTACATTTTTTTTTTTTTTTTTTTTTTTTTTTAAGGTTAAGTGTTTAGTTTTATTTGTGACTCATTATCCTGAGTTAACAGAATTTGAAAAGTTGCATCCTGATGAAGTCAGTAACTTTCACATGGATTTCTTAATTAACGAAGCAGGTAATTATTTCAAGATTATTAATTTGATTTTTTTTTTTTTTTTTTTTTTTTTTTTTTTGAAAAAAAAAGGAACAGTAACAGACATTTTTCTTGCTATTCTTTCAAGTTTAGGAATTTTTACTTGTCATTTGTGCTTTGTTTAATGTAATAAAAACAGAACATATGCAGTTTAGCACGTCTTTGAAATAATGTCTGTTCAAAGTGAAATTTTTGGATTTTAATGATTTCTTTACAAGTGCCAAATAAATGAAAATCAGATGGTAACAACTCTGGATGTGGAAGCGCCTTCAATCAAATTTCTATAAGTCTGTCTCAAAACCACTATAGAATGTGCATTATCATGGAGAAGATCCTCATCTGTCAGATGACTGTTCCTTTTTCTTGATTATATTCAGTAGTTTCACCAAAGAGTCTGAGCAATTTGCATTTTGGTGAATTATGATTATGTGACCATACTTCATGAATTCACCTGTAAAGGTTCCCCTAGTTCTTGTTCGGTTAATTCTGTCATAATACTGTTACAAAAAAAAAAAGAAAAAAAAGTGCTAATACACGAAGTACTTTCTGAAATGACTTAGTGGTTACCACAATACGTGACATGCAAATGACATATTCATATCATGCTGCCAACTGATTGAAATGACTGAATTTCATTTGATTACCTATTATAAAATGACTTAATTAAAAAAATAAAAAAATCCATTTTTTTTATGAAAAGCATTCTGTAAGTTGTTTGTTTGTTATTAGGGCAGATGGTTGGTCAATTGATTTTTGGGTAAATCGAATACAAGTAATGAGTTTATCTGAGCTGAGGAAGACTGTTTAAAATATTTCTCCTATTTAAATGGTTACACAATAACCATTTAATTTGGATCTAAAAACAAAACATGTTTTTTTTTTTGACTTTTTAAAATATAGAAGATCTATAGTAGTTTTCAAAAAAGAAGGGTTTGCCATATATGGTCATTATGTAGCAATCTGTCTGGAACAAATGTCACCAGTCATGACTTGAACTCCGAGCAGTCAGTCCAAGATGGCGTCATTTTGTGATCGCATAAGCGTGACCAAGAAAAGAAAACTTTGCATAGCCAAGCATGGAGAATAGTGTGGAATGTTTTTAATTCTTTCGCTTTTAATTATTATTATGTATTCGTAACTGTAGAAAATACAAAAACCAGAATGTTTTCGTAATGTTTATAAGATTCAGTTACGGATTTGAGCAATGGATGGCGCTGTTACGTCCTGGAAACATCAATCTATAAGGAAATTATGTCATCAAAAGCTCTTCTTTCATGAACTGAACTGTAAACAATCTTAAAGAAAACAGGAGTTTCTCAAATAAATCTACTGACAAGTAAATACAGAGGAAGAGTGAAAACAAAGAAAATTAAAAAAAGCAGATATTAGTATTCTTTGCCTTTTTTCTCAAGTATTATGTAGAGTATGTAGAATTTCAAATACTTCTAAAATTTAAAGATATTATCAAATCTTTCATCATTTGAAGTCTTCCTCAGCTGTAATAAAATTATTTCTGACTTTCATTTTGAACTCTCTCCAATATGGTTTCACTGTTGATTTTTCTATTATTATTCTCCTGATTAGTAATTGCATAACTTACGCATAAATTTTCTTATTGTTTTTGTAAGCAATAATGTGGTTTGGTGAGCAAATTTCTGCTTCTACATGAAGAGCAGTAATTATATCATATTTTAATGCTTTTAAAAAAAATTTAAGTGTATTACTCATTTATTTCAGTTGCTAGCACATATTAAAAAAGTTTAAACTATTAGCACAAAAGTTTCAATTTTAATATTTTTATGAAAGCTAGCATAATCTTTTAAAAATTCAATTATTTTTATTTTTGTTAATCCTTTCAGATTCAGATGCAAATGATGTTGAAAAGATTACATTTCTATATCAGTTGGTGGAAGGAACAGCAGATTGCAGTTATGGTCTTAATGTAGCCAGACTTGCAGATATTCCCAAAGAAATCCTGAAAAAGGCATCTCAAAAATCTAAACAAATGGGAGCTTCTAATAATAAGAAAAGGTAAAAAGAAAATATAGAGAATTTCAAAATAAAGAATTTTTATTAACTATTTTTTTTTATTCTTAGTACGGTATGCGCCAAAACAAACGATACTGAATTTTACAAGCCTTGTTGCTCATGTGCACCATGTGATGACCTCATGGAATGTCGTCATGGAAAAGTATGCTTATGTTGGTTGAAGCTTGATAGATGTTCAAATAGTGCTAACAACAAAGGAAAAAGCAATCTTGTGGAGCATTATTTTTGGTGATACGTGATTTGGACGCTCAAATGGACTAAGTTTGCTGTATGTTGAAAGAATGATTTCAAAAACCACCACCCTTAAACAGGGTTATGTTAGCGTCATTAACAAATTTCGTTCGATGGGCAGCTTTCTGACACAGTGCAAAGGCTGCACCGAACGTCTAATTACAGTGACAGCAATTGCGAATTGAGGAAGGTTCCTTGAGCAGTTTTAGAGTCACCTAGACAAAGTCTCCAGCGAACATCCTTAAAAATGAATCATAGTCAAACATCTACGAGATGAATCTTCTAGGAAATTGGGGTTTTGCCAATAAGATACAGGTTGGCAAAGTCTGAGCGATGCCGACTAGGACGCGAGAATCACTTACCGTGCAACAATGTTAGCGATGATGTACGATGATGAAGCTTTCCTGTCAAATGTCTGGTTTCCTGATGAAAGCCATACCCATTTGAATGGATTTATCAATCTATAGACAACCTGCTTTCTGGGATTTGAACGGCCAGACATCATTGTGGAGAAACTCGTTCATAGTGAGCGTGTAACAATATGGTATTCGGTGTCTGCAAACAGTATCTTGGGTCTTTATTTTATTGAGGATTGATCATGGACCCGTGATCATTGTGTCCTTATGTTATTGAGGATGTGACTGTGAACCAAGTGTGGTACAGAGAAAACACCATTTCTGGGGGATCTCATCAGATTCTGCCGTGCACTTAATCTGCCACTTTGTACGCGATGGTTCCAGCAGGATGGGGCCACTTGCCACACAGCGAGGGACACGCTTCAGTTGCTTTATGTGAATTTTTGTAATCGCATCATTTCCCCTGGAACAGCCTTCCCATATCAGTCTGATTCACGTAATCTTACACCTTCAGACACTTGCATTGGGGTATGTTGAAGGAAGCGATTTTCCGAGAGAATCCACCAGCAACCATTGGTGAGTTATGTCAAAAGATTGTGACATGCGTCAGAGGAATGAAGCAGGCTTGAGAATCTCCATGAGCGTTACGAGTACTGCCTGCAACACAATGGATAACATATCAAACACGTGATGTGCCTCAGAAAACATGGAAATTGATTCCATGTATCACAGGCTCCCTCTACTGTTGTATTCTGTATGTCAAATAAAACCTTTTTTGTATACAAATATTTCAGTATTGTTGTTTTGACGCGTACTGTATTATTAATATAAAGAAACCTAATATTACTTAATTAATTTTTTAAAATTCAGAATGCTCTGATAATGAAAAATGTAATCATAAAAAAGAAAAATATTTATATTGTTAAGTAAATTACTAAAAAGTATTATGAAAAGTAAAAGCATCAAGATTTAATAAGTTGGTATATTTTAAAAAATAATAAAGGAGTGAGTTTTGGTCATTGAGAGGTTCCTCGTTATATTTTATATAATTTACTGGTGTTATTATTTGAAAATTTTTAATTTTATAATTTTTCAGTAATCTTAAGATTTGTTGTTACCTCTTATGCCATAGTTAGGTAATTCTTTAATTAATGTTACATGATAAGCAGTCAAAAACTCTTAAAATCAATGTAAATTACATACATAATCTGACAACTATTATCTTAATGATTTTGTAATAGTAATGAACATAACATCTGTTAGTTTATTTAAAGAAAAATCAAAATATGGCAATTGTGGATGAAGATGAAAGCAAAAATATCATATAAACACAACTTTTATATAAAATATTTTTAATTAATATTTATTAGTAATTATGTCTGTAAATATATTAATTTAATTACATTTCTTGAAAGTTATTTACATCACTCTTTTAATGTTTTTTTAAAATTATTGTCAGAATAATATTTTTTTTTACTTTCGTACATTAAAATGTATTGTTGCATAATATACATATTGTAATAATCCATCTTGTTCTATTTCCTTAAAACAAAAATAAGTGTTGAGAGTTCCAATTAAATTAAGCTTTCAAAAAGAAAAAGGAATTCTATTACTTATCAGATTTTATTTGCCAATTTATTAATAATTGGACATAAGAGTTAATTTTATTGCCTTTTATATAAGAAATATAATTATTTGAACTTTTTTTTTTATTTGAAATTAACTGCTTTTTTGTTTTGTTTTAGGAGCAACAATAATTTTTTTAAGAAACTATGGACGTCTTCTCCCGACTGTTTGATGGATATATTGCAGGACTTTAAAGATTAAATGTTTGATAAATTTACAATAAAAGTTTCATACATTTACTTTGAAGATTTTTGTAAATAAAGTTTAGTAAAACATATCTACTTTATTTTTTGATACAGCCGTCAAACATTGGCAAACAGTTTATTGATGATGCATTTTGAGTACTTTGAACTTCCAGAGTTCAAACTGTTTTTTTAAAAGTTTTGAAATATTGAATTAATAGTTATTTTTGATATTTTTGTTTTGAAGAAATATAAATTATTTATATAAAATAATAAGCTAATTTTTTTTTTGTTCGATATTCCTAAAAAGAAATTTCTTCTTAGTTTTATTTTTAGATAATCTCATGAAAAATTTATACTAGCAATTGATAATTTTTAAACTGTAATTGTATATATTTAAAAAAAAAAAAAAAATCTTAATTGATTTGGAAATCATGGATTTAACAATTGTTTATGATATTACACAGTTTTTATTTAGATTCATTTATTTTTTTTAAGAAAATATGGTTTATATGAATGAGGAAAAAACTTATTCATTTATGTTGGAAGATTATTTTTTTATGAATATTTATTGTTGTTGTTTTGTTTTTCTTCTTTCTCTATTAACATGTATTACAAAGGAAAGTTCATGGAATTTTGAAAATTTTTATTTTTTTGTGTAAAATATATAGAACTATTATTATTATTATTATTACTTATTTTACTAAAATAATGTTGCATAATTTAAAGGTGATTAAATTGAAAATATTTTACTTTTCTTTGGTAAATTGACAGCAACAGTTTATATCAGTATTTTCATGAATTATCACTTATAAGAATATTATTATGGTCATTATCATAAAAAAAATGAAATCCTCACTTTGAGGATTTAGCTTTTTTTAATTTGTAATATAATGAAATTTATTCTTAAATAGAAATGCTTGTATAATAGGTAGAAATATAATACTTTAATGAATTGTTATCTTCATTCGTACAACCTGTATCAGCTTTCTGCATAAAATATTTTTTTTAAAAAATATGAAATATTAAGAAATGCTTTAATTGTATAGTTGATATCTTGGTGATAATAAATCACACATCTTTGCTTTTCCTAAAGAATTTCTTCATTATGAAGCAGAAAGGATTTCATTTTCTGAATTTAATGTAGTAACTATAATGCTCTGTTTTAAATCACAAAGCCTTAAATAATTTGAAGATGTGAATCATAGAATTCAGACTGATTTATTACAACTTCTGAAAGCTTTTTCTTAATATACCAAAATTGAAACTTTTTAGTTTTTACATTGGATTCCCCTATTATCTCTATGATCCTGAATGGCCCTGAATACTTTTGGGAGAACTTGTTCTTTCTCCTGGAATCATTTTTAGCTATTGTAACGAGAACACAATCACCTACTTCTAGAGGAGTGTCGTGCCGTTTTCTACGACGGTTTTCATCTTTGTTTCTATTACATCTAACTGCATGAGCATGTTCAATGGCCCATTTTCTAGTAACACTTATTCTCTTAGCTAAGTCTAGGATATAATCTTCCTCAAATTCGTGTGGATTTTCAGATTCATTGTAGGTTAGCTCATAGGGACAATACAATCAAAACCATGCATAAGATAGAATGGGTTATTATCAATAGCACTATGATAGGAGTTGTTGTAAGAGAATATTAGAAATCTTAAATTTTTATCCCAATTATTATACCCCTTATTGGTATAGGCACTACTTTTATGGTGCGGTTCGAATCCATATATCTATTTATTTATTTTTTAATTTGTTTTCTCAATGTCCGCTTGTTTATTTTTTTTTTTTAATTACTTATTTGTTTTAATTATGTTTTGTTTTATTCCACAAAATTATATTCACTTGCTCTGTAAATTTTGATTCTTTCCAGCAGTGGAAAAATATTTAATTTGATTTCTAATTTTACTTTTTCTCAGGAATCCTTTGCTGATTTTTGGAATTTCAATTTCTATGACTAAAAAATTTTACTGAGCCAAGTCTCAATGCCCGTAGATTATTATTTGCAGTGTCATGATTTTACATAAGTTAATGTAAGTTTCCTCTTCTGTTTCTCCTTTTAGAAGTACTTCTTCGTTACACATTGGAATCAAATGTCGCTTTTTTTAAATCGCTATTAACATCCATCAATAGCCAGTTGAAGATTTATTCAAATATTGACAAAGAGTTTATTTCTGAATTATACGAAGTCTTAATATTCCACTTCAACATATTTGTCTTCTGTTTTATGTAATTGTCTATTTGTACTCATCTCGTTAAACCAACTGGACCGATTTCCATCAAATTTGATCAGCTATTTTTTATCAGTTTGAAACATTAGTCCACTTGTTTTGGTTTCTCCACCCTCCTTCTGAAATCAAAACTGAACCACGAAATCCCTGCTGAAACGGAATTCTTTCCAATTTGATACAAACGCTTATTTATGGTTCAACTTTAAACATGATAAATTAGGTCTCTGCTCCCACCTCCATTCTTCGAAATAAGCTCCCCAGCCCCGCATGAAACAGTCCCTCACTACGCGTCGGAAAAATGAACATATACTTCGTTCTAATCTGCAGTTAAAGAAAAAGATCGGAGTGAAGTCAGGCGTAGAAATTGTTCTGTTGTAAGGAGATGGTCTAAGCATCATCTTTCATGTTAAAGTTCGCTGCATGAATTGTCCTACATAATTTTTTTCTTCCCCTCAGTTTTTTGTGTTTTTTTTTAATTAATCCGTTTAAATTACCTATATTTTAATTTCATTCTTGCCAGTCAAATCATAGGAGCACGCAAAGACTGATTCATGATTTAACTTTTAAAGTGCATTTGAGGAAACACGCGCGAGCTGTGGAGGAAATCATGATGTCGAAATACTTAAGACAACTTAATAACCAACAGCAGGATTGATTTTAATTTAGTTTTAAAATTATTTTTGAAAACTTAAAAAAAAAAAAAAATGGAGGGATGCACAAATTCGTAAATTTGTTTGCTTACACGCATTGAGCCAACATCGACAGCAATCTGGGACAGCTATATCATCGTTATTAGGACTCATCAGCCAGATTTAGCTTCAATGATCATACTCAGAACGCATGAATACCTATTGTTCCTTCTCCCGCTCTCGGAAGTGGGACTCGGTAGAAAGCAAATAGAAAAATCGCTGTAAGTAGTACAGAAAAATTACCTTGGCCAGCTAAGCGCTAAAGGCATTTAATAAAAGAATAATCAAGCGCAAAAGCGAAAAATTAATAGGTAAGGAGGTTTAACGTGCATTAACTTTATGAAAACGGAAAAAAAAGCGAATGCACAAATTCACGAATTTGTTTGCTTTCTGCCGGATTCCACTTCCGAGAGCTGGAGAAGGAACCATAGGTATTCACGCGTTCTGAGCTTGAAGCTAAATCTGGCTTATGAATCCTAATAAGAATGAAACAGCTGTCCCAGATTGCTGTCGATGATGGCTGAATGCGTGAAAGCAAACAAATTATTTGTGCATTCCCTTTTCTTTTTTCCGTTTTCATATTACAGTTAATGCACGCTTAAAATTATTTTTTTGGAAATTTTCAAACACCATTACATATCAGTACAAACTTAATAATTTCACATCTTACAAAATCTCTTGCTTGCAGAACGATATTTTATAGAAAGGTGGAGCTACGTTTCGGGCTGACAGATTGTGTATAACAAGGTTCAATACAGTTACTCCCGATCTTTTTCTTGAAACTGGCTTTAAACTGAACACTGCAGCAAACTAGTGAACAGGAATTTGGTCTCCGATTAGTTTAATAAATTTCTAATTAAAAATTGTTAAATATTTGATTGAAGTTAACTTTCTGTATGAATAAAAAGTTCTTTCTGAAGATAAGGTGCGTTTTAATAGTCACATTCGACTTCTAAATAAGGGTGTGGTTCAGTCACACTGGCGACTTTTATTGCTTTCATGCCAGATTTTCCTTTTTTTTTTTGGCCAATGTGAAAACAAGTTTGAGAACCGCTGCTGTGTAACTAATTGGCTAAACGAAAAATTCATGAGGGAGAAGCCATTATTCCTGCTTAGGTTCTGATGGACGAAATAAAAAAACCACCACCACCAATAAACACTACCACTGCCTTGCTCGCGATGCCTTGTAGAAATAGTACTGAAGGCGATTGTATTAAGTAACCAAATGGAGGAAGCAAATGCTTCAATGTTTGGCAGCACTCATGGGTGGTAATGTTTGTTTTTTTTTATTTTTGATTGGATACTTTAAGCTCCAAAAAGTGCATTAGACTGAGTGATTACTAACAGGATGCCAAAACAAATCAGGATCGAATTCAAGTATGTTTCCAAATGAAACTTTTTTTTTAACTTAATATACGTCAAACATCTAAAGCAAGTAAACTATCCATAGCTTTACATGGTCGTATCCAGCGATTGAAAAAACGAAACATACTGGAGAGTAAACATTTTAAATATCGCCAAAGGTTTAAGATTTTTTGCTGTTTTCAAATAATTGAAGTATGTTATGCAACTAGGCTTAGGCTTAATAAATTCACAAAGACAAAATGAACTCTTAAAATTTATTGTCAAACTTACATGAACAAGTAGTCAGTGCAAAAATTAAAATTTAGGAAATACAAATACAAATTATAATTAGAACTCAATTCAACCTAGAATTGAGTAATATCACAATTGAAACAAAATTAAAAAATAAAAATAGATCTGTTGTTGTTTCTTGTTAAATTTTTTCATTAATTAACCAATTTAGCTCTATTGACTCATCTGAAGTAACGACCTTGGATTAAGATGTATTGTATTTGGCCAAAATATCATTCCTAATCTCCCTTGAATTCTTACGGATCTTCTTCGAAGCCTTGCACCTCTGAAATTATAAAATAATTCACATTTACATTGGTCCTAATAAAAATGAAAATTTTAAAGGAATTTTACTGTAACTATCGAAAAATAAATTTCTATGAATTAATATTTAAGGAATCGGAAACTTCACAACTGAAATTGTCTTGAAATTCTGAAACAAATTTAGAAATTTATTTTCAAATCAACTATTTTTAGTTGCCAGAGTGAGAAGTGCCCCAATTTGATGCTAATAGAAACTTATTTTCGCCAGCTTCACTAAAAAAAAAAAAAATTAAAACTAAAAAATAAAGACTCGTAATCAATACCATTTCGCATTGAACATAATTCTACGATTAATTGTTTTTTTTTGTTTCTTCAAAATGCAGGTTATTTCTCTGGAAATGTTAAGATAATAAAATCAGCGTTAAGTTTATGGGTTATTAATTATTTAGGGAATAAGTTACTAAGAGTATTTTAGTAAGAACAATATTTATAAGATTTACTTCAGAACACTAATTATTAATCAGTTAGATAATTGCGGGTGTTTTAATGAATTTTTTAGTAGGTATTTTGACTCTTCCCCCCCTCTAGTCGCACTATCATACTAAGCATCTCTCCTCCTCCTTCCCTGACATGTGTACGTAAGTTTATGACAACCCCAAATGATTAAAAACTAAACTATACTAGCTATGACACTAACACCAGCAACACATTAGACGAGCATCGTCATTGTACGATCTAATAGAAGGAATCTAATGAGGCAAACCTCGTATGACGTTTAGCACTATGTGTTGAGTAAATATTTGAAGAATACAGTTCATTTTAGATAACTAAAATTGGGAATTTACAGTGCTGAATAATTAACGTTTGCAGTATTTGAAAACTGATGCTGTAAATTAAAATATGCTTTTCTGTAGCTGAAATTATTTTCTTAAAAAAAGACAATTTCATTGTCTGAAGTACCGTGCCAAAAACGAAACATCATACTTTAAGACAAGAAAAATGATCAGACAAACATTTTAGTTGTTAAAGTTGTAACTTTAGTGTTGATACTTGTAGATCAATAGAAATTATATTTTAAAATATTTAATAAAAATTATAAGAGTCCTATTCAAATTGGCCCGTTTCCACTTTGGTTTAATGCACTGCTGCCCAAACTTTTACTGCTCATCAGAAAACTATCTATAATTATTTAAATCAGGTTTACCGTTAAACAAAAGAAAATTTACACTTTTTAGTTAAATCAAAAACAGATTATCGGTTTCAAAAAGTAAGACAAAACAGATATTACATTACATTGATCTGTATGGAAATTCGATATAGCAGAACGTTTTCCTTAATTATTGACTGATCACTTCTACTTATACGGTAAATTATACTGTATTCCGAAGTGTGTAGTTCCTCCAAGAAAAACCACTTTTACCCAAAATTTGCTTTGGGAAGCAGTGGTTTAAATGTTTTTTATTTTTTTAATTTAAACTTGTTACAATAAAGACCACAACTAAGAAACGAAATAATCATTCCAAAATTTAAAAATCAAATTACAAGCAAGTGACATTATCAAAAGTTGTAAGTATTAACGGAGCAACTCGAAATTTAGTGAAGTGGTAGACTTGAACAAAATTACAAGGGAGTTACTTTTGATTTTCTTTCAATTTAAATTTCTGTTACAGATTTTGGGTTCAACTTCCTGCACACTACGGAATAAGGTTTAGAAACTATTGAAATCTTACTATGTAGAAATTTACTAAAAATCCTGTACATATAAAGGATTCGAAAATTTAAATGAATTTGCTTACTTTTCTGAAGGCTCTCCATCAAGATGAGGATAATCTGCACCAGTCTGAAAGATAATTTATCTTAAGCTTAACAAGTAATAGTCGATATAGTAAAACTAAATCATTAAACCTCACAATTTTGTGCCAACCTTTTAAAAAAATTTAAGTCCAGTAATTGATCTAAACTGACGGTTTGATCATCCGTACCACCTTCAAACACTTACCAGAAGCAAGCACATGAATTTACATTCGTATTTGCACAAAACGAAAAGAAACACTTTAATCTTTTTAGCGAAGATCACTTCAGATAAGGAGGAATATTACAGTTATGAGACTTTCATGTAATTTCTTTTCATCTTCCACGCAATGTACTGACAACTTAGTTTTTGATGGCAATGGATGATAACCCACAATGCACATAATTGCTTCCAGAAAAATAAAAAAACTAAAAAATAAAAGTTTTGTAAACAATTTGCCGAATGTTCATTAAAGAAAACTGTATAACGAGACAGTCGGCCTTTATACTAGGGGTCGGCAACGAGCCCATGTCCCAAGCGAAACATTCCTTAAACGAAAAACGAACTTTCTCAAAAATGAAGGACAAGAACAAGAACCCAGCTGACTGATGTCATTTAAATGAGTTCTGTATATAATTTGATCATCCTCTGAAATGATTGAACAAGATACGATTCTATTGGAGAATATAAAAAAGGCGATTGTTGTCCTGTTGATTATGCCTTGCTGTTCCTCCCCCACAAATATATAAATAAAAATTAAATCAAGTTTAAAATTGCTCGGAGACTCCCCTCCTTTTAGCGCGGTAGATCAGTTAAAACTCAATTCGCCTTAGTTATCAAAAAACTGTCAAAATATTGTTAAGTTCGAATATATCCACGGAAATTTTTCTCCAAATTTCTTAACTTTTACAAAAAGACAAAAAATAACCTTTTCACTGAATGAAGCGTATGGTGGTCATCCGTTCTTAAATTATATGTTCTATAATCTTTTGTTCTATAATCTTAACTTGTTGGTTAAAAAAGCAATGAAATGAAATGAATTTTGGGGGATTTTCTTATTATAGACTAAAGATCCGGTATTTTTTTTTTTTTTAGTCAAATTTAACTTTTTAAGATGATTTTTTGCTAAATTCAAATTTCTGCTTAGTTATAATTTGATATAACTTACTTGTCTTTGTTCTCGGCCTCTTCAATAATGTCCAAAGGCATTAGAGACTTGTACTTATTGAAAGAAGCTTCATAGAGACTGGCATGCTCCTGCTTGTAGCTATGAAAGAAAAAAATGTAAATGGATTTTTGCAGAATAACCTTGCTCTTTGGTGATTTAAGTGCACATTTGTTAAGTTCACTAAAATCACTAACTCGAGAAAAGTCATTTGAATTTTACTACAAATTTCGATCTTTCAATGTTTTGATCAACATTAAACTACTGGTATCAGTTACTGCTAAGTTAGGCAATAAAGCATTTTAAACATGATTTACAGGTTTTATTAAAGGGTGTAAACAATGTCTTGATAACAATGTGGGGTTTCTATTATTTTCTAAAGACATCAAAAGTACGACACCACAAAAACGATAAAAAGCTCCGAGCATTTTTTCCCTTTACCTTTTATCCCCTGTGATTCAATTACTTCCAGATGACAATTTGATGTTGCATTGCTAGCCGAGCTCTACACTGCCAAACTCATCGAGATTTACAAGCAATTGCACAACAAAGCTTTCTCGACAACATCAAACCTAGTCAATGCAAGATTCACCTTTCACAGACGAGAAGTTATTATCTACAAACGTTACGACTACCCTTCTGATTTTCCTAGTTTAACTACTGCTAAATGATTGATTTTGCCTATCTTGACATTTCAGTGTTCTCGAACACCTTTTATTTAGTTCAGTGACATTGCGAAGAGAAATTTCTAAAATATTCTAATCGTTTCAGTTATAACTCAATTGTCCTAACAATTCCTTCTGCCGATGACTCCATAATTTCATTTGAATCCGTCGCTACTCAAAATACACAAATCTAAATTAAACATGAATTTCCTCATTAATCGGAGATAAGCTTAGTTCAAATATTACAACTATGTAAATTACTGATCTCCATTTATTTTGCATTAAAAATCTTAACCACACTTAGTCCTTCGATTGTAGGTATGTTAATAATCATTAACAGAATAAACTATCTTAATGCTATTTGGAGAAATAGCTGTAACATTTGACAAAAATTGAACCATGGAAAATTCAAGAACCAATGCTTCAGGATCTACTCCGCAATAATGTAAGTTCGCGACTAAGCAACTTCCAGCATCAAGCCATACAATTCTCGTGAATCCATCATCAATTGCTTAAATTCAAATTTGCTAAAAGCAAAGAGTAACGTTATCCATTTAGCACAATTCTAAATGTTACTTTACTTCATCTAGAATTCCCATGTAACCTACTCATAAAAGTTCTAATTTTTTGAGTTTAACTTAGTCCTTGGGGATATCAATTTTTCACTTACTGATTTTGAATTATGTCGTCGACTTCCCTTGGTTTCAATCTGATCAATTTCTCGAACAGGTTCCTGAAGTTGAACTTCACTCCTTCGGACAGTTCTTTCAGCTTGTCCTGGGGATGGATGTCTGTCTACAGATTGAGGGTTATATAAAATCAAGTTTTTAAATGAAATAGTTGGTTGTTCAATTTTACTTTTTATTTTTTTTTAAATGCTTGTTACATACAACCACATCTTTTTTTAAATTAAGTTTGCATGCTTTTCAAATCTCAGCAAAATTTTAAATAAGGCATGTTTAATAAGCTTAAATCCACTATGTTAAGGTATTAGTTTTCGCAAATATTGCAAGGTATAGATCTAAGTTGTGTTAATGCAAAAGTTAATTATTTAACAGTTCCATTAAACTTCGGTAATGAAAATTTGAAACAACGTCTAAGAAACTATTCATTATATGAATTTCGTCAAACAATACAGAAATAATGAAATATCAACGGATTTATGGTAATTCTTTTAAAAATTTCCTATTTTCCAGTAATTTCTGAAGTGTTCCGAAACAAACTTAAATTCATACTTGAATTTTCCCCAAAATCTACAAAATAATTGATTCAGTTACTGTAATTGTACTTGAAATTTATGTATATCAGTGCATTGTTTGAACTCAAAAGTAAAAAGATTTTCAAAGTTATCAATTTTAAGACGTTGCCTGTAATCGTCCGTATGGAATATCTCCCTCTCCGTAACATGGAACAGCCTTTCAAAGAAAGGCTCACTTAATTCCTGCAAGCTAACCATTCAACCAAAAAAAAAAAAACTTGAGTTGTTGTGAAATCAAGAAAATTAAAATAAATAATAAATTAAATGGATAAAATGAATAAATTAAAATAAATAAATTAAAATTTTAATATTAACCAAATATAAATAAATAAAATCGTGATTGGATTACGATTTCAATTTGGCTCAGAAGATCCTAACAAAAGGGCATAGACCTATCAATAGGCTTACACTGAAAAATAACACTTGCTGAAAATAATTTTAAAAGTATTTAACATTAGTTAAAAGTAAAAAAAAAAAAAAAATTAAAAATCTTAAAATTTTAGTTTGCACGATTTTCAAGTTTTAATTATATAAACTTGAAATCTACAAAAAATGTTCCGTTGACGTAAGTTTTAAGTTTATAAATAAGCCTATATTAAGCAAAGATTTTTAGGCACAAAGTAGGCTTTGTCTTCGACCTCGCTCTTAGGAGCTTTTTGTAAGTCTTAAGTTTTTGGTTTTCGTTGTTTACATGGGACCTTGAGCTTTTTACATTTACTAGGCCTGGAAAAGACTAATTGAACGAACTTAAAACCATCTCTTAATAGAGGTTTGTGCTCTTCTTACTTCCACAGACTCCAACGAAACTAATAACGATTTAAGAAATTATACGTAAAAAAAAAATTAAAAAAAAAAAAGCTTATAAAACATATTTGAAAAGATTCTTTGTAGAGGAGAAGGTAGGAATATGAGATACCTATTCTTTTTTTTTTGGTCCAGGAATCTCAGAATAGACATACAGATTAAATAAAAACGAATTACCTTAATTAAAAGTGTATTGAGCAAATATGATGCATATAAATAGAATA
Source organism: Thereuonema tuberculata (assembly GCA_023159025.1). Classification (NCBI taxonomy): domain Eukaryota; kingdom Metazoa; phylum Arthropoda; class Chilopoda; order Scutigeromorpha; family Scutigeridae; genus Thereuonema; species Thereuonema tuberculata. The sequence goes on along the minus strand of JAFIDM010012231.1, from coordinate 121,127,647 downwards.
GACTTTACAGAATTATGAATTTTTAATATTTTTCTGAAAAGTGGCAATATCTGGGAATCTGAACAGCGGGTAGTAATATGAGACACTAATATATCAATACAATTTAATGAAATAAAGATAGTATGTTGCACAAAAAAAAA
>JAFIDM010012231.1:121109313-121120860 GCA_023159025.1 Thereuonema tuberculata | reverse complement strand
AAAAAAAACGGAAAATCTTAATTTAACAACCAAAAAAAAAAAACGAAAAATCTTAATTTAGCAACCAAGAAAAAAAAAACCAGAAAATCTTAATTTAACAACCAAAAAAAAAAAAAAAAACAAAAGGAAAATCTTAATTTAACAACCAAGAAAAAAAAAAAAAAATCTTCCAACACGCCCCGCGGACCGCACTAAAATGCTTCATGATCCGCATGCGGCCCGCGGGCCGCGGGTTGCCGACCGCTGCTTTAGATTAAACTCTCAGAACCTATATTACAGGTGTACAGCTAGGTCTGATAAACATTAAAAAAAAAAAAAAAATTAAATCAATTCATGAATCGAATCAAATATATATACTATATATATAAATTGGCTAAGTTCGTCTGTCTGTCTGGCTAACTCGATATAATTAAGCTATTAAGATAGATCCAACGGTTCTCAATGGTGCCATTGAATCAAAAATACTCAAATTTGATGAAAATTTTAGTTCATTGTGTCATTCCATGTTGTTTCCATGAAAATTTATTCTTGGGAACTGACCTCTACAACTGAAATTCTAACAAAAAAACATACGTTCAAAAGCAAATAATGTTGTTACCACTGCACCGATTTTAATGAAATTTGGCATACTTACTCAGTTGTTTACGCTGATTTCGAAACTCAAAACCATTTTTGCCGTAGAAGCTTCGTTCACAAGTTAGCACAGTATTTAGATTACATTTCCTTTATATTTGATAGTTGATAAAATGATTTTTCAGATTTTTTTATGCCTGTCAGCCGACAGGCTTTGCTGCTAGTTTGTTTTATAGTGCGAAAACTTGCTCGTTTTAAGATCGGAATGGACCACTTGAGGATAGGCGAGGCTTCGTAGTTCCAAAATATCCCACCAGTCTACTTTTTGGTTTGTGGGATAAACAAAGCCATGTGCTTCGTTTTAACCCTAATAGATACAGAGGCTGAACTAAAAGATTTGATTTGGATGCAACGATTGTAAGCCTTCCAAAATTTTCAGATTGGATATAGAGTTGATTATCGCCTATTGAAGAAGACGACAGCAATATATTTTCAAAGAAGGATATAATTTAATGGATCACTTGAAGATAGGCGGGGCTTCATAGTTACAAAATATCCCACCACGCTACTGCATGTGGGATAAACAGCCACGTGCTTTGTTTTAACCGGTTTACATACAGAAGAAATATTATATTAAAGAAGGATATTCCAAGCGTTTTTACAGAATTATTACAATAAGGATCTGCACAGTACTGAACCATCGTCTTGAAATATCAAAGTAATTCAAACAGTTATATTTTTGTTTATTGCACAAGCTCTCGCCGCATGTGGGATACACATCATACGTGACGTCGAAAGGGGCGTAAACCTCAAGTGGTCCATTGAGATTATAACCAACCTGATAAGCGACGACCTGCCTCATTTCTTCTCCTTTGAATTAATACTTGTAAACATGTAAACACTTGTACACTTGGTATCTATTTGTAGTAAATGCTTTTATCATTTTTTAGCGACCCATTTGGGAGCTATTGCGTTTGTACTGTCCTTCTGTTCATCCCTACAACTTCCGAATGGACGATCAGATCGGCAAACGGATTTCATCATCATGTTTAGAGGCCAAACACTATACGAATAGAATATTATCAGGGGCCAATGCCCCCCCCCTCCTATTTCCGATATAGTTTTCATTGGATTTCCTGTATTAGCTTTAAAAGTTAGAAGTGCAACCATCTCATTACAGTTGTCAGCTATAGCTTCATGGGTACGATGTCTCACTCGTATGCTGGAGGTTGTCGGTTCGAATCCATATATCTTACTTTTTTTTTTAATTTGTTTCTCAATATCCGCTGGTTTATTTTTTTTAATTGCTTATTTTTTTTTATTATGGTTCGCCCTTCAATTTATGCTTATAGCACAAAATTATATTCACTTGCTCTGTAAATTTTGATTCTTTCCAGCAGTGGAAAAATATTTAATTTGATTTCTAATTTTACTTTTTCTCAGGAATCCTTTGCTGATTTTTGGAATTTCAATTTCTATTACTTCCTTGCAAAAGAAATTTTACTGAGCCAAGTCTCAACGATGCCATAGACTTTTTGTAAAGTGATGATTTTACATAAGTTAATGTAAGTTTCCTCTTCTGTTTCTCCTTTTAGAAGTACTTCTTCGTTACCACATTGGAATCAAATGTCGCTTTTTTTAAATCACTATTAACATTCATCAATAGCCAGTTGAAGATTTATTCAAATAGATTGACAACGAGTTTATTTCTGAATGGATACGAAGTCTTAATATTCCACTTCAACATATTTGTCTTCTGTTTTATGTAATTGTCTATTTGTACTTAACACGTTAAACCGACTGGACTGATTTTTTTATCAATTTGAAACATTAGTCCACTTGTTTTGGTTTCTACACCCTCCTTCTGAAATCAAAACCACGAAATCCCTGCTGAAACGGACTTCTTTCCAATTTGATACAAACGCTTATTTATGGTTCAAATTTAAACTTGTGATGGTTAGGTCTCTGCTTCCTCCTCCATTCTTCGGAATAAGCCCCCCAGCCCCGCATGAAATAGTCCCTCACTATGCGTCGGAAAAATAAGCAGATACTTCGTTCTAATCTGCCAGTTTCAGAAAAAGATCGGAGTGAAGTCAGGAGTAGAAATGTTTTGTGGCGGCGAGATGGTCTAAGCATCCATCTTTCATGTTAAGGTTCGCTGCATGTATTGTGCTACATGATTTTTTTTTTTTTTCTTCCCCTCAGTTTTGTGTTTTTTTTAATTAATCCGTTTAAATTACCTATATTTTAATTTCATTCTTGCCAGTCAAATCATAGGAGCACGCAAAGACTGATTTATGATTTTTAACTTTTTAAAGTGCATTGAGGAAATCATGTCGAAATACTTAACTTAATATGCAACAGCACGATTAATTTTAATTTAGTTTTAAAATTATTTAAAATTTTAAATTTTTAAATTTTAAAATTATATTTAGTATATACGTCAAACTATCTAAAGCAAGTAAACTATGCGTAGCTTTACACGGTCGTATCCAGCGATTGAAAAAACGAAACATACTGGAGACTAATGGGGCAATTACCAAGTAAGCATATTAAATATCGCCAAAGGTTTTAAGATTTTTTGCTGTTTTCAAATAATTGAAGTATGTTATGCAACTAGGCTTAGGCTTAATAAATTCACAAAGACAAAATGAACTCTTAAAATTTATTGTCAAAAACTTACGAACAAGTAGTCATTGTAAAAATTAAAATTTAGGAAATACAAACTTATAATTAGAACTCACTTAAACCTAGAATTGAGTAGTATCACATTGAGTAATATCACAATTGAAACAAAATTAAAAAATAAAAATAGATCTGTTGTTGTTTCTTGTTAAATTTTTTCATTAATTAACCAATTTAGCTCTATTGACTCATCTGAAGTAACTGGACCTTGGATTAAGATGTATTGTATTTGGCCAAAATATCATTCCTAATCTCCCTTGAATTCCTTACGGATCTTCTTCGAAGCCTTGCACCTCTGAAATTATAAAATAATTCACTTTTAGATTAAAATCTTAATTTTTATTAAGACCAAAGGAATTTTAGTATAACTATCGAAAAATGAATTTCTATGAATTAATATTTAAGGAATCGGAAACTTCACAACTGAAATTGTCTTGAAATTCTGAAACAAATTTAGAAATTTATTTTCAAATCAACTACAGTAAACTCCCGATTATCCGCGGACCTCTCCGTTGCCATTTTTTTTTTACTGTACAATAAATTACGGAATTGACAAAAAAATTTTAGAACTAGAATAAGGTAAACAATAAAAGAGGGAGATTTAGCGACGTCAAGTAAGGGTTTTCGTGTTTCGACACGAAAAAACTTAAGACAGTTAACCGATTTTTTTTTTTAAAAAAAATAAGAAATTAAAGTAAATTAAAATAAAGTAATCGTTTACATTAAAATGGCAGTACATTCATTATAAATTAAACATGTTAAAAGTATTTTTGTGTTGATTTTCGTCCTTTTTCGGATTATCCGCGGAATTCGTTTATCCGCGATTGCCGTGCCACCCAACTCCGCGCATACTCGGGAGTCTCCTGTACTTTTAGTTGCCAGTGTGAGAAATGTCCCAATTTGATGCTAATAGTAACTTTTCGCTAGCTTCACTAAAAAAATAAAAATAAAAAAAAAGGACTCCTAATCAATACAATTTCGAATTAAACATAATTCTAGGATTTAAGTTTTTTTTTTTTTTGTTTCTTCAAAATGCAGGTTATTCAAAATTAGCGTTAACCTTAAGTGTTATTTTCGATTCCCTAAATAATTATTAATCGAGTTACTATGAGTATTTTAGTAATTACAATATTTATAAAATTTACTTCAGAACACTTAATTAGATAATTGCAGGTGTTTTAATTTATTATGTAGTAGGTATTTACGGTTTCAAAAAAAGGGTGAAGTGAATACGTCGTCACATTCTGACCCCTCCCCCCTTTCCCTGACATCCATACGTAAGTTTATGACAGCCCCAAATGATTAAAAACTTACTAGCTATGACATTAACACCAGCAGCACATTAGACGAGAATCGCCGTAATACGATCTAATTAGATATGAATACCAGGAATCTTACGAGGCAAACCTCGAATGACGCTCAGCAGTATGTATTGAGTAAATATTTGAGAATTAAGTTTATTATAGATAACTGTAAAATTAAGAATTTACAAGTGCTGAATAATTAATTTTTACAGTATTTGAAAACTGATGCTGTAAATTATTTCATTAAAAAGATAGAAACAATTTCATTGTCTGAAATCTCGTTCCAGAACCGAAACATCATACTGAAAGACTTAAAAAAAATGATCAGATCAGATAAGCATTTTAGTTGTTAAAGGCAAAGTTCTAATATTAATGTTGATACTTGTACTATCAGTAGAAATTCTATTTTAAAATTTTCAATAAAAATTGTAGAGTCCTATTCAATTTGCCCCGTTTCCACTTTGGTTTAATACACTGCTGCCTAAACTTTCCTTCATTGCCAAAACTGCTTATCAGAAAATTATGTATAATTATGTTTAACAGTAAATCTGATTTAAATAAGACAAATTAATACTTTTTTGTTAAACCAAAAAAATAGATTATCGGTTTTAAAAAGTAAGACAAAACAGATCTTACATTACATTGATCTGTAAGAAGATTCGATAGTCAGAAAGTTTTCCTTAATTATTGACTGATCACTTCCTTTTAGAAGTACTACTTATACGGTAAATTGTACTGTATTCCGAAGTGTGTAGTTCCACGAAGAAAAACCACTTTTACCCAATTTTGGGTTTAGCAAAATTTGCTTTGGGAAGCAGTGGTTTAAATGCCTTTTATTTTTTTAATTTAAACTTATTACAATAAAGGCCACAACTAAGAAACGAAATAATCCATTCCAAAATTTAAAAATCATAAATTTACTGGCAAGTATTAACGGAGCAACTCGAAATTTAGTCAATGAAGTGGTAGAGACTTGAACATAATTTTTAAGGAAGTTACTTTTGATATTCTTTCAATTTAAATTTCCGTTATAGATTTGGGGTTCAACTTCCTGCACACTACGGAATAAGGTTTAGAATTTATTCAAAAATTGTAAAAAAAATCTTACTATGTAGAAATCTTACTAAAAATCCTGTACATATAAAGGATTCGAAAAATTTAAATGAATTTGCTTACTTTTCTGAAGGCTCTCCATCAAGATGAGGATAATCTGCACCAATCTGAAAGATAATTTATCTTAAGCTTTACAAATAGTCCATGGAGGAAAACTAAATCATTAAACCTCACAATTTTGTGCCAACATTTAAAAAAAAAATTTAAGCCCAGTAATTGATCCAAACTGATCATCCATACCACCTTCAAATCCTTTTTACCAGAAGCAAGCACATGAATTTACATTCATATTTGCACAAAACGAAAAGAAACTTATCTTTTCAGGCAAGATCACTTCAAATAATTGAGGAATCTTAGTTATGAGACTTTGCGTAGTTTTTCATGTAATTTCTTTCCATGTTCCATGCAATATACTGACAACTTCGTTTTTGATGGATGATAACCCACAACGCACACAATTGCTTCCTAAAAATTTATTTTTTTAAACCTTTGCCGAATGTTTATTAAAGAAAACTGTATAACGAGACAGTCGTCTAATTCCTTTATACAAGGGGTCTGCAACCAGCCCATGTCCCAAGCGAAACATTGTTTTAGGGAAAATGTCCTTCATTTTTGAGAAAGTTGCTAAGAACAAGCTGACTGATGTCATTTAAATGAGTTCTATATATAATTTGATCCTCTAAATGGTTGAACAAGTTAACCTATGATTACATTAGAGAATATATAAAAAGCGATTGTTGTCCTGTTGATTGAGCCTTGCTGTCCCCCCTCCCCCCCAAAAAAAATTAATAAAATCAAGTTAAAAATTGCTCAGCGACTCCTCTCCTTTTAGCGCAGTAGATCAGTTAAACTCAAATTTGCAATTAGTTATCAAAAAACTTGTCAAAATACTATTATAAGTTTCTCCAAATTTCGTAACTTTTACAAAAAGACTAAGAATAACCTTTCCACTGAATGAAGCGTATGGTGGTCATCCGTTCTTAAATTACGTGTTCTATAATCTTAACTTGTTGGTTAAAAAAGCAATGAAATGAAATGAATTTTGGGGGATTTTCTTATTATAGACTAAAGATCCGGTATTTTTTTTTTTTAGTCAAATTTAACTGATTTTGCTAAATTCAAATTTCTGCTCAGTTACAATTTGATAACTTACTTGTCTTTGTTCTCGGCCTCTTCAATAATGTCCAAAGGCATTAGAGACTTGTACTTATTGAAAGAAGCTTCATAGAGACTGGCATGTTCCTGCTTGTAGCTATAAAAGTAAAAACTGTAAATGGATTTTTGCAGAATTGGCCTAAACTTGCTCTTTGGTGATTTAAGTGCTTTTAAGACATTTTATCATTTGTTAGTTTAGCAGAGGTGCCCACCCCCTAGACCTTATGCCTCACCCCCCCCCCTCCACATTCTTTTTAATTTTTTCAACCCCCCCACCCCAAAATTGAAATAACCAAAAAAAAAAGACTTACAGTATTTGCCATGACTCTCCGGCGTGGGCACCCATGAGTTTAGTCACAATCACATTAACTCGAGAAAATGCATGTGAATTTTACAATAAATTACGATCTTTCAATGTTTTGATCACATTAAACCACTAGTATTGCTAACTTAGCCAATAAAGCGTTTTCAACAAGTTTTACATGTGTTTTATTAAAGGGTGTAAACTTTATCAAAAGTGGGGTTTATCTTATATTCTATTGGCGTCAAGAAACGAGACCTTAAAAACGATAAAAAGCTCCAATGATTTTTTTCCCCTTTTAACCCCTATAACTCAATTACTTCTGCTTCCACATGAGTTTGATATTGCATTGATAGCGAGCTGTACACATTTATCTGCCAAACTCATCGATATTTCCAAGCAATTGCAACAACAAAGCTTTCTTAACATCAAACCTAGAATCAATGCAAGATTCACCTTTCACAGGGGAGAAGTTATCTACACACGACATAACTAATCTTCTGATTTTTGCTAGTTTAACTACTGTCAAATGGTTGATTTTGCCTATCTTGTCATTTCAGTGATTCTTTAACACCTTTTATTTAGTTTAGTGACATTGCGCAGAGAAATTTCTGGAATATTCTATTCGTTTAAGTTATAACTCAATTGTCCTAACAATTCTTTCTTACGATGGCTCTGCATAATTTCATTTTAATCGATTGCTACTCAAAATACACCAAATCTCAATTTAACACGAATTTCCTCATTAATCGGATAGAAGCTTAGTTCAAATATTACAACTATGTTAATTACTGATCTCCCATTTATTTTGCGTTAAAAATCTTAACCACGCTTGTCCTTGATTGTAGGTATATTAGTAATCATTAACAGCAGTGCTCTTTTTCTCATAGAACGCATTGGAACGGCGTTCCACCACCTTTTTTCGACGGATTTTTATTTAAATTGATGTTTGGACCAAATAGAATCGCCCTGTTGAGCAGAGCAGGTCGGCAAACGGCAACAAAATTATTACGACGGTTCTGCTTGTGCACCGTATTCATAGTATTATGAATATTATATAAAATTGCAAAAAAAAAAAAAAAAAAATTAGCGTTCCACCACCTTTTTTTTTTTACAAAAAGAGCACTGATTAACAGAATAAATGAATTAACAGAATATAATATGTTAATGCTATTTGGAGAAATAGCTGTAACATTTGACAAAAATTGAACCATGGAAAATTCCGAGAACCAATCTTCAGGATCTACTGTCGAATAATACTAGATCGCGACTAAGCAACTTCCAGCATCAAGCCATACAATACTCGTGAATATCCATTAATAGCTTAAACTCAGATTTGCTAAAGTAAAGACTAACACATCCACGAAGCACAATTCTAAATGTTACTTTGCTTCATCTAGAATTCCAATCTAACCTACTGTTAACATTTCTCATTTTTTGAGTTTAACTTAATCCTTAGGGATATCAATTTTTCACTTACTGATTTTGAATGATGTCGTCGACTTCACTTGGTTTCAATCTGATCAATTTCTCGAACAGGTTCCTGAAGTTGAACTTCACTCCTGCAGACAGTTCTTTAAGCTTGTCCTGAGGATGGATGTCTGTCTACAGATTGAGGGTTATATAAAATCAAGTTTTTAAATAAAATAGTTGGTTGATCAAATTTCATCAAATTTACTTATTTTTTCTTATTTTTTTAAATACTTTTAAATGCTTGTTACATACAACCACATCCTTTTGAAAAGCATGCAAGCTTAATTTAAAAATCTTAGCAAAATTTTAAATAATTTCTATTTAATAAGCTTAAATCCACTTTAAGGTATTAGCTTTCACTAATATTGCAAGGTATAAATCTAAGTTCTGTTAATGCAAAAGTTGCAGTTTTATTATTCAACAGTTTCATTAAACTTCGATAATGAAAATTTGAAGCAACGTCTAAGAAACTATTCATTATATGAATTTCGTCAAACAATACAGAAATAATGAAATATGAATGGATTTATGGTAAGTCTTTCAAAACTTTCATATTTTCCAGTAACTTCTGAAGTGTTCCGAAACAAACTTAAAATTCACTTAAATTTACCCCAAAATCTAATTGATTCAATTACTGTAATTGTACTTTAAATTTTTTAATGTATATCAGTGCGTTGTTTAAACTCAAAAGTAAAACGATTTTCAAAATTGATCAGTTTTAAGACATTGCCTGTTACGGACGGAATATCTCCCTCTCCGTAACATGGAACAGCCTTTCAAAGAAAGGGGTCACTTAATTCCTGCAAGCTAACCATTCAACCAAACAACTTATGCTGTTGTAAAATCAATAAAATTAAAATAAATAAATAAATTAAATGAATAAAGTAAATAAATTAAATAAATAAAATAAATAAATAAATTAAAAATAAAATTTTAAAATTAACCAAATCCAAATATAAATAAAATCTTGATTGGATTAAGATTTCAATTTGGATCAGAAGATCCTAACAAAATGGAACATCAATAGGCCTACACTGAAAAATAACTTTTTGAATATAATTTTAGTTAAAAAGTAAAATTTTAAAAATCTTAAATTTGAGTCTGCACGATTTCCAAGTTTTAATTATATAAACCCAAATATACAAAAAATGTCCCGTTGGTGAAAGTTTTTAAATTTATAAATATAAAGTTTATAGTTTATAATCTTAAGCAGAGATCGTTTTAGGCATAAAGTAGGATTTGTCTTCGACCTCGCTATTAGGAATTTTTTGTACTTTTTTGTTTCTGGTTTTCGTTTAAATGGGACCTAAAGCTTTTACATTTACTAGGCCTGGAAAAGAATACTTTAACGTATTGAAACCTATCTTTCAAATTTAAAATACTTAAATATTTAAAATATTTAAAACTCATAGAAAAAAAAAAAAAAAAAAACTAACAAAACATATTCGAAAAGATTCTTTGTACAATTTTAATAATCGATATCGAAATTTAAAACTATTTTCAGGATCTGAAAATAGAACAATTTTAAGGACTTTCCCTTTCGAAAAATGATCAGTTATAAAAGTACACTTAAAGATTAAAACAAAATTAAGCCTTTTAATAACCAACTTCCTAGCAAACGATTGAAGTTGCTTAATTATCTAAATAAAAATTCTTGCGGCGGACATTCAAAATGACTGGAATATTATAAGCCGACACTTCCATGAAACATTTATTTCCTTATTATAAAAATTAAATATATACAACATTGTTTTGACTTTAAAGCAGATAAAATATTTTTTTTTAATTCTTAAAAATTTTTCTGAAAGGCTTCAAAGGAAATAGCTATGTAAACATAGTTCAAACGCAATACTACAGTACTGACTGCTAAATATATTTCAATTCTTCGAAATAACGGTTTCACTATTAGAAACCTTGAAATTTAATTACACACATTTGTGAATATGGAAACTTTTCCGATAATATTTAAATACGGTATCTCAAATTAGGTGAAACTGGCTTTTAATGAATAAATTTTCTTACTAAAACAAAACACGTTAAGTGCTAGGCCTAATACTGAAATAAAATGAGTAATTTCGATTCGAAGGTAGGCTTAGAACGGATGCCCAAGTCGAACTTTTTCGATAAAACGAAGAAATAGACGAATTTCCTTTTATTTTAATGCAATATGATATTCTATACTTAAAAATTGAAAGATCCCATTTGAATTTATATGAATAAAGCAATTTCTAGAACATTCGAATCAGAAAAATGTTAACTAAAAAAATATTACAAATTAGGCTTAGATTTATTTTGCGAATTTAAAGAAAAATTTTACAATTCGTTAACTGATGAATTAAACCTTATAGGTTCCATTCCTTGGTTAGGCTTGTTTTAGCCAAATCTATATTTTACCCTATCAGAAACTGATAAAAAGAACTTACTCGTTTCCTCTTCACACCCTGAAGTCTGGAAACATTTCCATTGCAGGGTTCAGAAGTAGGCTTTGAAGAGAACCACTCATTCAAATTCGGAGGATGGTTTCTCTTCATGTTTCTTGATCATTTCCTACTGTTTCAGCAAATTTTAGAATTTTGTCATTAAAATTTAGAATTTAGAACGAATAATATTTAGGGCCAAATTCAATTCATTCTTTCACCAAAGAATCCCGAAGTCAATGAAAAACCAATGCGACTTACTTTACTCCAAAGCTCGGTTCGTGATGTTTCATTATTAAAATTAACGATCCTCTCGCGCCGCGTGAAATGATACATACGATATCCTGCACGCTATTACAATGCAACTCCAACATCACATCTTTTGTTATCAAGAAAATATGGTTGTGTTCCAATTCTAATCGATAATAAGTATTGCACTCAAAAATGTAAGATAAATGGAAACTTTGATTGCAAAAAAAAAAAAAAAAGGTGAAAATTTCAATTAAACGTTTAATTTCTTTATTTT
>JAFIDM010012231.1:121071498-121099313 GCA_023159025.1 Thereuonema tuberculata | reverse complement strand
ATCTCATATCTTTTTAACAGTGAAAGCATTATGAGCATGTGAGTCTTGGCAACTTGTTTTACACGAAGTGTTTTGGGTGGGATTTCATTTCTTTTTGTAGGATGAGATCTGATAACTTTTTAACAGTGAAAGCGTTATGAGCATGCGAGTCTTGGCAACCCCTTATTTTACATGAAATGTTTTGGGTGGGATTTCATTTCTTTTTGTAAGATGAGATCTGATAACTTTTTAACAGTGAAAGCGTTATGAGCATGTGAGTCTTGGCAACTTATTTTACATGAAATGTTTTGGGTGGGATTATCTATTACAACTAAATTTAGTTTTAAGATTATTTAGAAAATCGATTTTTTTTTCAATACCCTACTTTTCTGTTTTTCTATTGGTCAACTTGTATATACAAGCTGTTTGCACTTTTGTAAGAAATCACATTATTACACAGTATTATTTAGGCTGAAGCATTGAGGGTACGACGTATTTCAGATCTCAATAAAATCCAAAGTATAAAAGCTAGATAAATGAAACTTAGCGTATTTCATTAGTATGGTAACTGCATCTTATCCTGAAAATTTGAGCTCTCTAGTTTTATCCAGGCCGAAGCTATGAGGGTTCGATAATAAATAACCAGACCCCAGATTTCTTAATTTTTTTGTTGTTTGTGTGCTAATCCTAACCTGCATACCAAATTTCAGCTTTCTAGGACTTCAGGAAGTACCCTAGAGGTTTTGATGATCATGAGTCAGTGAGTCAGTCAGTGACGGAATCGACGTATTTTAGGTATTAATAAAATCCAAAGTATAAAAGCTAGATAAATGAAACTTAGCGTATTTCATTAGTCTGGTAACTGCATCATATCCTGAAAATTTGAGCTCTCTAGTATTATCTAGGCCGAAGCTATGAGGGTTCGAAAATACGACGAAACACTTCCAGAAAAGGTACGTAGTGCCCTTCCTGCCTTCGGCTCGTCTTGGCGGGGGCACTGCCGTGCCCCCATATCACAGAAATTAAACAGTCTAATTTCGAAACATTTAAAGATATCTAAAAATACTTTGAAAGCCGATTTGAAATTTTGATAATCAATAACTAAGCCTGCACACCTGCTTAAGTCGAAATCTTTATGAAACATTAATTACAAAGATACGACCAGGTTTCAGTCACTGTAGCGTGACTCTTTGCAAGTCTTTTCAAGTCTTTGAGACATGAAAAAAGTCACGCTACAGTGACTGAAACCTGGTCGAATCTTTGTAATTAATGTTTCATAAAGATTTCAACTTAAGCAGGTGTGTAGGCTTAGTTATTGTTTATCAAAGTATGAACAGCACACGTAAAGCTAGTATTTATTGGGCCGATTTGAAACTGATTTTGAAATCTTAATTGTTAGAACGAAACAGAATATAGTTAAGAAATATGGTTTGTCGAGGTTTTTTAACGTCCTGATTTTACTGTACAGTATATACGAAATTTCTTGCAGCATACTGATTGCTCTAGATATTAAGTTTGCAAGATCTTGAGGTAAAAATGTCTTGGGTTTGTTTTGTTTTGTTTTGTTTTTTCTTCTCTTAATTAAATTGAATTAATTTCATTAAGGAAAAAAAAAACTGAAACACTTTTTCAACGAGTAATCTGAATAAAATTTTCATTTTCTTCTTTGTGTTCTATTTGTATGGTATCTTTTTTCCGAAGATATTTTAATGTAAATTTGTTACGATGTCCATTAACGGTAGTGAAATATTTAAAATTTGCAATCAATCTCTTAAAATTATCTATTTGCCTTTGGAAATAAAATTTCTCTCTTTCTCTCTTCTCTCTGATACAGTACTGTACATATATATATATTTAAATGTTTCGTTTGTATTAGCAATTAAACTGAATTAAGATTCTAGTTAAATTGATTTATCTAAATATTTTTTTTTCCTACAGAAATATTAGGCCTATGCATCATTAAAGCTTCTGATAGAAAGAAAAAAATTAACTTGCAAATTTTAAAACGATGTTCGAATATTTGTTATTTAAAAAAATAAATAAGTTAATTAAATTACTTTTTAAACAACCAATTTTTTTAAATAACTTTCTGACAACTGAGAAATGCATATCATTTCTATCTGTTCGTTGAAAGATTTATTTATTTATTTATTTATTTATTTATTTATTTATTTATTTATATATTTATTTATTTATTTATTTATTTATTTATTTTAAAACTAACTCATATTATAGCTTTACGATAATTAAGACTTAAGAGCAATCGTGGACTTTTCCGAATACTGCCATGTAATTGATTAAATTTCCATTTGGGTTATGGCGGACGATCAATGTTAGGCAGACTTAGTACTTTAACTGAATATAGTTGTTTTCAACTAACTTCCGCCGATATGGCAGCCGAAGCGCCATCTATTTCCTGCGATTTTAACTTGACACTTGAAATATCGAACTTGGGATGATCAGCATCTCAACTGTTTCTCCGATGACTTCTAAAATTATTTTGTCCAAAGTCTACTTCATTTCTTTTATAAATCAGTAGTGTCTTCCGTAAAAACTATGCTTGAAACGAAATATTTTCAGTCGAATAAATCGATGTATAAAGAAAATAATAGACTGTCACGAATTGTAACTTATTATTTATATTCTTAAAATTTTTAGTTCTGTTACCATGATAAATAAAAGCATAAAAAAAGAAATGTGCCCCTGTTTGAAGGCATTTCTTGTGTTAAAGAAGCGAATTAGAATCGAAACTCGAATTAGTGTGTTTTACAGTAACTTCGGATAATTAAGTTTGCCTCAAAAATGGATACTTTGGCAGAAAAAAAGACGTATGCGTGTGAATTGTGTGAGAAAACTTATACAACATCATCTCGGCTTAATAAACATGTCAGAATTCACAAAAATGACAGACAATTTGCATGTGGATTTTGTGATAAAGTCTTTCAGGAATCTTATACACTTTCCATTCATATGAGAACACATACAGGAGAACGACCTTACCAGTGTGCAATATGTAAGAAAGACTTTATAAAAGCCTCATACTGTAATGATCATATGAAAACCCATACAGATGAAAGGCCGTATAAATGCCCAGTATGTGAGAAAGGCTTTATTAAAACATCTCATTGTAATGAACATATGAAATCACATACCAATGAATTCATATTACCTGTTGAAAGAAAAATTTACAAATTTTCATGTGAATTTTGTTCAAAAGGTTTCTTCAAAAAAGCACATCTTGAAATTCACGTAAGATCGCATACAGGTCTGAAGCCATTCTCATGTGAATTCTGCTTGAAAACCTTCAGTCAAAAATCACACGTAAATAACCATATGCGGCAACATACAGGTGAAAAACCATATCCCTGCAAAGAATGTGATAAAAGCTTTTCCAAAAAAACACACCTTAAAACCCATATGCGAACTCATACAGGTCAAAAGCCATTTGCATGTGAATTCTGCAAGAAAACTTTTAGTCAGAAATCCCATGTGAATACTCATACGCGGCAGCATACAGGTGAAAAGCCATACTCGTGTCAAGTATGTGAGAAAAGCTTTACTAATTCTACCTCTCTTAGTACTCATGTTCGAACTCACACGGGAGAAAAACCTTACCAGTGTGAATTATGTGATAAAAGCTTCAGGCAATTAGCAGCACTGACTGTGCACCTACGTATTCACACAGGAGAAAAACAATTTCAATGTGATATTTGTCAGAAGGAATTTATACAGAAATCAAATCTTTTAAGGCATATGAAAATACATGAAAGTAAATAATCCTTTGTAGTCAATTGCATTTCATTAACTGAAGCTGTGTTTGCTTTACATACTTAAATATCAATTAATACTGTGGAGAAATGAATGAAAATAATATAACAATACATTCACTACTTACTAGGATTGGAATCTATAGAATTTGAGTTTTTATTTTCGAAATGTGTCATTGGACTTTCATACTGTCAACATAAGCCTTAAAACATGTAAACTGTATTTTACACAATTAAAAACTCAACTGAAAAGTTTAATGATCCAACTATATATCTTTATTTTATTTTTATTGTTTTAGTGCAGCACATAATATTACTACTAATTGCAAAATTACCTTATAAATTAAAAATTAGATTTCAAATGTATTTGTTTATAAAGCACAATGATAAAAGAATTGAATAGATCCACAAGAAAAACACAGGCATTACTAATAACATTTTTTGCTTTGGCTCTTTTCAGTTCTGTTCATTAACAAAAATAATAATAATAAAATAACTTGAATGGATGCCCTTTTCTTTAATGCCAAGAAATCAAATAGTTACTACAATATATTTATCAAAATTAAGACCTTAGAAAAATGCTTATTTATTGATTTTTAGCCAATGAATTTAAAGCAATTGTTCAGTAATTCCATTAAAAAATTGACAGAGGTATGCAAAAGTGCATTTTCTTTTATTTTTATTTGTATTAAGACAAATTTATTTGTTGTTACTGTGAAGTATAGTAATGCATTTTTTTTAAGATGAATTGCTGACTACCAATGATATTCAATTGCATTTGTCAAAAAGGGGATATTTTCTTTGATATGTTCCTACAGTGAGGAGACATTAGAATACAGTACGGCAACTTGATGATATTTAGTTTTGCTTGGGTTTTCCATTTTGTTGCATTCTATTATGTTTTTTTGCATAAAATCATCATTTTGAGGCAGATGCCTTAATCAAACTCAAGAATACATTAGTGAACTGGCAAACATCTCTCTTTCTTCTGTACAGAATATGAAACACATCCCATAATAAACATCCTATCAATCATATTCCACAGTTCTCAAGATAACTGTTTTACAAAACCCTTTTCCACCATAATTAGCTGCAGACTACTATGTAATCACTAAAAAAAACCTTTAATCCTATTGTTCATAAGCCTGACATTATTGGTAATAATAATATTATAATATAATATTGGTAATAACTATTCATATAATATAATTTGTTCTTTGATTTAAATTTATTTAAATAAATTTTGATTCATAACTCAGACTTATCATTCTTCAGATCTGTATCTAGGCTTCAAAAGATTGACTAATACATAATATAACATTCTTCTAGTGAAGTGAAAAAATACAATTGCAATTCTTGGGTATTTAGAATGACTAAAGGAACTAAAATCCTTTCATTACCTATAAAATAGCATGAAGCATTTAGTATTCTATCTGGGAGCTCAACTCTTATTAAATACATTTCCTCTATATATGTTAATATTACCCAATCATAGTAATTAGACATGCAAATTAACAATTTATAGTTTATTAGCAAGTGTATAGTTTATTACTTATTAAGACGAATGATCAAAAGCCATAGCATTCATGCGCTTGTTGTCAGGTATCTCAAATTTCCAGAAGGTAAATTCTTTTCACTTAAGGCAATCTTTTTTTTTAAAAGGACAGTATTTCAGTTTTGTCATTTTATTAATTAGATCAAATCTCAAATTGCCCCTGGTAGGAAGATATATTTTTAATGTTACAGAAGCAAGGCTTTTGTGGCTGGACTATGTGCTTGCAGCATTTTGATGTTGCAATAAAGTTAGATTGAATCCCATATGTTTTAGTAAGATAAAGTAATTAAACCATCAATAAAACTTCACTGATATGTTTTCAATAATATTATATCTGTAAGGATATTAGTAATGACTGGGAGTTTTTCAGATCCTGTCTCATAAAAATGTAGCAGTTTTTAGCAAATGATTCCAAACGCAATGAGAGAGTACAGGCATTCTTCCTTCAGGATATTACAAAAAGATAATTATTCAGTAATTCATAACCTATTAAGAATCTTTTAAAAAAGCCTTCCTTCAAGACAGCAATAGAATTGGTCATGAGATAGCCCACAACACAACCATCCGTAGACATTTTCTAGTATGGCATAACTAGGTTTTTTTGGCACTCAAGGAGTGATCAAAATGTCACTTTAAGGCCCAAGGATCTTATTTCAACAAAAAAATCCTGTCTTTTCCAATCAAAGAAAATGGAGTGTTTTTATTTTGCCACTCACTTCTACAGGGTCAATGTCCCTCAAGCTGCACTACTAAGATCAACACCTAGTAACCCAAATTGTTAAATTACTGAACTACATTATGGATCAGCTTTGATTTCTAAATACACTATGGTTGTCCACGAAATTGCACACTCGAATGCATATTTGTGCCACTTTGTAAGTGCAGGGTTGAAATGGACAAAAGTCAGCTATTTAGAAAGGAATGATATTAAAAAAAAAAGTTATGTAAAAGTTCGCAATTAAATATCTGCAGAACAGTTTTAAGAGCAGTAGTAATAGAAATTACCATTAGAATCTTAATTATATTTTACTGATTGCTCACTTTATCACTGAAAAGATGAACAGAAACTGAATCCTAGCAGATCTAAGAGACAGCACTGAAAAGAAGCAGTTCACTAAAAAAATGCATGTTGCTGACATCAATAGTAGTAACAGTTAAATACGACATATTTAAAATGTACATCATCATTCCATGCCTTTCCTAATGGTATTTTGCAAACATTTTTTATCATACATTGTTTCTTTCAAGTTCCATATTATCAATTATCAGTATCAATTCTGAACAATCTTTTTATCTTAATGTTAACAAATTGACAATTGTTCCACACACTATATAAATTTTTGAGAAATAATGCATTTAACCTACATTAAGATATTACATAATGAGGTGAACCTACATATATACGGTAGTATTCCATCATTCCTATTTATAGATTCATCTATTTATTAGCATATTGTACTTCTTTTGACCCTCAGAACAGCTTGAATTCATCTTGGCATGGATTCTTCAGGATCTGGATGCAGTATTTAGGAATTTTATATCATGTCTACAGTGACTGTCATTTAGTTGCGCAAATTTAAATTTTGCACTACAATGATCCACCAGTGGTTTTGTTTTACAGGATTAATGGCCACTCGACCTTTTTGTTTTTTGCACCACTCTGTGTAAAACCCTTGAAACTGTTGGCACGAAAACCCCATTTAATGACAACCATTGCAGAGATGCTCGATCCAGTTTGCATAGTATCAATTTTATATAAATCAATGTTATCTAAATCACTCGTTTTCTCCATTATGACAATTTTTCTATGTCTAAATGTTGCTAGAAACATTGTTTTGCTTGCTTTATACCGAAAACTGCAATCAGGCCCTCCACTTCAAATGCAGGGTCCAGGTACCAAATGCAGTAAATCTGTCCCAAGAACCGATTTGGTCCAAATTTGGCACACAGAATAACTATCAATCAGATGCCCTTGGTCTTCTTTATGCCTATATTTGAAAGATCACCATGTAACCACCACATTTGATAGTCACAAGTTTTGAATTCAGAAATAAAAAACATAGAACTCAAATTTCAATAAGGTTTTTACGTAAGTGAACCATTATGAAAGTCATGACAATTATTTTTTATCTACCAAACATGTGGCAACACAGCAATTCTAGAATCTAGGTTGAAAGCCTGTTGTTTGTTCTTCTGATTGGCATCACTGATGTAGCCTGGGTCAGTGGAGAAACATCATGGGGACAAGTGAAAAATATGGATTTGGAAATCATCATTTAATAAGGCAATGCAGTGTAGCCAAGGAAGAAAAAGGAACATAGGAAAGCTCATATACATTGCTAACACCCCCACAGTAGTATCCAAGATTATCCACCATACGTTGCCAGCATTTGAGAATTGCTGTCCAACACCACCATTCTTCAAGATACGCCATGTCACACTGTAGCTCCTGCACAGACTTTGTTACATCAATGAGTGTGGGAAGTCTTAGAACACCCTCCGTATTCGCTTACATGAGTTCATGTGACTTTGATTTGATTCCAAAACTCATGCTGCAATTGAGTGGGAAATGCTTGTGAACAAAGATGAAATTTTGATGTCATTTTGGCGAGAGGTCCAGCACACACAGTGTTCATTACAGACATGCCAAAATCTATATTTTACACCTAAATCTATATTGACCATTTACAGCCAATGGTATTCTCCGCCCAAATGTTGGCATAGCATGGTGGACAATCTTGGAGATTACTTGGAGGGGTGATAGCAATGTTTATTAAGCATTGCTCTGTTCCTTTTTCTTTCTTGGCTACACTGCATTGCCTTATTAAACAATAATTTCCAAATACATATTTTCCACTTGCCCCATGCTGTTTCTCCACTGACCCGGACCACATCAGTCATGTCAATCAGAAGAACATCAAACACGCTTTCAAATGTATATTCTAGAATTGCAGTGTTGCTGCATGTTTGGCAGATAAAAAATAGTTGCCATGACTTCCATAAAGGCTCACATATAAACCTATGGAAGCTGGTATCCATTAGATCTTTCATAAATATTTTTCACTTTGCTCCATAACTTTTTAAGATTTTAAAATGACCTTCTCTAGACTAAATCAAACCCAAACTTTTCAAATCTGGTTTGTACAATGCTCCACTAGGTGGGCACAATTTGCAATTTTCGGAAATAAGGGTCCGAAAATCTTGCTAAAATAGGAGTTCGAAAGATATGGTTTTTAATAAAATAAACTAAATCGTGTCATTTTGTAGCTATCTGAATTATATTTCTATCTTTTATAGTTTTCAGAAAATTTTTTCGAAAAAAGCTTCCTTTTTTGGGTTTTTCCGTAATAACTCCTAAATGGATGCGATTTTCTTGCCAAAACTTTATCAAAAGTTTTTGCTAATAAGTGCCTACATGTGTGCCAAAGAGAAAGCCTGCTTAGGGACATGGCCTAATAGTGATAGTGACCCATTTAGGTCAGAAATAGATTAAGGTGGTCTTAATAAGGAATAATGTCTATGGGCCCACCTCTCCAGCTCTTACCGTTTCATAGATAACGCCCATGTCAAGTTACAACTTTGATTGCAAATTGTTCGGCCATCTTAGTAGGTAGAGCTCTGGTTTTTGTTGCATTCATCTGCCCTGGAGATACTGGTTCTAACAGTATGCCACATGTCCCCCAACTACCCCAAAACCACGTGACCTAGACATGGTCAACTGGTTATGGGCCTATAATTCAAGATTTTGGGGTAGGTACCTCTTAGGTTTATACATGGTGTAATGGTGTATATTGAGGTGTATATGCATGCCAAGTTTGAAGTTCGTACATTATCCGAATTTGTCAAGTGAATTGTTAACTTTGAATGCAATGTTTTAAAGTCTTGATTTTTGACATCGGCATTATCTACAAAATAGTAAGAGCTGGAGAGGTGAGCCCATAGACATTATCCTTATTAAGACCCCCATAATCTATATCTGATCTCAAATAATCTATGATCGGATCACTTTCACTAATAGGTCATGTCCCTATGCAGGCTTTCGGTTTCTCTTTGGTCCAAATTGGTGCTTGGGGCAGATTCACACAGAAAAAGCCCTGAAAGTAGAAGACCGAACCACTGGACTTAAAATGAACATTCGTTATTTTGGAACCAAATGATTTCGAATTATAGAATTACTATCATACCAATGGAGTAAACAGTGTTTTGTTTTTGGTTTTTTTTTTTTTTGGCTTTTTTAGTATGTTTATGTAAAATATATATTTAGGTGTAAAATTAGATTTTGTCAAGACCGTAATGAATACAAGATTCTGGAAAAGGAATCATTAAATAGAGGGTCATTGAGAACTATCTTTGAAATGGTCATTCCAAAATTTCCAATTGTGTGGGTTTCATGCCACCCAACCCCCACCACCAACAGAAACTAACTCTCTCGGGCATTATAACTAATTCCCCACTAAAACAGTAAAAGATCCCAAGTGAAAAAAATGAAATTTCAATAGGGTGCTATGAATTCCTATTTTGCCTCCTTCCTGCTTTACAGTGAATTCTACAGGGTGTACTTGAAATGTTCTGCCAAACTTAAAGGTTGTATTCAATCATTCAAAACAACGAATAAATGTCATATAAACATGAGTCTGGAAATGCTTTATTTCCAAGATATGAATGATGCAACTATACAGAGGTGTTGACCGTACAGTCGTGCAGTATCGCAGAAAGTGCTCAAAATGTCCTCCACCGGCCGCAGTGCACACAAAACAATGTTGTTCCATCGACTGCCGAACAGTCAAAGATGCCAGGTGCACGTTAAATTATGTTGAACCCATCCACTATGCGATCATGCAGTGCATGGGCATCAGGAACCGGTGTGGTGTATACTATTGCTTTAAGATAACCCCATACAAAAAAGTCCAGAGGGTTTAAATCAGGGGAACTAGTAGGCCATGCTGTTGGTCCCACTCTTCCAATCCAATATAAAGCCCAACACCTCTATATTGTTTCATCATTAATATCTTGGAAATAAAGAATTTCCAGACTCATGTTTACATGACATTTATTCGTTGTTTTGCATGATTGAATACAACCTTTCAGTTTGGCAACACATTTCAGGTACACCCTGTATAACCCCTCTATGGCCAAAAGAGTCTCACCTAAATCTACAATTTTCTTAAAACTAAAAATAGCCACTGTTTTCCATCGGGGTAGGATATTAAGCAAATGTTTCAAATTGTTTCGTTAAAAATAACGAAAATTAGTGTTAATTTCAGTGTTCTACATAATCTTACTAAGTTTGATTATGTAATTGTGGGTAAATCTAAAATTTAGAGAACATACAGTATTTTATACAGTTTTGAGAAAAATTTCGTTCACAATACAAGTTTAGAACTGATTTGCTTAAAATTCGACAAATAGTTGATTATTTTTTTTTTCTCTTCCTATACAATTTTGCAATGATTGAGAACGAAATCTGTAGTATTAAAAAGACTCGTGTGTGTTTCCGCATGTGTAGTCCGTCCAATAATGGAATTAAGCAACATTTCGCACAAGCATGCCGAGCAACAAGAGTACGTACTGCTGCATGGTCGACTCTGTCCATAACAATGTAATCATAGGGTGACCAGACGTCCCATATTTTACAGGCTTCTCCCGTTTCTTGAGATTGTGTCCCATCAGGCCCGGCCCAAGAGGGGTGTGGTGCCTCCGGGCGAGCTAGAAGTGCACCCCCCCTTTATTCAATGATAATGCACTGACCTCCCCCACTTTGATCGAACTTCTCTAAAATCTCCTTACAGATGCTTTTTAAAATTACGTACTGGGTGGTTATAATTAAAGTTCCCACTTCTGCGCAGTCTGGAGACTGCATTATTGCACGGATAATAATGCAACTTTGTATATAAGCTATGTAGAGCAAGGGGAAGAGAATTCCAATGAAAAAAAAATTACTTCAAAAAGTTGCCACCAGGTGAAAAAGTGGCACTGCAAGATCATAAACAGATGATGGGAATGCAATATTTTAATGCTTTTAGAGTGACTGTTCAATTTGCCCACCGTCTGCGTCGATGGAAGTGCAGGACAGCGTGCTCAACAATAGCACGAAGAGTGTTTTGTGAAATGGCTGCAACATGACGAATGATATTGGCTTTCAGTTCAGGCAAGGTCCGTACGCGTCCTCATAAACACGATCTTTCAGGATTCCCCACAGCCCATAAGTCACATGGATTAAAGTCTGGTGAACGGGCAGGCCAAGCCTCTGGAAAGTGTCTCGACAGAACACGATCATTTGCCGAAGCGGGCACGAAGAAGTTCATTGACTGGGCTGCACCATCTTGCATGAAAACTGTTGTCTCTAAACACCTGCGTTCTTGCAAGGCTGGAACCACATGCCGTGACAAGAGTTGACAGTATCGTGCACTTTTAATAGTGCACCGGACAGGACCTGCAGGTGTCATCTTCTCAAAAAAATATGACCCAGAATGAAATCCGCGGTGAATCCACACCATGGGAGTGCAACGGCTGGAAATGTACCACATGGGGGTTTGAGGAACCCCACATGCGACAATTCTGCGTGTTCACAGTGCCGTGAAGCGTAAAATGTGCCTCATCTGTCCACAGAATGTTCGAGGGCCACTCATCGTCGAAAGCTAGTTTAGCCAAGAAACGAAATGCGAAGTCTGACCGCGTTTGTGGATCTTGAGGCTATATCTGGTTCAGTACCAGTGAAGAATGAACCACAAAACCTTTCGCACCATGGACCATGGAATTGTTAATTCACATGCTACTGCTTGCGCACAGGTCGCTGAGTAGCGGGCCACTGATGCTCTGCCAGCTACTGCTACTGCCACTTCGTGGACAACGTCCTCTGCAATCGGGCGTCGTCCTCTTCCTGGCAGCACACCTAACTCCCCTGTCTCTTCGAATTTCTGCATCATCTTTCGTAAGCCCCTTGCCGTCATGGGTCCTGTTCACAATCCCTTCAAATGACGATCTTCTCGCAGTGCTGATACCGGATATCACTATTGCTGCTGTTCCGGTAATAGAACTTTACCATGAGCGCACGTTCTTTCTTTTCTAATAGCATGGTGATTTATGCAGATTGGTCGTTCACAGACGCATGCCCTATTCACACAGCACCACTTTTTCACCAGGTGGCAACTTTTTGAAGTAATTTTTTTTTCGTTGTAATTATTTTCCCCATGCTCTACATTGCTTATATACAAAGTTGCATTACTATCCGTGCAATCATGAGGTTTTCAGACTGCGCAGAAGTGGAGAACTTTAATTATAACCACCCGGTATTTTTTTTGGTTCTCTACAGCTCATTAGACTGATGGGCTTTATTGGAGCAAGCCGAATTTTAAACAAAAAAAATAGCCATAATATTTTTATGGCTGGCCGAATGGAAGTTTGATAATTACAGCAAATACTAACGGAAAAAAAAATCATCAACCAACTGCGGTGTCCCAGGCGACCGCCTAGATTCGCCTCCTGATGCCATTGGGCCGGCCCTGGTCCCTTTGTCTTTTAATGCAATTTCAAGATATTCAACTTCAAGATCTATCTGCATTTCTTAGTTTTGTTTTCAGTCGTTAAGAACGTGGAAAACTGTGAAGAGATAAACGTATTTTCACTTTGACCATCTACATTGAACAATATTGAATCATTCGTCGAGCGTTTCTGCACTAAATTTAGGAACACGTTTCCAACAATGCTCGCGTTTACATTTTAGATTGATTAGTTACTACGCTCACGAACGACTTATTCATATACCTGCTACCATTTCGCCTACAGAAATACTTCCTTCATGCCATTATATAAGTTAATTGCTAATAATCATATTTATAAACAAATTTATGAAATTACACGAGAATATGAAATTATATTACTACTTTAACGTTGTTAAAAGTTATACAAATAATAAAGTGTTGGTTGATTTCGTCCGCAACTTTAAAGTGTCTCGTCTTTGTATTTTCAAAAATCTGATCACCTTAATGTAATGTCACACGCGAGTTGGCAAGCAAGACCTATATAATATAGTCAAGGTTATTTAAGATAGAAGGTTGGCTCAGACGCGAAAACGGTTTCTATTGGCTAGCGCAATGACATTACTTGGATGCAAGGTTGGATTGCAGATCTACGCGAATGTTTAGTGTAACATCCAATAACTATTTCTAACTCATATTAAAACTTTTGAAGTATTTCAATTTTCTCCCGATTGAAATATTATTTTTTATCAGTCACTTACGATAATTTAGAAAACAACTGAAAAAAATAGTAAGATTAAATGAATTTTAATTTTCGTTTTATCTCTAATGGTAACACAAATTTACTTTCCTTAAAAAATATCTTTGTAAATACTTTCTTCATGTATTTAAAAGAGAAAAATTTCATTGACAAAATATCGTACCTAATTAAGAAAAAGTTTCCACTGTTAGGAAATTCAAAGTTTATTTAGACTATGGTAATCCTTTAAAGAATGTAGATTTGCTAAACTCTCTTTCAATGAAAATGCAGGGATTCCTCGTTCAAAATTCAACTAAATGAAACTGATTAACATAACCCAGGTTTTGAGCTCTATGCTTTTTTTTTTTTTTTTTTTTTTTTAAGATTGACATAAATTAAAGTGTGTATAAAATATCAGAGAAAAACTCATAAAATAAAATCTTTAAAAGTTTACAGACAGAATATCATTTTTACTATTTAACAAATTAGTAAATGTTTCAAAATAACAGTTTTTTTAAATGGTGAAAGGAACTTAAAATTATGTTAAACATTTTTACAACAAATAATTTAATTTATGAATATTTTTAATATAATTTTAATGTTTGTTTGTGGAAGTTCCTTTCACCATTTAAAATCAACAATTTATTATAACAAACGTAAACATCGCTTATTTCTACAAAATAACAAAAAAAAAAAAAAAAAATCACTAATTTCATTAACTTTTTTCTTAGCTTTCGCGCAGTCTAAGCCAAATATCAAGGTTAAATTCTGCTGATGATTCCTAATAAGGATGAAACGGCTGTTCAGGATTCCCGTTGATGTTAGCTCAATGTGCGAAAGCATATTTACCGTCCAGTTGTGATTTTTTTCTTGATTTATGAATTACTATGGACGTTAAATTTTGCTCTTTTTTTTTTCAATTTCTTTCTTAGCATTACATTTCCTTAATTTTCATTGGTTTTTATCGAAAACGAAGTCAATATAGTTAAAAACTAATTTTATTTTGTAATATTTGATGAAAATAACAATGAAATTTATAATTTCTGTCTCCGTATTATCTTAGAAAAGTTCCTTTTTTAGATTTAATTATTTATTTTAGTGTCAAACCGCTTATAAATTTATTTCAAAATTTATTTCGCTAATTTTCAAAACTTTTTTTTTTTTTTTCAAAAAACGAGGCACTTTATACATTATTTGAATAATATCGCGCTGCCTACTACCAAATACCATATAGATATGGTAGTCTATATGGTATTTGCTACTACGCAGCGATTTGTAATAAGGCTATTTAGTAATATAAGGCTTTAGTGAAGCAACAGGAGTATTTGTTGCATGGTCGACTCTGTCCGCAACACTGTAATTTCACATGCCCGTTACCAGGCAACGGGAGTGCATGGTCAACTCAACTGGGCAAATTTCCGATTGTTACAAATGGATTTCGATATTGTATTGCAAGAATATTTTAGAATTTAAATTTAAATTTATTTTTCGTTTTAATTTTTAGTTTACTTGATGTAATTTGTTTTTTTTTGAATAAATAGAATTTTTGTTTCCATTACATGTGCGAGACTTCCGGAGTAAAGTGACGGGCAACCGTCTAGTTCTTTAAAAGCAATTCGAAAATCCTAAATATTTCCCCTTAATGTTTCGTAATCATTTCTCTAGAAAAGGTTACGAGATCTTTTACCATACATTCACCTTTTAGATATTTATACGTTTATAAAATGGCGATTCGGCACTATCTCTAAAACGAAATGTCTCAAAATTTAATTTGCAAAATGCCAATTTACCAAATCGCTACATTATTTCTTGTAACATTTAGAAATATAAAAATTTACTTTTTTTTTTTTTTTAAATAAACTATTGTAATTCTTATAATTATAGGGCAAATTTTACTTACATTTACTTACACATTTCTCCACTTAGCTTTTCAATATTCTTCTTACAAAATAAACATTGTATTATATAAATAACAAATGGGTTATCAGAATGAAATAATTCTAAATTAAATTATCTTAATCAGATCCTTTTAAGTATATAGATACTAGGTAGCTCAATTTAAAGATAAAAGAGATAAAACTATAATTTGTATGGTAAATTGGAAAATATTTTAATGATGGTATTCATAAACCCAATTTAAAAATATAAACAATCCTTCCTTAAAAATTATTGAGGAATAAATTTGAGAAAACCCTTATGATGAATCCATCTTAATTTTATTTGATATGATTTTAGAAAGAACCTTTAATGTGTTCCATTGCTATGGAAAAATTCAGATGTGGATCGAAGATAAATTACGATCAATAAATTAATGGCTGTAAGTCAAATTTGAATGTTATTTATAATTTGCTTCATGGCATTTTAGAGTTACCAATTTACTTTCTATATTATGTATCTCATTGAAGATGTCATATTTCCTGTTTCTGTAACTTTCTTTTTTAAAATCTAGTAACAAAACAATTTCTTATCCAAATGAATATGTTTTTGTCAGTATATAGGCTATTAGAAATAATCAAGGGATAAATTATTTTTCTGTAATATAACACAAGAATGACTCAATCGAAAATTATTTTCTATCAAGGTTTTAATGACATAATGTTTTTTTCTTTGTAATAACAGTTGTAGCTTCGTATACAAATTTCTTTTAGATATAATACATTTTTTTGCAAACTTTCATTTTTATCTACTTTTTAAAGTCTAGATAGCAATACCTCTCCTATCTCTACGCTTTATTTATAGTATGTTTCTGTCTTACTTTAATTGCAATATGTTTCTTTACTATCTATCAAGAAACACATCCCTCTTATCCTGCAATTTCTATGGTTTATTTGTAAGTACAATAAAGTTGACTTACTTTATCTGTAAGTCAAGTAAATCGGTTGTATGGAAAATGTGGGATAGTTTTCAAAAGAAATCCTCACCAATAGCAAAAATAAAATAAAAATATAATAAATCTTGTCTTAAAAGTTTTTGTGAATCTGCCGAAATCAATGCTTTAATCATTATTATAGTATATTGTGTTTAGTATTTTTTTATTTGCATGGAAATACTAATTTAATTAAAAAACACTGAAATTTTAAAGTAAATTTAAAAGTTTTCCAACAAAACAAAAAATAATAAGTTCTTAAGAAAATGTCTCTCCATTTCATATAAGATAATGTTTGTTTTTGTTTTTCTTTATCAGCAAAAATTCATACAGTTGCCATTATCTTCATTGACGAGAGGATACTTTTTTGCTTTCAAGTTTCATGGAAACATTTTGTTAGGCTTCATTTAAGTAAATTTTGCTGTTGTATTTCCTTTCATTGTTTTTTATCTTTGAAATTTTAAATTGTGACACCATTTGCAGACAATAACTTTTCATGTATAAGTTATAAACAATGGTTAAACAAAAGAAAAATCACTGAAAAAAAATAACAAAATTTATAAATCTAAAAAATTTACGAATATATTGAATGAAATCTCATAATAATAAGGAAGCTTAACATGTGTGTATTAAAACAACGAGAAAGTGAAAATAAATAAAACTCACTTACTTGCTAACATGATGAAAAAAATAAAAATAGTTGGAAATAACCTACAGTTTCGTAATACTCAGCATATTCCATTATCAGGGATGGCACAAACATATAGGATATCACTAAAACATTTAAGGCGAACATGAGGTGGGAATGCATCTCACAGGGTGAGAGTGAGGGAAGTTTAGTAATAGTGTCAGGCGTTTTGCCCACCTGATAGCGCCATATGCCTTAAGCTGGATTATGTGGAAGGATTTGGCTAGGAGTCAGGGAAAGTTTATTGTGGTGGGAAAACAGCAGAGAAGTTGGGTGTGTGTCCAGTCCAAGTGCATGACAGAATACGAACTTGTGGGGGTCTGCATTTTTTAAGGCTTGTTTATGCTCTTTAATGTGTGTGGATAGGGGCTGGGATGTTTGTCCTTTGTAGCCAGAAGGGCATTGGTTACGTGGAATCCTATATACAGTGTTGGAAGAATTATTTGGTTGCTTGGTATGTGTGACGTGTATGTTGGGTGAATTGAAGGCAGGGGCATATTGATATGGTTTGAGGAATTTTTTAATGAAGCTTTTAAGGGGTGGATAGTAAGGAAAGAGGATGTATTTGATCGGGGGTTTGGGAGTTGTATTTGTAGAATTTTTATTACACTACATTGAAAAACAAATGTTCTCTGTCCACCACCCACACATTAAATTATATGGAAGATAGGTCCATGATATCATCATCCTTACAACACAAAAACATATCACACAAATACAAGACCATCTAAACTCCATAAATCCCCACCTACAATTTGAACTGGAAACTCCTTCCAACAAACACATTAACTTTCTAGATGTTCCAATTACCTACAAAATTACAAACCACCATCTATCGAAAATCCACCTGCTCCAACAGATACATTGATTTTAACTCCCACACACCCCATACATACAAAAGCAACACAATAGATTTTCTAATATGAAGAGCACTCACAACATGCTCCACTAAAGCTGCCTTACACACTGAATTAAAAACCATTTACAGTATACTTAATCTCCATAACTACTCCGTTTTCACAACCATCTCAACATCCTAACACACAAACTGAACAAAAAATCTAAAAATAAAACCCCAAACCCCCTGGCAAATACATCCCCTTCCCCTGCTATCCACCCCTTGAAAGCTTCATTAAAAAATTCCTCAAACCGTACCGATATGTCCCTGCCTTCAAATCACCCAACCTAAACATCACACAAACCAAGCAACCAAATAATTCTTCTAATACTGTATACTGGTTTCCATGTAACCAATGCCCCTCTGGCTATGTAGGACAAATATCCCGGGCCCTATCCACACGCATTAAAGAGCATAAACAAGCCTTTAAAGACGCAGACCCCACACATTCATATACTGTTACCCACTACAATGAGACTGGACATCCCCCCAACTTCTCCGCTGCTAAGCCCTTTACCACCACAATAATCTTTCCCACCGACTCTTAGCCGAATCCTTCCATGTAATCCAGCTTAAGGCATATAACCTATCACTGGTGGGCAAACGCCTGTCACTATTGCTAAACTTCCCTCACTCTCACCATGCATTCCCACCTCGTGTCGTCTGAAATGTTTTTTGTGATATCCTATATGTTTGTGTTATCCCTGATGATGGAATATGCTGAGTATTACGAAACTATAGGTTTATTTCCATCCTTTTTATTTCTTTTCATCATGTTAGCAAGTAAGTGAGTTTTATTTATTTTCACTTTCTCTATTGAAATCTCATAATACCAGGGAATGTAAATTGTTACTGTGGAAAACTGGTGTTGAAAATGAAATTGAAAGAGAAAAAAAAAAGCATTAAGTTCCAAATAAATTGAGGGATAGATGAGTAACAGAAGTGCACAGAAATATGCCTTTTGTATAATCCTTCTTGAGAATGAAATGATTTCTTTATCCACCTCTGATATGGCAGCAAGCTACTTTTGGGTGAAAGTAATAACAGGAAAACTATATCTGAATGTTATTTTTAAGTTTCTTTCAATTTTATTGTGACTTGCTTATTCTTTAGTATCATCCGTAACATCTAATAGTTCCTTTTTTAATTTTTTTTTTAGAGTTCAGAAACAATGACAGAATAAAATCAGATTAAGAAATATCATCAGGACATACATAAATATATATCTAATATGTTTTTGAAATTTTATAAGTGAGTTTTGGTGAAACATGTGATTCTCTCAAAGGATTTAGACCACAGGTAAGAAAAAAATAAAATTAATTAATTAAATAGGATATGCTCAGATACTCATCATTTATTGAAGATTGTCCTGTGAGCAAGCAGCTAATAATAATTGTGGGTAATTCCTTGTATTAAATGAAATGAGAACATTAACAATTTTAATGTTTAATAATATAATAGATTTTTAAATAATTCAAAGAAAAAATGGCTTAATTTAGAGTTAATTCTTGTTTTAATATATACCATTTTATAAATAACATCTAATTTGCTTGTCTTTTAGGATTCTGTTCAATCCTTGGAAATCCCTGACTTAAAATGCAGCACACACCAAAAAAACGCAATAGTTCTATTTGGAGTCATTTTACAGTGGACAATAGAGCTGACAAAGCCATTTGCAATGTCTGTAAAAGTACATTTGCATATTACAAAGGTACAACTTCCAATTTATGGAAGCATCTCCTTAAAGTTCATAGCATTGAGAAGTCCGAAAAAAATGGGGTAAGTAATAGAGTCCAAGGATTTTTTAAATTTTTTTTACACTTATTCATTTAACACAATTCTAGACATTTCTTTTAATAATGACATATAAACTATTTTATATTAAAATATTCCAAACATTTGTAAATAACATGTTCATGATAACTCAGTGGTCACAGGATTTGAAGAAGAGGAAGAACGTTTAAGAAAATTGTTTCCAACTTGTAAAGTATTTCATTAAGAATATATAAAACAGCCCTAATAAAGTATTAATGAATGAGAAATGCCATGATGACTCTTGAAAGTCTGTGCTTTTTTTTTTTTAAATAATCAATTACATTGCTTTAGAAGGATAGGCTATGATCAAAAACCAAATTTCTTATCTCAGTGATAATGCTACGCAGGAATGAATACATTTTCTTCTTTGAATTATGAAATCTGCTGGTTGTACAAGTTTACCAAAAAACCAGATCCTTCAGACATTATCAATTTTGTTCACAGCTGATGACAAAGAAATTTATTAAGTGCCACTTCAGATGGTAGCTGATTGAATTTCAGCATGGTTAAATTGTTGGATTTGATAGCTTGATCCACTGTCAGTTAATGAAATGTAACTTCTGCCTTAGATTTTTCCATTGAAAGGAGAGCTGAAGGTTACTTGTTCATTTTTCATTGTATTTGACTGTTATTGCTTCTGTAATATGTTAATTTAATATTATCTGGATTGAAAAATGACAGATCATCATCCTTGACTATAAACTGTACTTAAACTTTAATAATATATTAGGCTAATATATTATTTATTAGGCTGCTGTTTGGAAAGAAGGATGGTATACAACTATCACCTGTGACAATTTCGGTTGCCATTCCTCAATCCATCAGTAGATTCAACTTGCATCTCAGAATTACATATTGTCAATGACAGATAGTTTGAATCACAGTGACCCATGAAATTGTTTTAGCTGATTTACAGTCATATAATGGGAGAAGACCTAATTCTAAAAGATAATGTTTGTCCATATACTACCATGACTTTTCTAGATGTTTTGCTATTGAGCAGAGATATCAATCACGTATTAACCAATAAATTTCAATAATATCAAGTCTCTATTAACTTAAATTCTTTGTTTAGATACAAATTTATTAGATTATATTGTAATGGTGTCTGTGGGAGAGTCTTATTAGGAGCAAAGAAACAATGAGTCAAGTTTTGGAACTGAATTGAATTAATTTATTAAACAGAAAACATGGGTTTTTATAGAATTTACAAAGTTGGATTTCATTGGAAGATTAATTAAAAATATACATAGTGATTGGACAAGAACATAATGAATTTAAATTAATTAACTAATTAAAAGGGCTGCAGTGGAAAAGAATTTAAAAATAAACAGAACATCAGTAATTAGGAAATACAAAATGAACGCTTTAAAATAAATAACGGTAAAGATTAAAATGAATAAAATGCAGACAAATATTTTCTACAAAAAATACAAATAAATGATATCTAAAAATAGTTACATATAAACTGTTACAAAATGGCAACATTGACCTGTAAATAAGATCCACTGCAACATTTGGTTTATTAAAAAAAAAAAAAATGTTGAAAATTTAATATTTCTTAAAAGCATTCAGCCCTTTTGTCAATTTTAAATATCTATCAAATATCTTTTGAGTTAAATGTATAACTTGTTTGTTTTTTAGTCTTATACTGAAAATGATCAGTAAAAAAAAAAAAAAGGAATACTTAAGTTATTTAAGAAAAAATCCCCATTAAACATTTGGAGTTTTTCCTGTAACTTCTTGAAATATTTCATGCTTTACTTTTTTCAGTAATACATGAATCTTGAATTATCACTGGTAATTCTTATTTAGAGAATTAACAGTTTCCTATTAGATATTGTTGCTTCATGAAAAATAATCTTAGTTAATCTTAGATATTTTTTTTTTCTCTTGAGGCACCATTTGAGCTTCCGATGTTCATTCATATTAGCCTCAGTACGGAGACCTTGTTCTTTTACTGGTGACTGCTCCTGGCTGTTGATTGCCAAAGAGTGTGAAACAGCTGTCCCAGGATGTCACTTGGTAAACAATTCGGTCTCACCCATTGTTGTTTATTAATAATTCAAATGCGCAGTTTGAATTTTTATGCTCTAAAAAAAATTCATTGAGGCTCCGAATGAATTTTCTCACTAATTTTCATTATTGAGTTTTTTATTCTTCATTTTTTTTTTTTGTCTTGAAAAACAACAGGAAAAGGTTTATAGTTTTTAATATATCTCCCTCCATCCTCTTCTGATTTGATTTATTGTAATTGCCTGTCTAAAACCTGTGTGAAATAAAATAAAATAAATAAATAAATAAAAAGGAAAGAAAGTTAGTCACTTGTACTTACCATAATTGTTCTTTTCTTTCTTTAAATCTTATTCTTCCTGCTAGTAAGTATAACAGCTTATTTCCAGGAAGAATCAGAATTAGAATTCCTGCATTTTCACCATCAGAAAGTTTCCCACATTAAGTCCAGAATGCTTCTGATTGAGTTCACTTGTGGGCTTTACATCCAAAAATGATTTTCTCATTTTCTTGTAGGGATCCCAATGACGACCTGTTTATTATTACTCTAATGACAGTAAATGGAAAGTTACTTGTAAGTGCCTTAAAACAGAAGCTTTTGCCAAACCTGATATTCACAAAGTATCAATTGCATTTAAAATGAACAAGTGAAATTGAGATTACCTGGAATATATAGAAATTAATTGTGTTCTGCTTTAAATAATATTTAAAGTAAGTTAAAATTTTGTGTTGTTTAAATTTAATTTGTACAAAAAATGCATTTAAGACAATAAAACAATTTAAAATATGTTTATCTTCAAATAAGATAGAAAAGTATATTAAAGAAATTTCTTTTCTTTTAAGCAATCAGTTAACATTTAACGATATTGGAAGACATTTTAAGTATTGAAGAGTGAGGTTTTTAGTGATAGAACTTGAGATTTTTAATGTGGAGGTTCTTCAGGTGAATATTTTGGCTATGAAAGTTAAAAGAACAGTCATCAAATCAGAACCAAAGTTTTTTAATATCATATATATTTCAATAAAGTGGATAGATCATAAGTGACTTAATTCATTGGACTACATTTGTTGAAAGTTACTCTTTTGAAAGTTGTAAGCAAATAGAAGAACCTACAGTAAAGCCCCGATTATCCGCGAGTGCTGTGAAAAAACTTTTTAATTACGAACCTCAAAAAAAAAAAATTAATCCAAGCCAACAACAGAGAAAATACAATAGGCCCTATAGTGCGAAGGTCGAAAATTACTGACAGGTTTATTGTGCATCGTAATCCTATAGGCCTTCTCGGAATTTGTGGATGAGTGGCAGGCTCTTGCTAGAGTAAAGGTTTCTGCTGTACTGCACATATTTTAAAAGTTTTACTTATTATGTTTTTTGTACAATAAAACTTAGTTTTTATGCTGAAATATTTTTTTTTTCGTGTTTTTGATTCTTTTTTCGGGTTATCCGTGATTTTTGCTATCCGCGGTGCCCTTGCCATCCAATTCCGCGGATAATCGGGGCTTTACTGTATATCTGAAAACTAAATGGAGTTTTTGAATCCAGAATTTTGAATAAAATTGAAAACAAATTGCTAGAAAGTTTAGAAGGGCCATACTTCATTTAGTGAATTCTGTAAATATTATGTTATAGTAAAGAATTTGTTGTTAAAAGATGCAAAAATTAAAATTACTTTTTTTTTTCAATGATTCTTAATAAAGTTGCTAGTATCTAGCTAACAATTTTGGCCATGGAGTTAATGTTTATGAGAAGCATATTTTTTCAGTAGTTAACTCAGGAGAAACCATTCCTTAAATTGTAGACTTAATTTTGTTTCCAATAATTTTATCTGAATTTTTTTTTTATATATACTTACTTATATCTATCTATTTTATTTATATTCTTTGTGTTTCTTATTTTCCCTGTTAAGCATTTTTTGGAACCTGTTAAAATTTTCTATCATTTAGTTTGTAATTCTGACCTTTTCATCTTAATTATCTAATTGTGAGAGGTTTTTTTTTTTTTTTAAGATTCCAGTTTGTTTCCACAGTAATCTCTGAAATGCCCAATTTATGTAATTGTGGAAATTTGTAGATTGTTTGTATATTTTATACAAATTCACTTTCTTTATTACCAGAATATAACAACTTGAAAAGATAATATTTGAACATGTAGCTAAATAATTATATTTTGATTAACATTTAAATTTACAGATTTTAACTTTCAATGAATGGTTTTTCTGATACTTCATTTTTGTAAGCAACTTTTTATTGATTCAATAAAGCATTAATCATCTTTTAAAATACCCTATGGTTTTGTTAAGTAGTGCTAAATAGTTGATAATGTATCAGTTATTTTATATATATAATTTTCAGAATGGATTAACAGCCTCACAGCTTAAAGCTATGACAAATTCAAGTACAACAGGGAGATCAGTCTTGAAATTAGTCCATCAAGCAGAACACTTCCATTCTTTATTAACGCAAGTAGGAAAGGAGATTACAGATGGCCAAAGCCAACTTAAATTGGCAAAAACTATTGCTCCTCAATCTACTCAACTGGTAAGACTTTTTTATATATTATTTTGAATATTCTATAGATATATCTATACATTATTGTACAACAACCTGTTCTAAAGAAAATTTCAGTTCTTCATTAGGAATTTTACAGTGGCACTAAGTTCATATGTAACCCGAAATATTTAATGTTTGCCAAGATTCATATAAAATTTTAAGGAAAACCTATTGTTTTTAGCGATCCATTTGGGAGCTATTGTGTTGCGACCAAAACCGATAGCTATTGCATTTGTTCTGTCCAACCCTAATAACTCCCAAACGGAAGGTCGGATCGACAAACGGATTTCACCATCGTGTTCAGTGGCCCAAAGACTGTAGGAATGGGGTATTTTCAGGGACCAACATGCTCCCCCCTCCCTCATGTTTGAGATATTTGGCATTGTGTCATTGTACTCCTCTTAAAAATTCCCAAACGAAAGATCAGATCAATAAATGGACTTCACCATCATGCTCAGAGGCCCAAACAACATAGGAATAGGGTATTTTCAGGCGCTCCCATATTCGAGATATTTGGCTTTGTTTTCATAGGATTTTCTCTATTAGCTTAAATGTTAGAAATGCAATCAAATGATTTCAGTTGTCAGCTATAGCTTGATGTTTAACATCTCGGACTCACTCTGAGGGTTGTCGGTTCAATCCGTATTTCTACTTTTTTTTTCTTATTTTCTAACTTTTTTAAATTTTTTTTCTGATTTTTTCTTAAGTTAATGTACTTCCTTTTTTAGGCTTCTGAAACACGCCTTATATCCCCGGTTTGTCTGTCTGTCTGTGGACACATATTCCACAATGCTTCGCAATGGGTTCTGTTAGCTCAGTTGGTTAGAGCGTCGTACTAATAACGCGAAGGCCGTGGGTTCGATCTCCTCATGGGCTATTCTTATTCTTCAGTTTTTTTCTCCCCATTTTAAATCTTTTCACAGTTTTTCAACTTACGACATTATGAGATATTGGTTATGTAATCCTTTAGAATTGTGATTTTGATAACTACTTTATTTTCTCTAAAATTAATATCACATTGTTTAAAGTAGATACTTAGGAAGCGACTGTTTCAGGATTTCTTGAATGTTGTAGGTGGCCTGCTAGCTCAGTTTGTTAGAGCGTCGTACTAATAACGCGAAGGTCATGGGTTCGATCCCCTCTTAGGCAATTCTTATTCTTCATTTTTTTCTCCCCATTTTAAATCTTTTCACAGTTTCTCAACTTAAGTTTTGTTTAAATCATTATTAGGAATTCAGTATATTAACAAGGTTTGAGTTAAGAATGACGATTCTTCCTTATAAATAGAGGTGGGTAAGATAATATGGGGTTGCAAAGGGACTCGTGCGTGCATTTTCTAGACCACCCTGGCACAGTCTATTCTAAAGTAAAGGTGACTCACAAGTCAGAAGCCGTTGCATAGCACTGTGATTGGTTTACTAATCACTATCCCTACCTTGTTTATTATTATTATTATTATTTTTATGGGTCACCTTTAAATTTATGCCTTAGCACAAAATTATATTCACTTGTTTTTTTTTTGTTTTTTTTTCTTTTTGAGCAATTTGAAAAATAAAAAAATTCTAAACAATCAAAATAAAAAAAAACCCTAATATTATGTTAACAATAAAATAAAACATAGCAGAATTAAAAGTTAGGAAATGGTTAGTTATTTATTGTTGTAATGGTGCAATGTTAGATTTATAAAACTTCCATAATAATAAGAGTTAAATTACATTTGGAGTTGATATTTTTTCAGCAGTCCTGATATTTTTCCTCTCAGTGTTAAATAGGAAGATGATTAAGTGCTTAAGCAGAATGTCATTTTAGTTGAATGTTTGTCAAATGGAAGAAGAAATAAGAATTTTATTTCATGTTAGATTAAGGAATTAGATTAAGGAATACCAAGATACATATATTGCCAACAAATTAGGAATCTTTAAGATAAAACAGATACAGGGAAATCTCTTGTAACTGGCAATACCAAAACAACAGCACTTTCGAAAGTCTAATTAAACCTTCATGAGATAAGAAAAATATGCAATGGGCTTGCATCCTGGCAACACTGTTGTATATACAGCTGAGTTGTGTAGGGCATGTGACTCCTGAACATGTACTTCACACAATACTTCCAGCAGCTGATTGGCTAAGAGAGATCAGATGGGTTGTTTTGTATATTATGCAGCCAGAACTGGTGTCTACAAACTGCATTCATATATGTACACTCGTAGCTCACGTGGTGTCACTATAGATGGCATCACAAAACATTGAACAGATAAATTCTCGAAATATATATTCAGTTATCCCATAAAATCTCATATCTCATATCGGCAAAGTCCCATTGTTGCCCATTAAGAGAGGTATTGTTGCCCTTTCTACTGTATTAAGAAAGGTTTGTAATTTTTTGACCAGTATGTGTATGATGCTCCTGATAAATCAAGATTATACAAAAAACACAAAAAAACACAATGCATTCTGTGAGGAAGTTGTTCTTTTTATCCAGTAAATGGCTTTATAATATTTTATCGAATTGTATCCTATAAAAAGCTCTGTAAATTATTATTCTTTTATCCAGTAAAGTTAGTGTCTATTTGAAAAAAAAAGTGTCTTATCAGTTGAAAAATGTTCATGACACTACTTGTATTTGTTACTTTAAAAAAAAAAACTATATTTAGCAGTATTGTGATAAAGACTGCTGTTTAGACAAATATGCTTGATTTATATTTATTACAAGTTATATTTAAAAAGAATCAGTATAATGTTTCAGTTAAATATGAAAATATCATACTTCCTATCAAATTGTAGACACAAAACTATAATAAAATTTTAAAGTTTTTTTTTTTTGTTCCTAAAAATTTTTATGGCCAGATAATGCAAAAATTTTTTTTTGGTATGGGGTTATAGAAAAAGATATGTAATTAAAGGACTTGTTAGCAGCTTCGTAAAGAAAGATAAAAAGATCTTTAGCAGTAAAATCACTGACTTATTAAAAAAAAAATGTCTTTGTTAGCACTACATGAGATCTGTATTTTTAAAATTAGATTATCTCATGCATACTCATTCCAATGTATGAATCCAGTCTCATGCAGTGTTTGATGAATCTTTCCTGTTATGACTTCAATGATATGAGGAAGTGCAGGATGAGAAAGAAGAATATTGGATTTAATATGATTATTCACAGGATACTCTTTTTACTCTCAAATGCTTTACATACTATTCAAAAGAAAAATTTGGTTGAGGAAATAACAGAAGTAAAAGAAATGACAGACTATTAAGAAACTAAAGATGGTGCAAGAAGGAGACGTTTCACAGTGGAATATCAGAAGAGTATTGAAACTGATGACTAAGAAACTATGGAAAAAAGAAAAAAGTCGAGTGGTGAAGTTAGAGACAATGTTGATTATATTGTGTATTCAACAGTCAAGAATACCCTGGAAAGGATTACCAGCATCAGAAATACATTTGGATAACATAATCATAAAGTGCAC
>JAFIDM010012231.1:121059876-121070673 GCA_023159025.1 Thereuonema tuberculata | reverse complement strand
CACCAGCCAGCTTATTTCCTTTTTTTTTTGGTTGTTAAATAGGAAATAAGCTGGCTGGTGGGGCCCCTCCCAGGCAGGGGCCCGGGGCGGGAGTTCCTGGCAGTGGCCCCCCCCCCCATTATTAAGCACTCCCCATATTGTACCTCTACTATCGGCACCACAAAACTAAGTCATAATCTTATATCCATAAAAACTTATGGAAAAAAATTATGTGGATAGGACTAATGATAAATTTTAAATAAAAATTCGTCTCGTCATGGGGCCCCTCCCAGGCAGGGGCCTGGGGTGGTCCGCCCCTCCTGCCTCCCCATTGCTATGCCACTGCTTACCAGAAAATTTAGTAAATCTTGAAATTGCAGATAAGAAATTCTTTTGACAATTGAGAGAAAGGAAGAAGAGATGTTGATGAAAACAATGTAAGAAATTATTCTACATGGCATTGGTGGAGATAGGATTCATACATGGACATAGAAATAGCATGAAATAGATCAATGTAAAAAGAAATGGAGGTTAGTCTTTTCCAAACAGCATTAAGGACAGCCATAATGATTTCTGTTGCATGATAGATTAGGTTTTATTATAATCAATAACTCTATTGCACATATAATTAAGGAGTAAGTTTTTGGTTAAATTTTAAAATTAATGTAGTTTTGCTTTATAGATTTCAGTGGCAGCTGCTGCTGCCGAATCAGACTACATTCTTCCCGATTCCATCCCTATTGCTGGAGAATTAGGTGCTGAAACCGCAAATATTGCTTCAGGAAACAATCAAGTGCATGTCAAAGTTGAAGAAAATGACACAATAACAACTAATCAAGGAAATAATGACAAACAGATCAAAGATGTGAAAAATAGCACTGTAAATAATGATAGTCATACAGGAAATGAAGTGGGTATCTCTACACAGCAAATTCCAGTCATTGGTAAATGTTTAAATTTTTTCTTTCATTCAGTAGTAAAATATTTGATCAAAATCCATATATATATAATTAATATTTCAAAAGTATTCCTTGCATATTTTTTTCTTTTTATCTGTAATAACTTGTTACAGTTTTTTTTTTTTTTTAATAATACTGTCATTGTGTGTAAGCAGCTTCTTCCTGCTGAGCTATTTCAAAGAACAACATGAGAAATTCACTGAATGGGAAATAACGTATTATTACTTTTCAAGAATAAGCATACACATTTGATAATTCATGTTAGTATCATTGGAGGAATTGAATATTGATGAGGTCCAGCTGTTGAGTGATTATAATTGTAAAAATTGATCTAAGGGCAAAATTTAAAAAGCATATTGACTATTTTAATGCTATCTACTTTAATAGAAGAAAATTAATTTAAAATTAATCCCATCTTAACGGAACTTGTATTACTTATTTATTTAATTATCCATTTATTATACCATTTATAAGCAAGTTATTATTTTTTTTTTCTTTCTTTACTAATCTTGCTAATACTGCAACCTATGAAGCATCTTTTTTTCTATTAATAATTTACTTATCATGTAAAAATAGGTAATGTGAAAGTTTAATGTATTTTTATTTCTTTTACAGGCTGTAAACGAAAAAGAATATCTACAATTTCAGACAGAGCACAAGAACTGCATGAATATGAAAGGAGAAGAACCGAAGCGCAGGAAAGCATGGCAGCATCACTGGCACTTTTAGCCAAATCAATTACAGAAGCATCAAAAAGCTTTATTGACCACATTAATACATTGAAAAACAAGTGATATTTTTAAGTATTAAACATTTCTGTTATAGAAAGTCATCAAAATTCAAGTGATATGTAAATATTTGATGGTATTTGGTGGATCCTAAGTATTTATTTACAGTAGTGAAGCATTGAAATAGATCAGTCTATTCAATACAGATATCTTCGCAGCTGCAATAGCATTCCTATAAAACAGAAAAAAGGTCTAAAGTTCTCTTCTAACCAGAGAGCTCATTATGAAGTATGTGTAGTTTTCAGTGTATCTTTTTACAGTATTTCAGAATAGAATCTGATAAGACACTTGACAAATTTAGCATTAGTTCGTAAATTATGTAAACATCCCTTGCTCATTTAAAAGAATTAAATTTTTACCCAGGATTGCAGAAAAATATAAATACAGCCTACAGTTTACTGAAATGAAGAGTGGTCTTGCTAAATTACTAGTAGTCTGCAGCTACTGCCAATCAAATATTTAATTTTTGAAATTGTCATATATAGCACATAAACTAAAATGTGACAAGTGTAATATTCATTTATGTAATGTCTTATTATACAGTGAAACCCCGTTATAGCACTATCCCGTTCTTTACGCTCCTTTCCTACGGTCCCTGGAATTTTCTATGTAACTCTGTATACTTTTTTACCCTCTTATAACGCTTCAAATCCCCCTTGTAGCGCTTTTTTTATATTGGAAATTTTGCATCGAAAAGAAATGTAACACTGTAAAGATTCTTTTCTTTCCCTGGTAGGAGGGAATCTTTGAACTCTTTGAAGTGCGGGTCTGTGATACAGTAAGTTAGTGCAAAATTTCGAAGCGGAAATCCCTTTCTATAAGTGATAAATTGGAAATTCTTCGTAAGTACGACGAGAATTCTACACTAAATCAGAAGGATTTCGCAGAATCTCTAGGAATTCCCTCATCCAGTCTGAGAACAATAAAAATAAATAAGAATGGAATTACCAATGCAGCAAAGGATGGTTGCAAACGTAAAAAAGTTAAGTGTGGAAAATATGAAGATGCCGAGGAAATTCTAATTGAATGGATTCATCAGTCCCGTGATGCATCAGTGCCATTAAGTGGCCCAATCATTCAAGAAAAGGCGCGTGAAATAGCGGGCAGTGCAGTAAATCTGCTCCGAAAATATATTAGTGTTGCTCCTAGTGGTATATCAATTAATGTTAATAGTTACTTGAACCGCATTGAATAACGTCATAATTCATAACAGTAGCGCACACACACGGCAAACTACAATCAAAGATTTTTTTTAATAGGAAATAAGCTCACATTTGCACTATATCTATTGCAGAATCAAGTATCTTTCCTGTAAAATGGTGTCTAAATGTTTCCCCATCTCATAAATCATTTCCCGTCTATAGCGCTATCCCGCTTATTACGCTTGTAGGTCATGGTCCCTTGACGAGCGTAATAACGGGGTTTTACTGTATTTATTAATTAAATCCTTTAGGAGTTAATAAATTGATTTGATATTATTTTCATTCTTCATTTATAGTTTAAAATGTTTTATTTCTTATTTATTTATTTATTTTAATTTATTAAGTTCATTTTATTTACATAAAACTTATTTTTTTAATTAAAATTATTTAAATATTTTAACAATATTTAATTATACTTAATAATAAAATACATTTTATATATAAACTATAAAAAAAATGTAAACTGAATGATTTTTATAGTATTAATAAATTGGATGGTTAATTGCTTAAGCAAGGTTTAGTTTTGTAAATTAATTGTGCGATTTTAAAAATAATTTGCTTTAGAAATATTTTATATAATAATAATAATAATTTCAGTAAGTTATGTATCATCATTCATAGTTCTATGCCAAGGGCAGGTCCTTCACTGCAAACCCAGCATTCTCCAATCTTTCCTATTTTCTGCCTTCCTCTTCGTCTCCACATAAGATCCATTTACCAGAATGTTGTCGATCATCTGAAATCTTCTTCTGCCTCGAACTTTTTTACCGTTCACCATTCCTTCCAGTGCATCCTTCATTAGGGAGTTTCTTCTCAGCCAGTGACCCAACCAGTTTCCTTTTCTCTTCCTGATCAGTTTCAGCATTATTCTTTCTTCACCCACTCTTTCTAGCACAGCTTCATTTCTTATTTTGTCTGTCCATTTCACATGCTCTATTCTTCTCCATATCCACATTTCAAATGCTTCTAGTCGTTTCTCTTCACTGCGTCGTAATGTCCATGTTTCTGCCCCATACAATGCCACACTCCACACAAAGCACTTCACTAGTCTCTTCCTTAGTTCTTTTTCCAGAGGTCCGCAGAAGATGCTCCTTTTCCTATTAAAAGCCTCCTTTGCTATTGCTATCCTCCTCTTGACTTCTTGGCAGCAGCTTATATCACCATTTATAGTATACCTTAAGTATTTAAAGTTGTTCACTTGTTCCAATGTCTCATTCCGAATACTTATGATTATCTTCTTTGTCTTTCTTCCAATAACCATAGTCTTTTGTCTTGTTTACATTTATCTTCATTCCGTATTGTTCACAGCTGTCATTCAGCTGCAGTAGTATATCCCTTAGTATCACCTCCTCTTCTGCTAACAATGCCATATCATCAGCAAATCTTATGCACTTTATTCTTCTTCCTCCTACTATCACCTCTCCCATGTTCTGAAAACAATTCTTCACTAACTCGTCCAAGTAGATGTTGAACAGCCTAGGTGATAGAGCGCATCCTTGTCGCACCCCTCTCCCTATTCCACTTCCCTCTGACAATTTTTCTCCTATCCTGACTTTGACTCGTTGTTTCATATAAAGATTAGTTATTAGCCTTCTCTCTTTCCAATCCACACCAATTTTCTTCAAGATTTCCATAAGTTTATTCCAATCCACTCTGTCAAAAGCCTTTTCCAGGTCCACAAATACTGCATATACGTGTTTATTTATTTCTAGATATCTTTCGCCGATTGTTCGCAGCAGTCCAATTGCATCTCTCGTACCTTTTCCTTTCCTAAAACCGAATTGCTCTTCTTCCAACTCTCCTTCCACCTTAGAATATAAACGTCTGTTCAGTATTCGCAGAAGAATCTTCGCTGAGTGCGATATAATGCTGATAGTCCTGAACTCATTGCACTTCTTGGCATTATTTTTCTTCGGTATTGGCAGCAATACTGTTTCCATGAAATCATCAGGCCATTCACCTTTCTCATATATTTCATTGCATAATGATAGTATTTGCTTCTTGTCTTCACCCAAGCATTTTACTAACTCAATGTGTATTCCATCAACTCCTGTTGCTTTCCCATTCTTCATTTCCCTAATCGCTAGCTAAACTTCTTCCCTTAGAATACAACATCCTTTTTCGTCTTCTGATACAGCTGTTTCATCTTCTATAGCTAAGTAATCTGGACGATTCCCTGTCTCATATAATTCTTCTACATACCTCTTCCAACTGTTCAAAATTCCTTGTTTGTCGGTTATTTCATTGCCGATTTCGTCTTCTATCAACCACATGGACTTCTTATTCTTATTTGTGAAATCCAAACATTTAACTTCGTAGTACATTAAATCATATCTTCCTTTTCTCTCTAGATCCTCTACTTCTTCACATTTCTGTTTCATCCAGTCTTCCTTCGCCTTATCAGTTACTTTTCTTAGTTCGTTGTTTAGTTTCTTGTAATTTCTTTTACCTTCTTCTGTGTTGATGTT
Source organism: Thereuonema tuberculata (assembly GCA_023159025.1). NCBI lineage: Eukaryota > Metazoa > Arthropoda > Chilopoda > Scutigeromorpha > Scutigeridae > Thereuonema > Thereuonema tuberculata. The sequence continues at coordinate 121,065,277 of JAFIDM010012231.1, read as the reverse complement.
TTTCCATTTTCTCCTTTCCTCCATCTTCTCCAATATTTTCCCTGTGACCCAAGGTTTCTTATTACTCTTACCTTCTCTGTATCCTATTGTTTCTTCTGCTGTTTCCTGTATACAGCTTTTTAGATGAGTCCAGTATTCATTACTATTTTCAGGTGCGGATTCTAAATTAGAGGCTTTCTTTTGAAAATGTTCTTCAAATTTTCTTTTTTCCTCTTCGTTCATAAGTTTTTCTTTATCAAACTTCTTTGTCACTTGCCTTCCTCTTTATCTTTTTCAGATGAATATCTACTTCCCCTACCAGTAGAACATGATCTGAATTAATATCCGCTCCTGGTAGAGTCTTTGCATTTTTTAAGCAATTTTGGTATCTTTCCTGTACGAGTATATAGTCTATCTGATATCTACTGTCATCCCTTGGGCATGTCCACGTGTATCGTCTTCTTTTATGCTGTTGGAAAAACGTATTTCCAACAATCATTTCATTCCGTTTACAGAAATTTACCAAAGATTCTCCTTTGTCATTTCTTTTTCCCAGTCCAAATTTTCCAACTGTTTTTCCATCTTGTCCATCTCCTACTACTGTGTTCCAGTTGCCCATTAGGATTACACATGCACCCTTCTTCTCTTTCTCAACTATTTCTTCTAGCTTCTCGTAGTTTTCTTCCACTTTCTCGTCTTCTAATCCACTATGTGGCATGTAAATTTGCACTAGCACTAAGTCCAATTTTTTCCCTTGTAGTCTCACCATTATCATCCGGTCATCTACATAACGCACTGATATCACTTTATCTTTCACACATGGTCCCAGTAGTACACCAACACCATGACTTCCTTTACATTCACCATTTGAATAAAACATTCTAAATTCATCACTCACCAACTCACCACTATTTCTCCACCTCACTTCTGATATTCCCATCACATCCACTCTGTTTCTTCTCATTTCTTCCTTCAAGTTTTCCAACTTCCCCGCTTGAAGAAGAGTTCTCACATTCCATGATCCAATCCTCAATCTTCTTTTCTTCTGTCGGTTGAGTTGCTTCATAATATGACCTTCCTCAGTATCCCCCTCCCGGACATCCGAATGGGGGGATAGTTTACGTCCGGAATCTTTTAGTTAAAATTCAAAAAGTAAACAATACTAAATTGTAGTCTACAAAAGCACTGATAATTTTGCCCTGAGGAGAATTAGGTCCAAAAGTAGGATTAAGCTGGTTCGGGTGAACCTTTTTCTCGAATTTCCCAAGTTGCCGAACCAGACCTTAATATTATCAATATGTTATTGTTAGTTCTGCGGAGGCAGAAAGAAGGTTTTCTACAATATATATGAAGATAAAAGAAGCCGCCTCACAGTTCAAATTTCACAACTTTGATGACAATTAATATGATGGTCTACCATTGGACTCCTGGGACCCCACTCCTTCGATCATGGCTGAAAATAAACTATACAGCAGATGACAACACTGAAACATGGATGAAATAAACTGTAAGATGATAATCAAGTAGCAATTTGTAATTATTATAAGGAAATTTAAATAAATAAATTCAATAAACTGTTCTTGGTTTTTATTTTTCACTATGAAAGGTGAGAGAAACCGGTTGTTAAAATTTCTGAAACCCACCACTGATTATGAAATGCCGAAGAATAAGAGAAGCAGTTTTTAGCCATACTGGTGAATTCAAAACTGTTTTTCGGATGCAATTTAATTACTTTCAGGACTGGTAGTCATTTATATTGCAATGTCGTGAGGAGTCAAATTCTAATGGTTTCTAATTAAAAAAAAACCACTAAAAAATGTGGACCAACAAAAATCTAAATTAATTTACTCTGTATTGAGAGCATTGGCAATGAAGGAATCTGCAAGTGTAATATAAATAATCATCCAAATCCTGAATTATTTTATTAAGCAGTTATTATCTTATTCAGGTCTTTTAAATTTATAGAATAGGTAAATTCCAAACGGACCTTAACACTGCAATTAAATAATAAAAAAATGTAATGGGTTGTTATATCTTTGACTGTATTTTATCTTCCCTCAAAAACTTGAAAGATCAAAATAAAAGATTTTAGAAATATTAATTCAGTTTTTCCCATGTCAATTCTATGGATGAAGTATTAATAAATGGAAACTTCGTACACAGTTAATAAACTTTGCAGCATAGATTTTGTAGTACTTCAATTTTGTATTAATTTCAGTTGAATTTGGTGAGTTGTCTAGTGTATACAACCTACAATATGTTGCCTATACACAAGAATATATATTTAAGCTTTCCAGTATCTTACCTGTGTCACAAATTTCATTGAGGAACGCTTGACTGACAATATATATATATATTAGCTGTTCCCCGCGATTTCACCCACATTAACTTGTGATTATACATATCTAATTGAATAAACCAAAAACATCCACAAAAATTAGTTCATTGAAGCACAACTGTTGCAGAAGGAGCCAATCACATGACTGAGCCACACGTCATGGAACCTCGCTCACTGACCTGGGCATTCACAGTTCGGCCCTTCTCGGTAATGTTCGGTTCTCGTCGTGCGGCCAACCCGCCCCCGACCCAGCGTGCCGTTGCTGCTGGTTGACGTTTATGTTGACTGCTCCACTCCTATTGGTCATAGCGGGATGTTATATAGCCTCAATAAATGCGCTATCTACATAAAAAGAATTTTTCAAACAGGACTGGTAGTTTCTGAGATTGGTAATTCCTGCATGTTCAAATATGCAAACTCTTCAGCTTTATAATATTAGTATAGATAGAAAAAGTAATTTATTTAATTAATAGTATTTATAATATATTGTTACCTATTCATAACACAATGTGCACAAAATAAAAATAAAAAATTGATAAAGTATTTTACTTAAAGCAAACTTAACCTAATTTCTCTGAGTTCAAAAGCATTTTTCTGAATAAACAAAAATAATGGATGAAAAACAGTAGCTCAAGTTTTCAAGCAAAGTTGCTGCTGCCGTTGTCATGAATCTATGCTGTCTGAGTAAAGTGGTAGCTCAATTTTGTACTAATAAAAATGAATCTGTGAGACATTACATTTTCCTAACAAAAATATGGGTAGAAAGATATTAACTTTATTGGATATGAAAATGAAACAATTTTTTTTTTGTTAATGTAATATCAAATCAGCTTTAAAATTCTTGAAAAGAAAGGATTTTTACTAATAGTCTTTAATTTATTTAAAATAAGAAGAAATTACAATATTTGCTAATAGTACAGATTATAGATAAAATATATCTGTTGGTATATATAAGTTGGTATAATGTATAAGCAGTGGAGCACCCAGGATTAAGATTGGGGGGGGGGGGGGGGCTAAGAATATTGTGAAAACATTATTCAGATATAAACCTATTTTTAAAAATAAATTATTTCAAAGTTCACTTTCCAAAATAATAAGATACAGACACGTCAGTGCTGTAATAGAGGTTTTCTTTTGGATTTGGGAGGGTTTTAAACACCCCCCCACCATCCCAAGAATGCAACACTGTATATAAAAAAGATGCTAAAATAGATAAATTACCAATATCATGTATTTACTACTTATACTGACAATATAATCTTTCAAATTAAAATGAAACTATATTCATATTATTCCATACAGAACAATGGTATTAAAGTGGCTGTGAAACTGACTATATGAAGTAAAATAACAATTTCATATACAACCATAGCCATCCCAAATATATAGCTTCAAAAATATACATGAAGCTTCTTATTTGAGAAGATGGACAGTGTTGAAACTCCTATACAAAGTGTTTATTGCACTAGTTATTCTCTTCTATGTTTAATCATTTAGCGCTGAGCTGATACTAGCAGTAATCCAGAATAACTAATAAAACCAATATGTAACTAATGAAAATGGAAAAGCTTTAAATAATTAAAATGAAATCATACGAAATTCTTTAAGTTAAAATTTAAAGATTTAGGTGAATAATAAGCTTAAAAATTAAATTGAAAAATATATAACATTTATTTTGAGGGGTAATTAAAAGTTTTAAAAATTTTAAATTTCGAAAATCTTTGTGATGTTATCATCCTGCAATAATTTATGTTTGAAATGATCTTCATAAATTTCAGTTTCACTGATTAATTTCATAACCTGGAAGTCTCATTAAACTGTAAAGTAATTTAGTTTCGCATTTATTTAAAGAATCAGAATCCAGAATTTGTTAATATCAGTATTACCAAATTTTCCCTTCATTTCATTTAATTGATGAAAAGGCCACTCTTATCAATTTATATTATGAAGAAAAGAGAATTACTGTTTGAAGCTTTTAAAATAAGAAAACATGTTTTAAGAAGATTGCACACCCGCATACCCCTAGTGATGCCTCTGTTAACATGTAAGCTATTTTCAAAAATTTAATGGATGATTTCTTCAGGAAATCCATTCTTGAAAGGTTTCTGGTGTTAGCAATAAAAGAGTTAAACAGTCTACAGAAGCTTTACTATCTAAAAAATACATAGAACTATAAAATATGTACATTTAATTAACATGGATTTTGGATTGATAGTACATAATTAAATGCTAACAGTGAAAATCATTATTTGTAATGTTCTATATCCTAATGTATCACATTATTTTTTATCTTCTTTAAGCACTGTTCTATTTACAATAAACCGTGGGACAAATTAGAGAAACTGGATCTTTCAAGGATAATGGAAACACAGAGCTTTTCCATTGCAATCCTCAGGATATGTTTCATTTTCATGAATCTGAATTATATTTGATTACTCTCTAATATACCTTCCATTCACAGCAGTATGCTATTCTGCAAATTTTTAGTTCACTGTTCTCTCTATATCCAAATGTGAACTTGATATTCACTGATCCAAACAAATAAAATTATATTTGCTAAAGAACACATTATGTGATTCACATATCATGAGAGTACTCCAAACGCAATGAGAAGGGCAGCAACACAATGGATGGTTAGTATCAAATCCTACGTCTATCATTCTTCAAAAAAGAGATTGTTGTTTGGGTGTGACTTGTATCTCGTGAATTAAACTGAGTGTGAAAACTTGCCATTGGTTTTTAAAACAGACTTCCCACAATGTGATAGTCCTTTGTGCTCCAGTTCTAGACTGATGGGAGCTCATACTGCATTTCACCAATTGCCAAAATTAATGCATAGTTTTGTAGTCATAGCCTGAATCATTTTTTGGTGGAATGGACCATCTCATTTCTTGGTGAAATAATCTTCCCGTCTTTCAAAGTCAACAGTATGCTAATGAATCTGCTGCCTTGACATTCTGTGTGATCTATTCTCCTAAGACTTGCATCTCAAATCAGAAAGACTCTTCAACAGTGAGTGAGTTGTAATGTGTCTTAAATGCATTTTTGCTTAAATTAGCAAACATTACACTCAAGTCCTTTAGT
>JAFIDM010012231.1:121005648-121044876 GCA_023159025.1 Thereuonema tuberculata | reverse complement strand
TTTTTTCCTTACATTCGTTGTCAAACCAACTTACATTTCTATTTCTTTCTCTTGTTTTATTTTCCTTTTCTTTAATTTTAGTTATTCCCTTTTCTAATGTGTCTTTAAAATTCTTATATTTCTCGTTTACATCTTCGTTTTGCCCTAACTTTTCCATATGTTTCATTATTACAGATTTGTATAACTCCTCATTTTCTTTATTAAAATTTACATCAACTTTATTTATTTTATTAATTTCTTTTCTTTTTTCAGTTTGTAATTTTGTATTTCTTATTGTTATCGGCATATGATCTGAGATCTCTGTTTCTAGTATTTCAAAAATAAAACATTTTTCTAACACTTTTTCGTTGACAAATATTAGATCTATTACTGAGCACCCTTGGCCTCCTATGAATGTCTAGTTTCCCTCTATATCATTTTCCTTATTTCCATTTAAAATTTCTAAATTATATTCTCTAGCCCAATTTATCAATATTTCTCCATATGTGTTCAGCATCTTATCTTTTGAGTTTCTTTCATACATTTCTGTTTCATTATCATTATTACAAACACTATTTAGTTCCCCTATTCTACTATTAAAATCCCCAATTAAAATAACCTTATCATTATTTGCTTGTGATTGGAAAATTTTATTTCCTATTCTATTTAGTAGCCTTTCTATATTTTTATTATATATTGCCACTATTTGATATTTTTCTTTTTTGTGTCTTAAACTCATTATAATTCCATCCTCTATACAGGTAAAATTTATATTCTTTATTTCTTTTTTCTTTTTCCAACCTACACTAATCCCGCCTATAGGTCTCCCTTTTGTTTTCTTTCTCTGTAAATTTATGATACCAATTGTAACTATCTTTCTTATCTAACTTGTGCACAAATTTATCGTTAATACACCAAGTTTCTATTAAAATAATAATTTCATATTCTTTTATAATTTCCCAAATTTAGATAAATCACTGTTTAGATAAATCACTGTGCTTAAATGTTTTTAAGATTGCCATGTCATTAAGATTTAAAATTATGAGGTTTAATGTTTTAGTTTTACTCCATTGGCATAGGTTTAAAAAACTAAATTTTTAATTTCTGGAAGCAATAATGTACAATGTGGGTTGTCATCTATGGCCATCAAAAACTAAGTTATCAGTATATTGCGTGGAAGATGAAAAGAAATTACATGAAAAACATTGGCAAGTATCATAAGTAAAGATTACTCTTAATATTTGAAGTGATTTGGCTGAAAAGATTAAGGTATTTCTTTTCGTTTTTGTGCAAATATTAATGTAATGTAAATTCTTGAGTCTGCTTATTGTTAGAGGGTGGTATGGATGATACTACCACCACTGTTTAGATAAATCACTGTGCTTAAATGTTTTTAAGATTGCCACAAAATTATGAGGTTTAATGTTTTAGTTTTACTCCATTGACTATTTGTAAAGCTTACGATAAATTATCTTTCAGACTGGTGCAGATTGTCCTCACCTTGATGGAGAGCCTTCAGAAAAGTAAGCAAAAATTATTTTAATTTTTCGAATCCTTTATATGTACAGTATTTTTAATAAGATTTTTTACATAGTAAGATTTCTATATAGTAATATTACAATTTTTGAGTAGTTTCTAAACCTTATTCCGTAGTGTTCAGGAAGTTGAACCCAAAATCTATAAAGAAATTTAAATTGAAAGTACGAGTCGTATATGATACTAACTTCCTTATAATTTTTTTCAAGTCTCAACCACTTCATTGACTAAATTTTGAGTAGTCTACTCTTATTTTCTTAATACTCTTAATACTCTTCAAAATTTGGAAACAAATTATCAAAATTTCTGAGTGGATTATTTCGTTTCTTAGTTGTGGCCTTTATTGTAACAAGTTTAAATTAAAAAAATAAAAGGCATTTAAACCACTGCTTCCCAAAGCAAATTTTGGATAAACCCAAAATTGAGTAAAAGTGGTTTTTCTTTAAGGAACTACACACATCGGAATAAAGTACAATTTACCGTATAAGTAGTATTTCTAAAAGGAAGTGATCAGTCAATAATTAAGGAAAACTTTCTGACTATAAAGAATCGTCTTACAGATCAAGGTAATATAATATCTGTTTTGTCTTAATTTTGAAACCGAAAATCTGTTTTTGGTTTAACTAAAAAGTGTAAATTTTTCTTGTTTAACGGTAAATCTGATTTAAATAATTTATATATAGTTTTTTGATAAGCAGTTGTGGGTAATAAAGGAAAAAGTTTGAGCTGCAGTGCAATAAACCAAAGTGGAAACGGGGCAAATTGAATAGGATCCTACATTTTTATGAAATATGTTAAAATAGAATTTCTACTGATAGTACAAGTATCAACATTAACGTTAGAACTTTGTCTTTAACAACTAAAGAAAAATGATCAGATAAGCATTTGTCTCATAGTATGATGTTTCGTTTTTGGCACCAGGCTTCAGACAATGAAATTGTCTTTTTTTATGACTAATAATTTCAGCTACTGAAAAGCCTCTTTTTAATGAAATAATTTACAGCATCAGTTTTCAAATACAGCAAAAGTTAATTATTCAGCACTGCGGAAATTCCCAATTTTTCAGTTCTATAATATGTAATGAACTTAATTCTTCAAATATTTTTCAAAGATTCCTAGTATTCATATCTATTAGATCGTATAATGGCGACTCGTCTAATCTGCTGCTGGTGTTAGTGTCATAGCTAGTATTAAAAACAGTTTTATTTATTTGTGGCTCTCGTGAACTTACGTACGGATGCCAGGGGGTGGGGAGGTTGCTTAGTGTGTGATAGTGCGACGGGAGAGATTGGGGGGGGGGTCAGATAACGTTACGTCGTATTCACTTCAGAGGAAGTTGAAAACCGAAAATACCTACTAAAAAATTCATTAGAACACCCGCAATTATCTAACTATTAATCAGTGTTCTGAACTGAATCTTATAAATATTGTACTTACTAAAATACTCTGAGTAACGTTTTCAGGGAATCGAAAATAACCCATAAACTTTACGCTGATTTTGTTATCTTAACATAAGATTTCCAGAGACATAACCTGCATTTTGAAGAAACAAACAAACAAACAAATTTAATCCTAGAATTATGGTAAACGTGAAATTGTATTAATAAGTCGTTTTCAATATTCATTTTATTTTTAGTGAAGCTAGCGAAAATAAAGTTACTATTAGCATAAAGTTAGGACATTTCTAGTTGGCAAAATAGATCTTTCAGGTCTCAGTGCTTGGCTTTCCTGTCGCCCACATTCACCCCATGTAATAATAATAATAATTATTTCTCACTCTGGCAACTGTTGATTAAAGTTAGTTGATTAAAATTTTTAAAAAATTTGTTTGTGAATTTCAAGACAATTTCAGTTGTGAAGTTTCCGATTCTTAAATATTAATTCCTAGAAAACTAATTCAAATATTTTTTTTCGATTATAATAAAATTACTTTAAAATCTTAATTTTTATTAAAATTTTCATTTTTATTAGGACCAATGTAAATGTGAATTATTTTATAATTTCAGAGGTGCAAGGCTTCGAAGAAGATCCGTAAGAATTCAACGGAGATTAGGAATGATATTTTGGCCAAGTACAATACATCTTAATCCAAGGACCCAGCAATTTCAGATCAGTCAAAATAACTAAATTGGCGAATTAATGAAAAAAATTTACAAGAAACAATACAGATCTCTTTTTATTTTTATTAATTTTCAACTTTTTATTGTGCTAATAAATACTCAATTCTAGCTTTAAGATTAGTTATATAAGTTTTGAATTTTCTAAATATAAAAATTTTTGCACTGACTTACAAATGTTCATGTAGGGTTTGAGTTTTGACAATAAATTTTAAGAGTTCATTTTGTCTCCGTGTATCTATATAGCCTAAGCCTAGTTGGGTAACTTCCTTAAATTTATTTGAAAAGAGCAAATAGTTTTAAACCTTGCGATATTTAAAATGTTTACTTGGTGATTGCCATATTAGTCTCAAGTATTTTTCGTTTTTTTTTAATCGCTTGATACGACCATGTAAAGCTATGGATAGTTAACTGCTTTAGATGTTTGACGTATATTAAGTATTGGAGGTGGTGCAAATGTGGAAGCATTGGAGATGGTGCAAATGTGGAAGCATGAGGGTAATGTGGAACATCCAGCATTTGGCTTGTAGAGTGTTGGGCTGTAGTGGAATGAGCGGCAAATAGTTTGTTTATTCCAGTAAAAGCGCTGGCAGTCAGTGGACGTGGTGGTAGTGCGTCAAGTTACGTTGTCGAGGATTTCAAAACTTTTGCGAGGCAAGTTTTATTTTAATACGCAAGTCTATCTGTCTCCTAAGTAACATAATTAATATCATGCAATTAATAAAGGGACGTGCATAGAAGATACTGACCGTGTTAAATCAAACCTACACCAATAGTTTCTTAACATAAATTTGCCAAATTCAAAATGGCTAATGTGTGGTTAATATGGAAACATGCACTTGTGGAAACCCACAATACCCATATCGGATGTAATGTTTCTAATGTGCTAAGCATTTTTATTTCAGATGCCACGGAAGCACATTCGTGAGAAACCAAAAGCAATTTTGAAGTGGGATGCAGAAAACATGATTTATAGCAATTAGGAAAAAGAATGGGATTAAGAAGAGCAGTTAAGAGTTCAAAGTGCCTCAGACGACACTTCGAGATTTGCACGTTGATGTGTCATTTGAAGATTTTCTTTTGTAATAGAAACATATATAAAATAGTTGCTAAGATAGTGTTACTTTATTCAAAATCTTAGTGTTTCCACATTACCCGCACTTTTTATAGTATCCTAAAAATGTTGTACTGTACAATCAAAAAATTAATTTTTACTCTTTTAAAATTAACTTTTTATATTTATTGGTATTACTTTTTTATGAAATTACAAAGTTAGGTAAATTTTCAGTAAAAACAAGCAAAAACAAAAAATATATATTAAAAAAACCAAAGTGGGTTTCCACATTTGCACCACCTCCTATACTTAATTTGAAAAAAGTGTTTCATTTGGAAACATACTTGAATTCTATCTTTCAAGTTTTGACATCCTGTTAGTAATCACTGTCTGATGCACTTTTTAAAGCTTAAACTATCCAATCCAAAAAAAATAAAATAAAACAACCCCATTACCACCCATTAGTGCTGCCAAACATTGAAGCATTTGCTTCCTCCATTTGGTTAATACAATCGCCTTCGAGTACTATTTCTAGAAAGCATCGCACGAGAGCGAGGCAGTGGTAAGCTTAGTGTTTATTGGTTGTGGTGGTTTTTCTTTTATTCCCTCCATCAGAACCTAGGCAGAATAATGGCTTCTCCCTCATGAATTTTTCATCTAGCCCTTAGTTATACAGCAGCGGTTCTCAAACTTGTTTTCAATTGGCCAAAAAAAAAGTCTGGCATGAAAGCAATAAAAGTTGCCTGTGACTGAACCGCACCCTTATTTAGAAGTCTAATGTGACTATTAAAACAACCTTATCTTCAGAAAGAAATTTTGTTCATAACCTCAAATATTTAACAATGGTTAATTAGAAATTTATAAAACAATCGGAGACCAAATTCCTGTTCACCAGTTTGCTGCACTGTTGTCAGTTTAAAGCCAGTTTCAAAAAAGATCGGGAGTAGTCATTGAACCCTGTTATACACAATCTGTCAGCCCGAAACGTAGCTCCACGTTTCTATAAAATATCTTTCTGCAAGCAAGCGATTTTTTAAGATGTGAAATTATTTTTAAAGTTTGTACTGATTTTTATGGAAATTTTGAAACTAAATTAAAACCAATCATGCTATTGGTTATTAAGTTGTCGAGATACTTTACAAATGACTTCCTCCATAGCTCGCGCTTTCTCCTTAAATGCTCTTTTAACGGTTAAATCGTAAATGCCAGTCTTTGAGTGGTCCTGAGATTTGACTGGCAAGAATAAAATTAAAATATATGTAATTTAAACGGATTAATTAAAAGAAAACTAAAAAAACTGGGGAAGAAAAAAAGGGCATAAAGGACAATTGATCCAGCGAACCTTAACATGAAAGATGGATGCTTAGACCATCTCGCCACCACAGAATAGATTTTTACGCCTGACTTCACTCCGATCTTTTTCTGAAACAAGGCTATATGCAATTTCAAGAAACTCGCAGATTAGAACTAAGTAGACGCTCATTTTTCCGACGCGTATTGAGGGACTATTTCGAAGAATGGAGGTGGGAGCAGAGACCTAGCTTATCACATGTTTAAAGTTGAACAATATTGTCTGACACATCGTTATTGACGATCGCGTTTGCGCGGGAATCACGGAAATTACGAGATTTGGCCATTAGCCTCTTCAGCAGGTCTCGAAGGAATGTAGTATTGTGAATGTCTGTCACTAGGAAAATGCTAGAGAAAAAATATTAAAGTTGGAATTTTACCTTCAGCGTAGAAGCGATGGATGCAGCGGCGAATAAGGCATCGGTCAAAATCGTCGACATCAGTACTGGGGCTTGCTCGTGGCCGCTTCTTCCCCGGAGTCGATAAGCCTTTTTTCTCGCCATTTTGTGAGAAGACATGGAGAGAGGCTATTCTCGCGTCAATCACGTGAAATCGCGAAAATTCGTGATCGTCAAGAACGATGTGTCGGATAATAAATAAGGCTATCAAATTGGAAAGAAATCCGTTTAATCAGGGATTTCGTGGTTCAGTTTTGATTTCAGAAGGAGGGTGGAGAAACCAAAACAAGTGGACTAATGTTTCAAATTGATAAAAAATAGCTGATCAAATTTGATGGAAATCGGTCCAGTCGGTTTAACGAGATGAGTACAAACACACAATTACATAAAACAGAAGACAAAAATTTTGAAGTGGAATATCAAGACTTCGTATGCTTTCAGAAATAAACTTTGTCAATCTATTTGAATAAATCTTCAACTGGCTATTGATGGATGTTAATAGCGATTTAAATAAGCGACATTTGATTCCAATGTGGTAACGAAGAAGTACTTCTAAAAGAGAAACAGAAGAGGAAACTTACATGAACTTATGTAAAATCACGACACTGCAAATAATAACCTACGAGCATTGAGACTTAGCTCAGTAAAATTTCTTTTGCAAGGAAGTAATAGAAATTGAAATTCCAAAAATCAGCAAAGGATTCCTGAGAAAAAGTAAAATTAGAAATCAAATTAAATATTTTTCCACTGCTGGAAAGAATCAAAATTTACAGAACAAGTGAATATAATTTTTGGGATTAAGCATAAATGTAATGGCGACTCATATAATAAAAAAATAAGTAATTAAACGTAAACCAGCCGACAGAGAGAAAACAAATTAAAAAAAAAATATACATGGATTCGAACCGCCAACCTTCAGCATGTGAGAGACACCTTACCCATCAAGCTATAGCTGACAACTGTAATGAGATGGTTGCACTTCTACCTTTTCAGCTAATAGAGGAAATCAATGAATACTACAGTCGGACCTCTATTTAACGAACCTCTATTTTGCGAATTTCTCATTTCTTTGGAACCAAGAACAGTTATAGTCCAGTAAATCCGTCAGAAAAAAGGGGTTTGCTTTGCAAAAGGTCAGGTAGTTCTGATTTTCGGATATGTTGAGTGTTGGGCTTATATCATAAAATCATAGCAAATTTCCTAGACTTTAAATTTGTTCCTCATTACGTTTGCGCTATTTCATTGGTTTCGGTGATATTCAACAAAAATTGCCGAAAAATAACAATTTTCATAAATTTTGTAGAAAATCGTGATTTTTTGGGAAGCCTGTAGCTCGGTCACTACTGCAGCTAACAGAGCTGGTTTTGGGTTCAAACTGTGACAAATTTACTATGCTCTACATTTGGAAAGATATTATTTTCTGTAAAGCCAACAATGCAGGAAATATTGTGGAAAAACATAGCGATGGTCAAAAATTTCGTTTTGTTGCTACCACGTGGCGCGCCATCGCTAGCGGAGGTCGAAAACTTGGATTTTATAAGGGAAAGCGAGGAGAGATGACGCGCGTTTCGATATATTTTATATTTTATATTTTCAAAATTTTGGAATTCATTCGAGAATGAATTACGCCAAATCATTCTATAGACATTAATTCCTAAAAAAAAAAAATTATAGTGTACATTGCATCATTTAAATATATAAAAAATTACGTTTTTAAAAAAATAACATATTTTGCCATCTCTTCTCTTACGATAGGTGAGACTACGCGCTATGGGTAGGAGAGACATCGCACCTAATTTTTCCCCAACAAACATGACCGAACACGAAAGCATTGTGAATACAATCCCGCCAAGAATCCAGTTTCAACTAACAACAGCAGAAAATCCTTTAACGCTGCGATAAATTTGCTGTGTGAAAATAATATCACAATTACATGAAACTCACTTTGGCAAGTGTCTGAATTAGATGCAGAAATTCCCTCGCAGAATCCAAAAATATTCACAAAAATGTAGAAGAATTTGACAACGTGTATACTACACACCAGTGTACAATCCGACTGAGGGTAAATATCACCACGCTGTGTTAGACATGTAAACTGAAAACCGCGTCAACTTTCCTACCTGCGTCATCTCTCCTCGCTTTCCCTTATAAGCCCAACACTCACAACATATCCAAAAATCAGAACTACCCGACCTTTTGCATACCAAAATGTATCATTTTACTGGACTAGTTTCCTAATTTATTCGTAAAATAACCTCCAAATAGCATATTGTATTTTCTATTTAACGAACTTTTTCGTGTTTTTTTTTTTTCGGAAGACGAAGACGATATTCCCTTAGAAGAAATGAAAGAAATGTGATATAGCTGAGGGAACAAGAAGAAATTAACAATGATGTTCTAATTGACGATTATCTTTCACTTGAGACCGAATCGGATATTTTGGACAGTGTAAAAAATAAAAAAATACAGCAATGAATTGCGATGAAGATGAATAAAAATGGAATTGATCATGATGCAGAAATCAAAAAACCTTATGATGAAATGCTAAAATCATTTGAAATCCGACAATCCGACGCGGATTACAATTTGAAGAAAATACTCCTGAAGGGGTTTTTGGTGCATTGCAAAGATGCGAGACATACTAACATCGTCTGAAATTCAACTTAAAAATATGAGCTTTCCGAAATTCAACAGATAAAATTTTCACTCCATGTTAATAATTTCCATTCCATGCTCTTAATTTCCTACCCGTCAATGTTACAAGAATCTTGAGTTCTAAATATCACAACTGTAATTCCAAAGCTTTATACTACCAAACTGTTTTCTTCTTGACTGGAAGCACTATACAAACTCATATATGTTTTGGACTGGTTTAATTCAGTAGTTGACATTTTTTGACCTTGCACTCCTTCAATATTTTGTAGAAATTTTATGCCCTATCCATGGAAGCCTGCAGATCTAGGTAAGAGCACTTGACCTATCCTGATATTTTCAAATTCAATATAATTTTTTTTCTCACAAGTAAACTAACACACAAAAAATTGATAAATTTTATTATAATTTTCTTCTGAAATTTACTGAACTTATATTTTATATAATTTCACAGCATAAATCACAATTTTTACAGACTTTTTTTACATTGCCAAAATTCTTTGCCTCTTCCTGGAAAAAATTCTGTGGACACTCATGGCCATACCCTAGCCAACAAAAAACATACCAAACGATGCCAGATATCTGTAATACAAGTGAATATAATTTTTTGCTAAAAGCACAATTTTAAGGGCGACCCATAATAAAAAAAAAAGGAAATACATGAACGTAAGGAAAACTAAAAACAGTTTTAAGAATAAGAAAAAAAAGAAGATATACAGATTTGAACCGACAACCTTTAGTAAAACGAGTCCGAAACTTTAACCATGAAGCTACAGCTAACAGCAGAAATGAGATGGCTGCATTTCTAACATTTAAGCTAATAGCTGAAATCCAATGAAAACATTGTCAAATATCTCGAACATGAGGGGGCGTTAACCTCTGAAAATACGATATTTCTAAGTTGTTTGAGTCTCTGAACACGATGGTGAAACCATTTTGTCAATCCGACCTTCGGTTCGGGAGTTGTTAGGGGTTAACGAACAGGTCAAACGCAGTGTGTGTGTGTGTGTGTGTGTGTGTGTGTGTGTGTTTTTGTTTGTTTTTGTTTGTTTGTTTGTTTTTGTTTGTTTTTGTTTGTTTGTTTGTTTGTGTTTGTTTTTGTTTGTTTGTTTGTTTTTGTTTGTTTTTGTTTGTTTGTTTGTTTGTTTGTTTTTGTTTGTTTGTTTGTGTGTTTGTTTGTTTGTTTGTTTGTTTGTGTGTTTGTGTTTTTTAATGTTCAAAATGTTTATCATACTTTCCAACATACTACAAAATTTAAATTTAGGATGTGGGTAGATTCGATACTGTGGACAATGTAAAAAGTATAAAAATAAACTTTTTTTTATTTTTAGGAGATGAGAAATGATCATAAAGTGTGCGACCGCGATCCCAAGTGTGTGTGGCGCCACCCGCTATACACCTAAATTAAGTGGAAAAGACCACAACACACTGGGAAGTCGTATATTCTCCGATCTCGATATTAATTTGGTAAATATATAAAGCATCTTTTTACGCTAGACATTAAACCAATAAAGTCGATGTTAGGTTTGAAATAATGTAAAAATGACATTTCATAAAGCCTTGATCCGCTTGAACTTATTTTCCTTTGTTTCCTTATCGGGAAGAGATGACGAAAACTTCTTTAAATTTAAAAAAATAAAAAAAAGCTGTTAGATAATAAACACTTGAAACATATAAAACTGTAGATGATTTGAGTTATGGAAATAACGTATAAGAATTAAAGCAGCTAATAAGAATGAACGACCACAAGAAACTAAGACAGTTACCGTTAAAAAATCTACCATCAATATTCATGAGCTAGTGAATAAAATGTTAATGCATTGTTACAAAATATAGTAAAATATAGTATAGTAAATATAGTAAAATATAGCGTGGACAATTTATTAAATATTTGGCGAGCAGTCAAGGGCTAGACCTCATGTTACCTCCCAGAAAATGATCCTCTAATCTCTTGAGATAACGGCTAGATTCTCTCAAATTTTCATTTCTCTAGAATTTTGGTTTATAAAAATATGAAAATCTCGAGATTCGACAAAAAATTCGTAGTCTTCAAGTAGTAATTCATTACGAGTTATTATAATTACGATGCATTGCTATTTACCTTGTAGGCAATAAATGAGATTTATCAAATGGAAATGATTTTCAGACAGTCTTGATCTTTAATTTCCGTATTCTATTTTTAAAAGAAATAGAATAATTGAAAAATTGACTGTTGAGGATAATGAACTGAAAACCAAATCTCTGAAATAATTTCATAAACCCTATAGAAGGTAGAGGAGTAGGCCTACTATCTTCCACGAAATTTCCGGAAATTTTGTCTAATTATCAAGTAAATCGATAGACTGTGTAAACGGATTTTTTTCGAAATATAAAAAAACTAAAGTATAAATGTATATATGTGTATATATACATATATAATATATAAAATGTATATGTTTGTTATGTGTTCGTAATATTTGAGAAAGTAACTGGCTTTGTTGTGGGCTGCTCTGTAGAAGTCCAGGTCATACAGAGAAGCAGCATCTTTATAAACACTGGGATTATAAGCCTAATTGAAATTACGATGAAAAGCATTTTACAATAAAATGCTTTAAAAATATTAAAAAAAAATAAATTACAATTTCAGTATTTTACACTACTAAATGCTACATTTTTCAAGATAATCTAAGCCCTGTTTTCAGTCTTATTTATTTATTTTAGTGTAAAATGATTCTGACTACAATTTCAATTATATTGATATAGGTCTACGTAAGTTCTGGAGTGTTTGTGTGTGTGTGGGTGGGTATTTTTTTTTAACTAGAAAATAAAACTGATCAAATCAGCCAATCTATTTGTGTCTGATTTTTGATACTTGATGTACACATTTAATGACAAGAAGCAATCTAACTTTTTTATTTATTTAGTTAGTTATTTCATTTTTGGGTCACTGTCGAGAAATTAGCACAAAAAGGTGAGAAAAATTCCAAATAAAAGTATCAGAACCAACACTGGATTTCTCTCTTAAAAAATGAATATCGATCTGCTTATTAATCATCTCAGGGGCCGTCCATATATTACGTCATTTAAAATTAGGGGGGAAGGGTCTGGTCGTTGGATGACGGTAACATGACGCATGGGGAGGGTGGGGGGTCTTGCCAAAAATGACTTCCACTTGCTTATCTGAGATGACCCTAAAATAAGTTTTAATACTTAGTTCAATTAGCCCCCAAATCGCCGAGTGAGGAGGTAGCATTCGACTGTTTGAAATTCGACACTAGCGGCGACGTTGGGGCTCGCAAACACAGAAAGTTTCTTCGAATTGCTTCATCTGACGAAGATGAGAGCAGTGCTCCGAAGAAGTCTCGCACCTATAAGCCGCACGCAGAAGACGCATGCAAGATTCGTATAGCTTCATTGCAAGTAATCATTACCAAACCAAATCGGTCAAAGAATCGAGAGATGATCACTGAGAGTGGAAACATGGAGCTTCGGGAGGCAGAAAAGTCGTTGAGAAAGGAAACTAAGACTCTGGAGAAACTAGTTGCCAACAAAAGCTGCAAAAAAATAAATATCGACTGAAAAAAAGAGAAGCCATTCAAGTTTTAGTTGCTACAAACCCAGAAGCACGATCGATTGTGCCGTTTCACGCGGGTCCTAGTCGCTCACGGCTAGAGAATGAAGACGAAATAATTAAAATTATCACAGCAATTGCCATGTTTGGAAGTTCAGCAGATGAGAAACGTCGAAGCGAGATTATACGTACCTGCCGCATCTTAGATGATCTTCACCACAAACTTACACATATGGGGTTTGAGATTTCTCGCTCGGCAACTTAAATTAGACTGATTCCCCGTCTCTGGATCCGTCTCTGGAGGGTAAAAGGCATGTAAAAACGGCTCCTGTGCGCTTAATTCGGGCTCAAGAAGATTTCGTAAGGCTCATCCAGATACTGCTTTCTGCGTTGCGTCTGTAAGGAAACTGGAATACCTTGCATCCCTTCTTGGTGAGGATTCTGGCTTCATGTCTCAAGACGACAAGGCAAGGATGCCAATAGGCTTAAACTGCAGCTAACAAAAACGCCCCTTTTCTAATGCATGTGGAATATTTGGTGCGTCTATCTGACCACAGCTTTGTTGTAGGACCCGGACACAAATTAATCCCCAGCGTCTATGCAGGATGCCAGATTAATCCAACAAAGCCTGTCGGAGTGTCCTACACCGGCCCAACATATGTTGAAATCAGGAGTGGGAAGCATTCGTCCTCAACTGTAGCCACACACGTCCAGGACTTTGAAAGATTGTTGAATTTTGACAATTTCAAGAGAATCTTAAAAACTTCGTCTGGTGAAGTGAAGCCTGTTTTGATTTTTACAGTTGATAGAGGACCAGACGAAAATCCACGGCATCAGAAAGTCATCGACCACGCTGTGCGTCATTTCCTGGACTATTTAGATTACTTTGCAGTAGCATGAAATGCTCCTGGACGTAGTGCGTTTAATCGTGTGGAAAGGAGAATGGCTCCACTGAGTCATCAGCTTGCTGGCTTGTTACTTCCACACGATAAATTTGGAAGTCGTCTCGATATGCAACGATGCACTACAAATGACAACCTGGAGGAAAAAAAATTCAATTTGCTGGGGAGGCGCTTGCTGAAGTCTGGAGTGAGGTGGTCACAGATGGTGCGATGGTGGACGTGAAGTATTATGTAAGGCCGGATGAAATCGTTCCTGATATTCGTAGCCATCCAGGGCCGGAATGGTATGTGAAGCATATAAAGGAGTCCCAGTATATGCTACAGATTTCCAAATGCTCTGATCTGCTCTGCTGCTCAAAGCCACGCAGCAAATTACGAAAGATCCTCCCTGATGGATTTCTGCCACCACCCCTTCTTCTTACATCAAGCCTGGAAGCCTCCTTTGAAAGAAAACGCCAGCTTCTAACCTCTTTACCTTCAGTTGGCACTGAAAGTGGAAGTACCTCTTGAAAGTGGATTTCAAGAAATTACCATATGACTTCTACTGTCCGACATTGCAAGGCGAGCTAATGCAGAGATGCTGCTCCCGATGTGGCGATTATTTTGCTTCACAAACCTCAATGAAGGAGCAAAAGAAGTCTGTACACGATCAGCAGGATCAGGTAAGAATAACAACAATCATTTTAGATTTTCATTTAAAAATTCATATTTATTTTTAACAATTATGTGATTTCACGTGATAATAATCATAGTTTTATATCGGAAAGGTGTCCTAAAAACCTTGAATCCGTTTCATGACAAGATTCAGCTCACAGCTGAGTGCCAACTCATATTTTTTTCCTCTTACAGACTTCAGTTCAACACACGGACAGTAGCAGTTCTACTTCGGTGCTTCTGCATCGCAGTGCTCGAATCCTGGGACGGCGAGGAAATGACAGCGTCACGGGGCAAGCACCTGACATCGAGTGGGCTGAGGAGCACGTGGATGAGCCAAGCGAATCCCATGCCTGTGATTCAGAATTTGGAGGAATGGGTGAAGTCCCCATGAGAAATTATATTATATAAAAACGTTATTCTGTCTGTCATTCTGTGATAAGAATAAGTTTTTCCAATTTTATCACCAAACTATAAGAGATAGATTGGTCTTGCAAATGGATAAAATGTAGATCTTTTTAAGACAAACAAAATGCTACAAAAGTTTTTGGTTTCCAAGATGGCGCCTTTTAAAGGGTCAAATTTTGACTTTTCTCAATTTAAACGAAAAGTATAAAAGTTGGAAGAGAACATCTGGGGGCACGGTAGTGCCCTCGCCAAGACGAGCCGAAGGCAGGAAGTAGGGCACTACGTACCTTTTCTCGAAGCGTTTCGTCGTATTTTCGAACCCTCATAGCTTCGGCCTGGATAATACTAGAGAGCTCAAATTTTCAGGATAAGATGCAGTTAGCAGACTAATGAAATACGCTAAGTTTCACTTATCTGGCTTTTATATTTTGGATTTTATTAATATCTAAAATACGTCGATTTCGTCACTGATTGACTGACTGACTGAATCATGATCATCAAAACTTCTACAGTACTTCCTGAAGTCCTAGAAAGCTGAAATTTGGTATGCAGGCTAGGATTAGCACACAAACAACAACAAAAATAAGAAATCTGTAACTTTCATCCTCCAATCCCTCATAAAGGGGGGTCTGGTTATGTATATAGTTTTGTCTGGTACCTACGACAAATATCCGCTCAGCAACTAAATGACGCGATGTTGCAGGCTATTCAACATCCGGAAATAAAACATGAAGTGACAGACAGTGTTGACTGCCCTTAATACCTAGCAAAACGAGCTCGCGAGTGCATCAAGCAGGATGCTTCTATGGTAGCAGGGCCAGAAAAAACAATAGTTACTAAAAAAGGAGTTTAGTGATGCTTAAACGTAATATAGACGTCACTTTAGGTCTTGTTAATGGTGCTATAGAAAATGTTGATAATGTAGAATGGGATCCGAACGATAAAAATAAGGCAAGAAGAGTTGTAATTACTTTTAATAACGGTCTTAAACATGAACTAGCACCTGTAAAATCAAAATTTGAAATAATTAATAGAGCATTCGTCCACCGTGAGCAGTTTTCCATCTGTATCGCGTATGCCATCACTATCCATAAAAACAAGTAAGTAAGTAAGTAATTAAGTAAGTAATTAAGTAAGTAAATAAGTAATTAATTAATTAAGTAAGTAAGTAAGTATTTAAGTAATTAAGTAAGTAATTAATTAAGTAAGTAAGTCATAATATGCCAGATATAACAGTATTAACAAATAGAACTATTTTCATAATTGATATTGCAATCCCTGGAGATGCAAGAATTTTAGATAAAGAACAGGAAAAAATTATAAAATACAGGGATTTGGCAATTGAAACAACACGGCTTTGGATGAAACACGACAGTGATCCCCATCATCAAAGGAACACTTGGAACAATCTCAAAAAATTTTACCAAGTATTTGAACCAATTGCAGTTGTCTGAAATAGCAACATCAGAACTACAGAAAATAGCGCTGCTTGGAATATCATATATATTGCGCAGATACCTGATGGATACTTAGGTTTCTGGCTGAAAATTGTATCAACTGAAGGCTCCAGTCAGCGAATTTTTGACTGTGTTTCAAAATGTGTATAATAATAATAATAATAATAATAATAATAATAATAATAATAATAATAATAATAATAATAATAATAATAATAATAATAATAATATGAAATGGCAATCAAGAAAACTAGTAACTGGAAATCCCCTGGGCCAGACCAACTGCAAAATTTCTGGATTAAGCATCTTACAGTAACACATGATGCTCTTGCCAAACACTTCAATGGACTAATCGAATCTCCAAGCGATATCCCAAAATTCCTTACACATGGTGTAACATATCTAATTCCAAAAGGAAAGAAAAGTTCTGATCCCTCTCTATATCGCCCAATAACCTGCCTTCCCACACTGTATAAACTCTTAACATCTGTCATAGCTATTAAAATCTATGGACATTTGTTAGATAATAACATAATGACTGAAGAACAGAAAGGCTGTTACCGCAACTCAAAAGGATGCAAGGACCAAATTGTAATTGACGAGATCTGCATGAGACAAGCTACAAAGACAAAGAGAAACCTAAGTGTGGCCTATATCGATTATAGAAAGGCTTTTGACTCAGTCCCACATAGTTATCTGATCGACATTCTAAGAACCTACAAACTACACCCTAAATTCATCACGGTCCTCGAACATGCCATGGGAATGTGGTCCACCACACTCCAAGTTAACAGTGATACTTCCACACTACACTCAAGGACCATCAACATACGAAGGGGGATTTTCCAGGGTGACGCACTCAGTGCACTGTGGTTCTGCATCTGCCTTAACCCACTGAGTCATCTACTAAATAATACCAAGTATGGATTTAACATCAAAGCCTCCAAAACAGAAAGTCACATACTCAGCCATCTACTATATATAGATGACTTGAAAATCTATGCCAACTCAGAAGAACAACTTAACAAGCTCTTGGATCTCACCCGAAAGTTTTCCACTTCTGTATGTTTGGAATTTGGATTAGAAAAGTGTAAAAAGATGCATCTGAAGAGAGGGAAATTAATGCAGACAGACGACAGTGAGTCTCAAGATGACGACCTTAATATCGAATGCCTCACGGAAGGTCAGATGTACAAGTACCTTGGCTTTCATCAACTTCGAGGTATCAACCATACTGCAATAAAGGAAGCAACAAAGAGAAGGTTTAGCGAACTCCTAAATGCTGTATTCAAGACTCTTCTGAACACGCGCAACAAAATAAAAGCGCTCAACACCTTTGCTATCCCAGTGGTAACATACACTTTTGGAATTGTCAACTGGTCCAAAACTGAGCTTGAAGAACTGGACCGCATGGTACGCGTACAAATGACTAAACATCGAATGTTACATCCAAACTCAGCAGTACAACGTGTGAATCTCCCAACTTACAAGGGAGGGCTTGGTGTCACTTCACTTAAACATCTTCGCCATCAACAAATAACAAGCCTGCTAGAATACTTTCATATGAAATCTCAGGAACATCACTTGTTTGCTGTGGTTTGTAAAGCCGATGCGGGTTCCGCTCTACACCTCAGAAGTCAAGAGGCCATTGACACACAGTATTACACGACAGCGAATTTTCAAATTGAGGAATGGAAAGGAGAAGTTCTACATGGAACCCATCCTGCCCATCTTAACTGCGAAAAAAATGATAAGAAAGCCTCTAATATCTGGCTGCAGTATGGCGAGTTGTTTCCGGAGACTTGTGGCTTCATGATTGCCATTCAGGATAGGATCATCGCAACAAGAAATTACCGCAAATGCATCCTTAAAGAACAAAATGTAACTGATCGATGCAGACAATGCGGAGAATCAAAAGAGACAATAGAACATGTTCTTGGAGCATGTAGCACTCTGGCTGGGACCGACTACACAGTAAGGCACAACAATGTGGCAAAGATACTGTATCTTGAGCTTGCCTATGGCAGAGGTCTCATTCAGGGTAGAACACCTTACTACAAGTACCAACCAGAGGCTATCCTTGATGGCATCCAACACAAGATCTACTGGGATATGGAAATTCGCACTGATAAGAAGATTGAAGCAAATCGACCTGATATCATCCTCGTAGATAAGGAGAGAAAAGAGGCCACACTGTTTGATATAGCTGTGCCACTGAACCACAACCTTCATAAAGTATATGCCAGCAAGATTAATAAATACACAGAGTTGGCCATTGAAATAAAGCAGATGTGGAAACTCAGAGCAGTTCACATTAGACCAATAGTTATATCGGCGACTGGAATTTTCCCAGTAAACACAATCAGACAACTGGAATTTCTAGAAGCAAGACATGTAGCAAAGGAAATGCAGAAATCTGTAATCCTAGACTCGTGTCACATTGTCCGAAGATTCCTTAGTTTGGAATAACTTGGGTGCACTTGACAACTGTCCGTGCATTCATTGATATCCATTAGAATTAAATGAGAAAAGAGAAAAGAAGTTATATAATAATAATAATAATAATAATAATCGCTGCCACGATGAAGAGTTGGAACACAACATTACACCTACGCACCTCTAACACCTCCATCACTACAGATCCCATTCCCATAAGGAGAGGTATTTTCCAGGGAGACTCCTTGAGTCCTCTTTGGTTCTGCCTCGCCTTGAATCCACTGAGCCATATACTAGATAACACAAAACACGGTTATAGGCTTACCACAGGCACTGTGACACCATATAAAATCACACACTTACTCTACATGGATGACATTAAACTCTATGCCACAAACAATGCACAACTTACTAATTTACTACAAGCTACCACACAGTTCACCAAAGACATTGGGATGGAATTGGGAATTGACAAATGCCGCAAGTTACACATAATACGTGGGAAGACTTCGAATTTGGAGGGTTTTGAATTGGACCATGGTTCGGCCATCCAATCCATGGAAGAGGGAGAGACCTACAAGTACCTGGCCTTCCAGCAAGCCGCGTCATTGACAACGCAAACATCAAAAATGCACTGAAGAACACATACCTTGCTCGAGTTCACAAAATCCTCAAAACACACCTCAATGCCAGAAATAAAATTAAAGCTATCAACACTTTTGCCGTTCCCACACTAACATATTCGTTCGGCATAATTCCATGGACAAACACCGAACTCGAAGCACTACAACGCGCAACACGCACTACATTCACGAAACACAACATGCACCACCCCAAGTCCGCTACGGAAAGGATGACTCTTCCCCGCAAGGAGGGAGGCCGAGGACTCATCAATCTCTTCACCCTACACGAAAAACAAGTACATACACTTAGGGAACATTTCCACCAAAGAGCAGAAGACTCCTCACTCCACTCAGCCATTGTCAAGGCTGACACACACCTCACACCCCTGAACCTCGAAAACTCTTCTCCAACACTCACCACCCCTGACACCCACACTCAGCAGCTGCGTGAATCATGGGCTCGTAAGGAACTCCACGGCAGACATCATCACGAACTCAGCCAGCCTCATGTCGACATGGAAGCGTCGAACAGATGGCTGACGAGTGGTGAGCTGTTTGGGGAGACCGAAGGGTTCATGATCGCAATACAGGATCAAGTCATCTCCACACGCAACTACAAGAAACACATTCTACATGATGCAAACACACATGACGACAAATGCAGGAAATGCCACACTACGCATGAGACGATCGACCACGTGATATCAGGCTGTCCCCTTCTCTCTCAAACAGACTACCTCCACCGACACAATCAGGTAGCATCGATCGTTCATCAACAACTAGCACACAAACATTCACTTATTAAGAGCACGGTCCCGTACTACAAGTACATACCACAAAGCGTATTAGAGTCACCCTCATATAAACTATACTGGGACCGCCCCATTCACACAGATAAAACCATACATCACAACAGACCTGACATCACACTTGTTGATAAGGTCAACAAACAGACCTATCTCATTGATATTGCAGTGCCTATCAGCAAGAACATGCAGAAAACTCACGCAGACAAGATCAGTAAATACACCGATCTAGCACACGAGCTCCAGAAGCAGTGGAGGCAGGATCGAGTACGTGTTGTACCCATCGTTCTGTCTGCCACTGGTCTGGTGCCTCCCACATTGCACCACAGTCTCAGCACACTAGGACTTCACAAAAACACTTATGCACAGCTGCAGAAGGCTGTGGTACTCAACACTACACGCATAGTTAGGAAATTTATGGACACAACCACACATCCCTAAACATTCTTGCACACGTCTTTACACTTGGCAGTATGTGCTTTGGTCCTTGACCCGCCATATTGTTTTTGCTGGGGAAACCCAAGGTTTGAAACATACAATAATAATAATAATAATAATAATAATAATAATAATAATAATAATAATAATATTTATTTTACTTGATGTGGGTGTTAACCCTTTACAAGTTGGATTCTTCCACCTTTTTTTTTCTTTTTTTACATTTTTACATTTTCAGTTTTGTTTTAACTTATACCTACTCACACTGCTATTAACAATAATAATATCCTTATTACATTACAATCCTAAGTAACAATAACATTATTAATATATAAATTTATTTACACCTCTTTTTTATTCTTTCTTATCTATTTTCTCTAAAAATACCTTAATATATTTACATAATTCTTTATTAATTCTGTTTTGATTTAACTGTGAAATCCACCATCCACCTCTATTGGTAATTTTTTCTGTATCTAACCCCTTTCTTTCTTCTTTCATTTTTTCACATTCAAATATTATATGGTTCCAGTCCTCTAAGTTATTGCATCCTAATCTACAATTCCTTTCTTCTTTAGTTAACCAATATTTACTTGACTTCCAAATACTACCACATCTAATTTTAATGTATATTTCTCTCCAGTACTGGTGGATCGTGTTTTTACATAAGTAGCTGGCCCCTTCTATTTGAACATCTAATTTACAATAGTAATTATTAAATTTCGATTTCTGTATTTTGTTATAATTATATTGCATCTTTATTTCTATCAATTTTTTATTAATTATTGTTTTACATTCCATCCAATATTTACAATCCATTATCTTTTCCCACTCTATCCCCAATCCTACTTCATTAAATATTTTTTCAATCTCTTTTATATATTTACATTTATTCCCCTTCTTTGCATTTTCTACCATGTTCTCTAATATTAACTTTAGTAATCGAACTTCATTTAATTCTACAATTTTAGTTACATATTCCTATACTCCTTTTAATACAATCAATTCTTATTGGATACAATCCTAATTCATTTTCCATAATATAATTTGGAGTAGCTCTTTCCATATTAAAATATAACTTAATAAATAAATATTGTATATTTTGTAATTCCTTTTTAATTTTCCATCCTTCTATTTCCATACCATAACAAATAACACTTTTAACCATACTGTTAAACATGTATTTTATTTTTTTCCAATCATTTATTTTCGCTCTTTTGATTAATTTTATTAATTCCCATGTTGCTGCTATTCCCTTTTCTTTTCTATGTTTTATATTTACATTATTGCTATTTTGTGAGGTGAACCATTTTCCTCCTAAATATTGATATTTATTTGTTACTTCAATCTCTTCATTATTCCACCCCCATTTTTCTTATTTAGCTTTCTTTCCCCCATTTCTGAAAATAATAATTTTCGTTTTCTCCAGGTTAATGTTTAGACAGTATTCCTTTACAAATTCTTGTAAAATTTTTATCATTCGACTAAGTTCTATTTGTGTTTCCGCTAATATTACCAAATCATCTGCCTACATTAGATTAAATACTCTTTCATTTTTTAACTTGATGCCTCCCCATCCTTCCTCTCTTAACTTTAATTCTAAATTATTTATCAGCACTGAAAATAGAATGGGACTCATACTACATCCTTGTCTTACTCTTTTGTAATGAATATTTCCCTCCCTCCTATGTTATTTCCCACATTTATTCTAGTATCTTCATAAATATTTTTTATCATATTTAACATTTTTCCTTTTATCCCTATTTTGATTAATACTTTCATTAATATATTTCTATTTACACTATCAAATGCGGTTTTAAAGTCAATAAACATTGCAAAGAGTTTTTTCCTTTTAAGAATTAATTTTAAGTCGCATTTAAAATAAATGTTATCCTGCGTTGAGTAATTTTTCCTAAAATCTGCCTGATTTTCTACTATTATATTATTATATTCCAACCATTTCTCTAATCTATTTTTTAAAATTTCTGTAAATATTTTAAAGGATGTATTTAGAAGCGTGATGCCCCTATAGTTTTTTGGTTCACTTTTACTTCCTTTTTTGTACAAAGGTATTATTTTTCCATTTCTGCAGTTCTCTGGAATTTTTTCTATTTCCCAAATCTTATTATACCAGTTTAACATCGATTCTATTAATTTATTAGGTGCATTATTTATCCATTCATTTCTAATTCCATCTGGGCCTGGTGATTTATCTTTTTTAAAATTTTTTTTACTACTAAATTTAATTCTCTTTTCTCTATTTGCTCATCTAGGGGATTATTCTCTATTTCTATGCTAACCATTTCTACCCTCTCATAGATTTCTTCCTCTTCTCCTACCCATTTTATTTTTTTTTTGTCCAGGAACCCTCTAGTAATTTAAGAAAATGTTCTTCTGTTTCCCCTTTTTCTATATAATCTAAATAATTTGTAAATAATGTCCTATTTCTGAACTTTTTAATTAACTCCCAAAATTCATTTCCTGTTTTTATTCCAATAAATTTATTTGTTAGTTCTTCATTGTATCTTAATTTTTTTTCTTTACAGGTATTTCTACATATTCTTTTATCTTCTATATATTCTAATCTTAATCTATCTTCATTATATTTTCTAAAGTTCCTAAGACTACTTTTTACTTTCTTTTTTTTTTCCTTACATTCGTTGTCAAACCAACTTACATTTCTATTTCTTTCTCTTGTTTTATTTTCCTTTTCTTTAATTTTAGTTATTCCCTTTTCTAATGTGTCTTTAAAATTCTTATATTTCTCGTTTACATCTTCGTTTTGCCCTAACTTTTCCATATGTTTCATTATTACAGATTTGTATAACTCCTCATTTTCTTTATTAAAATTTACATCAACTTTATTTATTTTATTAATTTCTTTTCTTTTTTCAGTTTGTAATTTTGTATTTCTTATTGTTATCGGCATATGATCTGAGATCTCTGTTTCTAGTATTTCAAAAATAAAACATTTTTCTAACACTTTTTCGTTGACAAATATTAGATCTATTACTGAGCACCCTTGGCCTCCTATGAATGTCTAGTTTCCCTCTATATCATTTTCCTTATTTCCATTTAAAATTTCTAAATTATATTCTCTAGCCCAATTTATCAATATTTCTCCATATGTGTTCAGCATCTTATCTTTTGAGTTTCTTTCATACATTTCTGTTTCATTATCATTATTACAAACACTATTTAGTTCCCCTATTCTACTAGTAAAATCCCCAATTAAAATAACCTTATCATTATTTGCTTGTGATTGGAAAATTTTATTTCCTATTCTATTTAGTAGCCTTTCTATATTTTTATTATATATTGCCACTATTTGATACTTTTCTTTTTTGTGTCTTAAACTCATTATAATTCCATCCTCTATACAGGTAAAATTTATATTCTTTATTTCTTTTTTCTTTTTCCAACCTACACTAATCCCGCCTATAGGTCTCCCTTTTGTTTTCTTTCTCTGTAAATTTATGATACCAATTGTAACTATCTTTCTTATCTAACTTGTGCACAAATTTATCGTTAATACACCAAGTTTCTATTAAAATAATAATTTCATATTCTTTTATAACTTCCCAAATTTAGATAAATCACTGTTTAGATAAATCACTGTGCTTAAATGTTTTTAAGATTGCCACAAAATTATGAGGTTTAATGTTTTAGTTTTACTCCATTGACTATTTGTAAAGCTTACGATAAATTATCTTTCAGACTGGTGCAGATTGTCCTCATCTTGATGGAGAGCCTTCAGAAAAGTAAGCAAATATTATTTTAATTTTTCGAATCCTTTATATGTACAGTATTTTTAATAAGATTTTTTACATAGTAAGATTTCTATATAGTAATATTACAAGTTTTGAGTAGTTTCTAAACCTTATTCCGTAGTGTTCATCTATCTATAAAGATAGAACCCAAAATCTATAAAGAAATTTAAATTGAAAGTACGAGTCGTATATGATACTAACTTCCTTATAATTTTTTTCAAGTCTCAACCACTTCATTGACTAAATTTTGAGTACTCTTATTTTCTTAATACTCTTAATACTCTTCAAAATTTGGAAACAAATTATCAAAATTTCTGAGTGGATTATTTCGTTTCTTAGTTGTGGCCTTTATTGTAACAAGTTTAAATTAAAAAAATAAAAGGCATTTAAACCACTGCTTCCCAAACCCAAAATTGAGTAAAAGTGGTTTTTCTTTAAGGAACTACACACATCGGAATAAAGTACAATTTACCGTATAAGTAGTATTTCTAAAAGGAAGTGATCAGTCAATAATTAAGGAAAACTTTCTGACTATAAAGAATCGTCTTACAGATCAAGGTAATATAATATCTGTTTTGTCTTAATTTTGAAACCGAAAATCTGTTTTTGGTTTCACTAAAAAGTGTAAATTTTTCTTGTTTAACGGTAAATCTGATTTAAATAATTTATATATAGTTTTTTGATAAGCAGTTGTGGGTAATAAAGGAAAAAGTTTGAGCTGCAGTGCAATAAACCAAAGTGGAAACGGGGCAAATTGAATAGGATCCTACATTTTTATGAAATATGTTAAAATAGAATTTCTACTGATAGTACAAGTATCAACATTAACGTTAGAACTTTGTCTTTAACAACTAAAGAAAAATGATCAGATAAGCATTTGTCTCATAGTATGATGTTTCGTTTTTGGCACCAGGCTTCAGACAATGAAATTGTCTTTTTTTATGACTAATAATTTCAGCTACTGAAAAGCCTCTTTTTAATGAAATAATTTACAGCATCAGTTTTCAAATACAGCAAAAGTTAATTATTCAGCACTGCGGAAATTCCCAATTTTTCAGTTCTATAATATGTAATGAACTTAATTCTTCAAATATTTTTCAAAGATTCCTAGTATTCATATCTATTAGATCGTATAATGGCGACTCGTCTAATCTGCTGCTGGTGTTAGTGTCATAGCTAGTATTAAAAACAGTTTTATTTATTTGTGGCTCTCGTGAACTTACGTACGGATGCCAGGGGGTGGGGAGGTTGCTTAGTGTGTGATAGTGCGACGGGAGAGATTGGGGGGGGGGTCAGATAACGTTACGTCGTATTCACTTCAGAGGAAGTTGAAAACCGAAAATACCTACTAAAAAATTCATTAAAACACCCGCAATTATCTAACTATTAATCAGTGTTCTGAACTGAATCTTATAAATATTGTACTTACTAAAATACTCTTAGTAACGTTTTTAGGGAATCGAAAATAACCCATAAACTTTACGCTGATCTTGTTATCTTAACATAAGATTTCCAGAGACATAACCTGCATTTTGAAGAAACAAACAAACAAACAAATTTAATCCTAGAATTATGGTAAACGTGAAATTGTATTAATAAGTCGTTTTCAATATTCATTTTATTTTTAGTGAAGCTAGCGAAAATAAAGTTACTATTAGCATAAAGTTACGACATTTCTAGTTGGCAAAATAGATCTTTCAGGTCTCAGTGCTTGGCTTTCCTGTCGCCCACATTCACCCCATGTAATAATAATAATAAAATAGGAGAGTGAAAAATAGTTGATTAAAATTTTTAAAAAATTTGTTTGTGAATTTCAAGACAATTTCAGTTGTGAAGTTTCCGATTCTTAAATATTAATTCCTAGAAAACTAATTCAAATTTTTTTTTCGATTATAATAAAATTACTTTAAAATCTTAATTTTTATTAAAATTTTCATTTTTATTAGGACCAATCTAAAAGTGAATTATTTTATAATTTCAGAGGTGCAAGGCTTCGAAGAAGATCCGTAAGGAATTCAACGGAGATTAGGAATGATATTTTGGCCAAATACAATACATCTTAATCCAATATGATAAACTATTATGAGTAGGTTGCATAGGAATTGTAGATGAAGCAAAGTAACATTTAGAATTGTTCTTCGTAGATAACGTTACTCTTTGCTTTTAGCAGATCTGAGTTTAAGCAATTGATGGATGTATTCACGAGAATAGAATGGCTTGATGCTGGAAGTTGCTTAGTCGCGATCTTGTATTATTGAGATCCTGAAGATTGGTTCTCGAATTTTCCATGGACCAATTTTTTTGTCAAATGTCTTTGTGCAACTCTGTGAATACATACATATAAACAATCAGTATGAAAAAGTTTTATTAACAGCAAATGTTATTTCCTTAGAAAGTTTTACTTTAATTACATTAATTTGTTTACATTATATACAAAGAATAAAGTCAGTTGCAATTTATAATTCAAGTTTAAATATATTTAATGTATGGAATTGAAATATAAAGTTTAGAAAATGTAAAATCTCTAAAAATAAAAAATAGAAATATTTCTATTTCTATTCAATAAGTACAAGTCTCTAATTCCCTTGGACATTATTGAAGAGGCCGAGAACAAAGGCAAATAAGTTATATCAAATTGTAACTTAGCAGAAATATGAATTTAGGAAAATATCATAAAAGTTAATTTGACTAAAACGAAAAAAATACCGGATCTTTAGTCTATAAGAAAATCTCTAAAAAAAATCATTGCATTAAATTGCCTTTTTTTACCAACAAGTTAAGATTATTATAGAACAAGTAATTTGAGAACAGATGAGTCTACATTCGCTTCATTCAGTGAAAAGTTGACTCTTTTGAAGTCTTTTTTTTTAAAGTTACGAAATTTGAAGAAAATAAATTTCCTAAAATCTCCGTGGTTATGTAGTCCAGTAACCATGAACATCAGACCTTGCATCAGATCCGGTAGTTCTGAATTTTTACTGAGTTGTTTATGATGTTAGCCCAATGATTGATCCAAGTTTTCGATCTCGAGCGCCGAACGCAACCTTGTCAAAAGTCCAAAAAACCGCAACATTTTTTTCCTTTTCTTCAGTATTTGGCGATTTTAACCCTGAAGGGCTAGGTTTTTGATAATTACTTAGTACGTTTGTAAAGGAGACTAAATTTGCTATAGTTTAAGACCAGAACGGTTTATATGGACCTAAGAGTTTCCGAAATACAACTTTTCAAAATTTATTGTTTTTTACGAACTGTCGTAAAACAGTCAGATGAAGAAATGAGATTTATTTACATACGAGCTATCACCAAAACCAATGTCACTATTCACTATCGAAGAAAGAATTAGAAAGGGCACGATATCCACATTATATTCAGCATTCCAACCTGTAAGGTTAGATGAGAAGCAACAAATAATTGTTTTCAGAGGATTGTATACTTTTTGTTGTGGAAGGTCAACAATTAGAAAGTGAAGCTATTTTGAAAAGTAAAATACAGTCTGTAATACCAAAATTAAAATATCCAGAGGACAGAAAATGCTTGAAAATTAGCAGGCACAAAATGACTAAAGGACTTGAGTGTAATGTTTGCTAATTTAAGCAAAAATGCATCTTAAGACACATTACAACTCACTCACTGTTGAAGAGTCTTTCTGATTTGAGATGCAAGTCTTAGATGGATAGAACACATAGAATATCAAGGCAGCAGATTCATTAGTCATAGTGTTGACTTTGAAAGACGGGAAGATTATTTCACCAAGAAATGAGATGGTCCATTCCACCAAAAAATGATTCAGGCTATGACTACAAAAATATGCATTAACTTTGGCAATTGGTGAAATACAGTATGAGCTCCCATCAGTCTAGAACTGGAGCACATAGGACTATCACATTGTGGGAAGTTTGTTTTAAAATCCAATGGCAAGTTTTCACATTCAGTTTAATTCACAAGATACAAACGAGTAGTTCACTAAGAATTTCATGCCACAAAATTTTCCTGTACAGCTCATCAGAATTAAAAAATTGTCTCCTTCAATTTCAACCTTTCCAAAAACTGTTAATTGGATATGAGCAACAAATGCATGGCAGGTGGGTGACAAAATACAAAATGAGGAAATACCAGAAAGACGCGAATTTACAATTGAATTTCGGATATTTATTGGGGGCTGCCCACTTAAAATTAATGAGGGGAGAGAAGCAATAGCCTGTTGGGGTGGAACGCCAGAAATCGAAGGCGCTGAATTGAAATGAGAAAAAGGCTCTTGGGAAATTTTGATGGTTTCTTAGGTTTCTTAGAAAATATAAGAGTAGGTTTCTTAGAAAATATAAGAGTGAAATGCATTATCTTTTTTTAAAATTTCTTTTCTGTCAAGCGAAAATATAATATGATAAAAATAAAAACTTTATTTCTGTATTAAAATATTCAATTAATCATCATCATCATGATGTGCGATCTTCGTATACGAAGTTACGCGGTCTACGGAACCTAGTGACCCCCGAAGGGCGAACCCCTAGAAGAAGCCGTAGATATACTAGGGAACAGATACTGGGGGTGTTTCCCGTTGCCTTCCCCCAGGACGCCATTAAGGAATGACGTCAGACCGCAGAGAAAGTGAAGAAGAGGCTGGACAACACAGGAAAGGAAATTGAAACAGCCATGCCCCTGCCGGGATTCGAACCCAGGAACTGGCGCACTGGACGCCACGGCTGGCCGCCGCCGAGACCGCACGACCACGCCAGCACGGCATTCAATTAATATATTTTAATATTGATAAATTTCCATTCTTTTTTCTTTTGTGATTCCACTGTGGCAAAATTCCATGAACGGTGCAATGATCACAATCAAAGCGATCGTTACCTACATCCTTAGGTCAAGTTGGAAATCTTTATCAAAGAAAAAGGAGCCTTCTACTTGTTTGCCTAATATATAACAGGAAAAATTTCACAAATTTTCTTTTCCCGTAATTAACTGAAGTATTCAACATGTGAACAGCTCTTTTAAATACTCAAGCTATATAAAATAAAATATTACATTCATCTTAACAAAATTAATTATATTTACAATAGAACCTCATTATAACGGACCCTATTATAACGGACGTCGCTTATAACGTACAGTTTAAAAAAAAATTATAATAATAAAGGATGCTAATTTTTATCTGACGAGTGTTACATTTCCAAGCAAGCAATTAAACATCGATCGAACAAACCCAGCAGTAAATTATTTTTTTCAAACCAATGAATGTAAGGAATCAACATGATACAGGATCTTCTTGTTCTAAAGATTAATGCAGTGTATTGGTACACATCTTTTTCAAATCAATCTATTATGTTGAAGGCTGTTTTTTATTTGATATATAATAAACACTTTTATAGCTAACTATTGCACTTTCATTGATTTACACCCTACTGTATTACACCCTTAATAAGAATTATTTATTATAAACCGGACTTTCATTAAAACGGACAACTTTCAGCCCCTATCTATGTTTATGTTTATGTAATGAATGTGGGTGGCAGAGAAGCACCTGCGACCGGAGGTCTATTGTACTAACCCACAAAGAAGGACAGATGGAGAGAAAGACTAAGAAAGTATGGTGGGAGAAGTGCAGGGGAAACGGGAGAACCCCGAGAAAACTTGCCCAGCGCGGATCGTCCACCATCACGAAACCCACATGAGAACCGAACCCGGTACTCAAAGAGGTGAGAGGCCGATGTCATAGCGACAACGCCTTCAGCCCCTATTAGTCCGTTATAATGAGGTTCTACTATACCGGTATATATATATATATAATGTAATACATGTATGTATACATATTTTTATAACATTTTTAAATGTCATAAAAATATGATACATATCATTTATTCAGTTATATTTGCTACGAAAATTTATCATTAAAAAAATGATTAGTTCATGAATACAGTTTTTAAATGTCAATCTTCATCAGAAGTCAAAATTGTGTGTACAGAAAATATTAATGAAGTAAGATATGAATATTTTGCAAAATTTAAATGCGATTTTCTCAAAAACTATTGGCCGCCATTTCGACGAGGCGTCGTAAACCAAAGCCTGCCTCGTTACCCAAGACTTTTTTGCTTACAAGGGAACGTCGCGAAATGTTACTCTGAATTTGATATTGGTTTATGGGTCACTTTTTAGACTTTTTAACGCTGAGTCCGAATTTGAGATTCATTTTCATCTCCGGTTAGTAGTTTTCGAGATATCCGCATGGGGGCGTGAAAACTTTAAGAATAACTTTGTAACAAATTGAGATAGTTAAAATTTCAACGCATTTACATTACTTGCATACATCACTACCATGTGTGTCAATATGTAATGAATCCGTCAACTAATTTCAAAATGATGGACCCAAAAACCTAAATTTATGGCACTTTCAATGAAAAATAGGCTCATCCAACCTTAACTCAAACACCGATTGATAGGGGGCAGCACAAGACAGGCAACACAGGGCAGTTACAGCAATTTGATAATCAATTATCGGCAAATTGTTTTCGAGAAATGATCAGATATGCATTTTGTAAGCCCGATTATATTGACGATGACCTAAATGATGTCATTTTCAATCTGTAAAGGATATCTGCTTTTCATTTCCTCAGCAACACTTGTGCTCAGTCTACGGAAGCCAAACGTTGTAGCCAAACATTTTTGTTATGTAGTCACTGAGCTTGCTTTGTGCTTTTTGCATTTCTTCATTAATAAACATTTTCATTGTTAACATTTCATAAAGTTTTTGTTTGTTAATTTTGTTAATCAGTGTAACATAAAATTTGCAAAATAAAATATTTAAGTAAATTTGACTGAAAAATTACTTACAATTATCTTTTCATTGAAAGTGCCATAAATTTAGGTTTTTGGGTCCACCATTTTGAAATTAGTTGACGGATTCATTACATATTGACACACATGGTAGTCATGTATGCAAGTAACACAAATGCGTTGGAATTTTTATTCTATCTCTTTTTGTTACAAAGTTATAACAAATTAAAGTTTTTACGCCCCCATGCGGATATCTCGAAAACTATTAACCGGAGATGAAAATGAATCTCAAATTCGGACTCAGGGTTGAAAATTCTATAAAGTGACACATAAAACAATATCAAATTCAGAGTAGCACTTCGCGACGTTCCCTTGTCAGAGCAACGCGTCTACCAAATACGTCTTTACCAAATACGTCTACCAAATACGACGTTAACCAAATACGTTTTTAACGAAGACCGTCGTTAACCAAGGTACCACTGTATATACATACATACACATTAGTACCTTGGTTAACGACGGGCTTTGTCTACAAAATGATGCCAGTGTTTTTCGGAGGTTGGGATGTCATATTTCTTGCAGAGTGCCCAGTGGAACTTCCAGGCCACATCATCATGCCGCTTTTTGTGCTCTGTGTGGGCAACGACTGAGCATTCACAAATTAAGTGACTGTCTCCTCACGGTTATTACAAAGTCGACGAAGGCTATTTTCAGTTGTTCCTTGAATTCGGTCTTTCATGACATTTATCTGAATGGCTTGCCCCTGTGCAATAAAGAGCAGACCCTCAGTCTCTTTACATAGTTTGCCATTCTTGAGCCATGTCCAGGAAAGGTCCTTGTCGTGTTTGTTTTCAATTCCTTTAAAGAAAGCCCCATGTAGGAGCTTATCTTTCCAGTTCTTTAGTCGTCTCTTGTACTGATTTTTCTTGCATTCACTTTTGTTTTTGGTCGCTCTCAGAACAGTTTCTCTGAGCTTTTGCTGAGGTACTCATGAAAGCCACATTTCTCTTCTTCCACTGTTGTACTTGCGCGGCCTCCAATACTGGGTGGTAAATAGTCTGTCGACATCGTTTTTGGGATGCAATGTGTGGTGCATGGTCATTAAGTTACGCGTTCTTCGATCCAATGATTCCAGCTCAACTATTGTCCAGTCAATAATGCCTGCTGGGTACCTAATTAAAGGCACAGCCCATGTATTTATTGCGCGAATTGTGTTCCCAGCATTCAGCTTTGATTTTAAGATTTTTCGAACCTATTTTAAGTACTCCTGGTCAGGTTTTCTAGAAAGGTTTTTAACCCTATTGGGCAAAATAGTGTCCATTTCAAATATACTCAGATACTTGTATGAGTCTTCTTTGTTTAGTGAGCATTTATAATATCACCATTTGCAAGCTCGATGCCCTCAATCTTCTGAACGTTTCCTCTGCACTGACAATGTGGCTCATTTGTCTAACCCGAATACCACTTTTATATCAACACTTAAAATTCGCACAGTGTTCAGCAAAGACTCTAGCTCAGTTTGGCTTTTGGCATAGAGTTTGAGGTCATCCATGAAAAGCAAATGATTGATCTTTTCCGCTTGAGAAGAAATTTGATAGCCAAATCCAGTTTTGTTCAAATCAAAGTCAGTAGTATTAGGGCGATATTAAACAGCAAGGGAGATGGTGAGTCTCCATGGAAAATACCTCATCGTATTTGCACTTGGCCTAATTCAGTGCTGTTCGTCATAAGTGTCGTCGAACACTGCCTCACTTTAACAAACTTCCTGGTGTTATCACTTAGTCCGTAAATCTCCAAACAATTGTTAATCCAAGAAAATCAAAGTCGAATTGCAAGTCGAAGGCCTTTCTGTGGTCAATCCAAGCCATATTTAAGTTCGTTTGGCGACGTTTACTATTTTTAAGTATCATTTTATCAATAAGCAGTTGATCTTTCGTGCTTCTTGATTTCCTTCTTCTTCGACTGGATAAAGGGCATTTGTTGTTAGATGGTTGTAGATTGTTGTGGCCAAAATCTTAGTGAATAATTTAAAAGAAGTTGGCAGGCAGGTGATTGGGCGGTGGTTGCCCTTGTCCAAGTTCTTTTTTATGAGGAATGTTCGTCCTTTTGTCAGTCATTCATCAGTCGTGGAGTTATAGCATTCTACTGTATTGCATGACAATTCGATGGTGTAAACTTGTTACGTATTTTAGCCAAAACCCCTTAGTTCATTAATGCCTGGCGAGCTCCAGTTTTTTACCATTTTTATATGCTTTTGAACCATTTCTTTAGTTATCACCATATTTTCCATTTTTCTGTCTGTTTCTAAAATTTACTCTTCAGTAGTAAAATTCCTGTTTTTCTTAGTACAACTTTTGTTTGTCAGCTGGCGAAGAGTATCTTTAATGCTGCCTACATGGGGTGGTCATCATTGATTCTCCAATTTTACCTCTTAATTAAAAAGAGCTGATGAACGCAGTAGTCTGCAATTAGTAACTATTCCTCTTATCCGGGAAAGAAGAGCATAGCTTAAATGAACTGAATGATGTAGAATAGCAAAACTGCCATGTTGAGAGAGTTGGATATAGTAAGTAAAGGTCAGAAGGTTTATTTTATTCTGAGGAATTCATCATTATTATCTGTTTAAAGTGTGCGATAACCAACAGTCGAATCCAGTCCAGTCTTAACTATGAACAATCTCACTTTTTGAATGCTAAAATTTAGACTTCACAGGTTGGAAATTACGCAATGGCTGACTAGAATTTGGGAAGAACAGTAAATAATTTAATTTTTAATTTTCTTGATTTTTGTTTGTTATATATAATTAAATTAAATTCCAAAACACGTTCAAATATTTTTAATTATTTAAATAAGCTTATCAATACTTAAAAATACGATCGATATTTTTAAATGATCTGAAGAAATTCTCGACCACTTCTAAATATGGTATCCTTTCTTTGTAGGTAAAGTTAGAATTCTCTTGGTTGCTGAGCAGCCAAAAACTCTTGGAGAGGGGGGGGAATGATTAGCTGCAGCTCTAATTCAAGTTTCCGTTGCTCCCTTTCGCCCGTTGCTTTGGGATATTTTCGTCCTTCGATCAAAGAATTGCAAAACAGTTCCTATACAAGGGAACATGGACAGAAGAAAATACATCACAATTACAGCAACTCTCATTTCTAAAAAAAAAAAAAAATCTTCATATACAATTATAAAGGAAAAAACAATATATATATACTGTATTTAGATAACTGCATTTTTTTCAAGTAAATATATGAATATCTCTTTTGTAGTTTTCCAGATCTGTTTGTGTCTAACATCTGTTTGGAAAATAATTTTAATTTCTTGTGAAAGAAATAATTTCTGAATTGAAACATCAGCGGCAGGAATCGAACCTACAACCTTGTGATCCTAAGTCAGGCATCTAGTCCATTAGGTCACCGGAACTACATTAAAATCATTGTTGTTAAATATCTCTTATTATTCCCTCTGTGGTATTTGACGCAATGAGAGAAGAGCCAGAGAAAAAAAAAATAACTCGTTACTTTTAGCCTACAAGAGTAAAATTTAAATTTCAATGTTCATTTTTTTAGCTTCTCTCCGTCAACAATGGCGCGCGCTATCAAATAATAAGTTCATTCAAAAAGGACTAAAATAACACTTTTTGCCATAACCGCTTGGAATCGATTCTTCTTGGATTATCTCATACACACCAGGGGGAGACAGGGGATGGTCTAGTATTAATACAACATAAAGAAAACAATATAACATTTAGCAAAAAATTAACAAAAATACTCCAAGTAATACATTAAAAACTTACATAACTCTTTATTGAGAAAACAAAAGAAAAGGTGTAAGGCTCGTAAAAGAAAGGTCACTGAGACTTTCGAAATATAGCCAAGATGGAGTTCTTTTGTTTTCTCAATAAAGAGTTATGTAAGTTTTTAATATAACATTTAAATTAAATTATAATTAAAAAAACATTAATGTAGTTAATGACGATTATGTTAAAAATAATGTTAACAGCAAACTAAGATTATAACATATTGCAATAGAATAAAATAACAAGGTATATTTTATTACAAAGTGATTGAAAGTGTAATGCTATTAAAAATAATTAGTAAGTTTGTAATACAATGTTTGTAAGTTACTTTAACTTAAAACTAATCTTACAGCAACTACAATAAATTTAAAACGTTGTAAATCAAAATCGGATCATATTTATTATAGAAATCAAATTTTTCTTAATTGAACGTGCCAGCTTTATTTTCTAGTGAAATTAATCTTTGTAATGAGATACAGCATTTTTTAAATTTTATTTAAACCTATAAAAAGCTGCAGAAAACACTTTTTTTTTCTATAGTAATTGAGAAATGCTATTTATTGCTTTAATTGTATTTCGTTGGTGTATTTATTTTTGGAGAAATCATAATGAGTTTTTTTTTAATTGTTTAGTAATAGAGAATAGAGAATTAGGGAATTGAGAAGAAGCCCTTAACAGTTGTCTAATGAACATTACTTGAAAGTTTCTTTTATTGTAGAACTTTGTTTGAAACACATTGTATATTCAGATAAACGAAAATTAAAAAAAAAATATTAAATCAAATAATGTTAAGACACACTTGATCATTAAAGATCTAATGACAAAAATCGTTAATAAAATCAAGGTATAAGTTACCTTACACAATGAGTAATTCCCTTAAATACGAAATAAAAATGATTTATTTAGTCAATAAAAAATTATTGTTAAATAATATACACACAGTGGTTTTCAGTGTCAATTTTTAAAACAAGAAATTGTTTCAAAAGCCAAAGTGAAACATGCTAATACCAATTCTAATCATTAAATTAAATTTCTTAGAAATTGCAGTAAAATTGTTAGGTAATTAACACGGAAGGAAGACTCAATTTCTTTGGACTCAGAGACGATTAAATGAAAACAAAAAAAATAGCCTATATTTTTAAATAAAAATTTAAAAACATCTCTATTTTTTTTTCGTTAGTTCCGAATTTTAATAGTGAAATTAGAATCGACAAATGGAAAAACTTAATTGCTAATGTATTTTACATTAAAATATAATTTTGTATCTAAATAAGAGTAAGGTAAAGTTCAAATACAATAAATACCACAAGTATTTTTTTAAAGTAATAATAATATTAAGCACGTATTCTTGCTGAGTAACTTCGTACCTCTGAACTTTGACGAGTTTTATTATCTTTAAATACATAAAAACTTCTTTTTGAAATAAAATATGCTTTTCTAGAATTTCCAAATCGCTGCTGATTTTGTGTTTTTCCTAAACAAATGAAAATTATATGAAGTTATATGAGAATATTATAAGATCTTTCAATATTTTTTTTTTGCTTGCTTAGTTTTTTTCAATGTTACAATCTATGCACTTAAGAGATCAATCAATATTCAATACATTACACTACAAAGAAATAGCATCCATTAAAGGTTATTCAATTTTGGATATGTATTAAATTATACCTGAATACACTTTCATTATGTAAGAGCAAGATCTTTTATCATATTTTCGAATTTTAGATGTATATTTGATTTTGCTATTACTTTATAGAGATTCTACAACTCCTTTTTTAATTGCTGAAACATTTTGTAATTAATCTCGGATTTTAGAATAGGATTTTTTTTTTCAGTCACATTTATTTTTTATGTTGCATATTTCGTAATTTCTGTAATTTAATATTTGTAGTAAATGTAGCGTATAAGTTTTAACTAAAGTACATAATACATATTCAAGAATTTACATTCTACAGGTTAATGAATGTAATTTTAAAAGATCCTATGTGTAAGAAATTTTAAGATACGTCTGAAAGCTGATTTCAATTTCAACCAATGAAAAAAATCACAAGACATATGGCCTGAGCTATAAAAAGGATAATGATATGATAAAGGAATTACATATTATGTAAGAAGATACAAAAATGTTATTAAAATAATCTCAGTAACAAGAAATTTTGAAGTTTTGATATTTGTAGTTAGATCATTATATAAATGTTTAAATAATATATAATGACATGAAAATAAACAGCCTTTTATTATTTCGTAAGTTCAAATCAAATTTAAGATGAATTAAAATAAATTAAGATTCTATACAACGGTTTTTATGTAGAAAAGTTTTCAGCCTCGCAGTGTGATTGCACGTTACAGTGAACTACGCCTTTGATCTTCAATCCAAATTCTTATACCATTCCCATTCTGGATGAAGACTGCAAGCTCCATAGTAAGCTATACCAATTGCTATAAAAAAATGAAAAATACTATAAAATTCTTGAGAATAATGGAACAACACTCATGAAGCAAGTAATAAATTTAGAACTAAATGATTCTGGTTAATTTGAGCTACATCTATTCCTTAGGAGAGACATCAAAATTTAAGGAGTGGGCAGATGGAGTTTTGGTCACGAAATGTGTAGAACTTTTGATGTTTTGGTTGATGACCGGTTGAGAGGATATGACACCTCCCCTCGCCCACCACCGAAATTTTGAAGACATCATTTCTTTTTGTTTTGCTGTTGGAGGTAGTTCCTTAATTTGGCCCATCCCGAAATGAAATCCTTTATACTCTGTACAATATAAACACAAGAGAGTTTTTCTTGTTTTCTGAATATTCAAGATCTTTGTTGAAAAGTCATTTAATTGGAACATTCTATTACATCAGGTGGTGTTAAATGAAATGATCTCAGCTAACTTGACAATATCCTACTTTCCTATATTATTCAGTATTGGCAAATGACAATCAATTCATATTGTCTACATATTTTATTATAAAGCATTATCTCAAATTCCTTTACAAACGTTTTAAATTTTGCTTTAATTTAAAGGTTTTGTGCAAAAACTAGCAAAGCTCTATTTATAGTCAAAATTAAGCTAAGCTATAAAAAAATAATTTTATTTCTTAAGGCGATGTCCGGTATTGAGTTATCATACCTGAGCTTCCAATAAGAAGATAAAAAACCATTAGAACTTAGAATTTAAGTTTATTTTAAATTCGATGCAAGAATGAGACAAAGGACAAAGGGCATTATGGGAAGTTGCCCCACCCCTGTATAGTGATAAGATATATACCTATAGAAAGATCTCTTTAAACAAAACATATTTAATTATTACAACTCGTCTCAATTATTAGTCCGCTCGG
This sequence comes from Thereuonema tuberculata, assembly GCA_023159025.1. NCBI lineage: Eukaryota > Metazoa > Arthropoda > Chilopoda > Scutigeromorpha > Scutigeridae > Thereuonema > Thereuonema tuberculata. Next base: position 121,006,839 of record JAFIDM010012231.1, on the reverse strand, counting down.
AGTTATATAATTCTAGATGTGACTATCTAGTTGACATCGTAATTCTCGAATTTATTACTTAATTAACTTTGAATAATTATTATACGTAATTAATAATTATTATCATTTATTTCAAGGTAATAATTATTTACAAGTAATAAATGAAAGTAATATTTACTGTTACTGAAAATAATCATTAAATGGTAATTAATTAATACATCCGGGAATTAAGATGTCAACTAGATAAGTCATATCTAGAATTACATAACTCTGAAAGTGCTAAAAATTGCGACAAGTCATAGTAATAAAAAATGTTCTATTTATGGAGATCTTTCCATATGTATGTATCTCATCGCTATACAGTGGTGCAGATCTGCTCATTTTCCTTTAGCAATTGTCTTTTTTATCAAACCCACAGAAAGAAACCATTGCGAGCATAAAGTATTATACTCTAATAAAGTATTTGATGTTGATTATTCTCAATAGGAATCATCAACATTGTGTTTTGCTTATTGTAGAGTAGAGTTTTGAGGTAAAATCTGAAAAAAAATTAAATTATTTTCAGATAAGCCTTCAGGATTAAAAAATAAAAACACAGCTTACTTTCTATTTTGCCCACACTTAAACAGTGGATATGATTCAGTTCTTTCCTGAAGTGTATCATAATATAGACAGGATTTTTGTACAGCATGAAGTCTCAATTTAATGACAACTATAAATGGATTAGAATGCGATCAAATTTATAAATTAAGCAAAGTAAACTGTATACATTTGTGAGACATTTCCTTTCTAAGCAAATGTCTTGGAATACGGAGGGTTGGACCACGTTTATCAGGACGAATTTTCTGATAGGAGAAGTCTAAGAAAAGCCACGATTCCACCATCTGTTGTGCTCTATTTATCTACCCTGCATTCGATGGATGGCCCTACATCGGGCGATATGACTCGACGCTTTGTCCTGATGGATCCATACTTCAGACGACGCAGTACCGTGCATTGCTGGAATGTCGCTGAGGTAAACGGTTGTAAGATGTTTTCCTGATAATACGTAGCATTAACCTTTGCCTTTTCATCAATTTTTCGCAAACTGCTTCTTTAGCTGCAGGCCCCTATGAATTACGCGTGTTATGATTGTTTTGGAAACTCCCGTTCGTTGTGCAAGACTTCCATGGGTGCTGGGATTTTCTTTCATAATGTTTTGTTTCACCTTAC